>OY757943.1:34640079-34771289 GCA_963585895.1 Sepioteuthis lessoniana
AGAAGCTTTACACCATATCCCATTTTACTATTTGTTGGTTTGCCAGTTTCATCTTTCATTTCTCATTTATAGTTCAATAAAGTGGAATTACTGGTATATTTTATGTTGTTGAAACAAAAATTGTGACCATATATCCAGTTTTCCAGTTCATTTCTGCTGCTCTAATGTTGATACTTTCATCATCGTCATCATCATCATCATTGTTGCAGTCATATTTTTTTCTAACGGGAATTATATATACAACATTGTTTATAAGACAATTACTATTTAAATGAAATATCTCTCTCTCTCTCTCTCTCTCTCTCTCTCTCTCTCTCTCTCTCTCTGCGTACATATCTGTCTTTCTTGTAATCTTTTTCATTCAAAATTTTCAGATTGTCTGGTGAAGATTTTATTTATATTCACCTAGCCAAATTGATTTATTTCTATATTATTTTTAAACAATTTGTTTAGCGTTGCAGGTTTCCCTAATTACTTTTTTGTTTAAAGGAAAAAATATTTGCCCAAAACTATCTTGACTGTTTTTCTATTTATTGTGCGTCTACTGTCGATTTGGTTATCATTTTGAATTTTTGTTAAAAATCTAGCTTTTGTTTATTTATTTTTTAGAGTTGCTTTTATGTCATTCACGCCTTGTTGAATATGATAGCGTTGCTGGAATCAATTGATTTATACATGTGTCAAGTGACCGTCGATGGATGGTCTAACTTAGTATATATAAATACTAATTAGTATATATAAATACTAAGTTAGAGTATCCACCTATGGTCATAAACACACATATATATCCATTATACATCCATTGTCCGTAGGCTAGCCACTTATAAAAAATGTACCGGTATAAATAAATATACCGGTATGTTAAGTTTTCTACAGTTGTCATGTAATATCATTCAGATTGAATGTAACATCCAGAAATTTGAGCTGAATATATACAGACATATATATTTCTGAACAAATATGCAGGTATAGGAAAAAGTAAAAGTAACTGATGAATTAAAAACCAATTCTACCATAGTTTTCTATTCCTAGATTTCATGTTATTTTTGTTCTTGATAAAAAAAACATACACACACAAAAATTGTGATGAATATGTAATAAAATTAGAAATTCTCATTGATTGTTTTAGTAGTTAGTTGTTTCCTAACTAGATTTAAAGGTCAACCAGAAAACATTAAAAAAGGATGGACATATGTATGAAAAAGATTCACGACAGTAAGAGAAGAGGGAGAGGTGGGCACCATGATAAAGGAGAAACGAATAGGAAAATGAACTGCAGGTGCCGGAAATTCTGGGCATGATAGCAGCAGACGCGCAAGTTAAAAATAGAAATATCTCCGGAGCACTCGACCGGGGGACTGTGATTGGCTTGAAGAAATTTAAATGGAAAAGCTGTTAAAATAGACGCGGAGTAGAAAAGAGGAAAAGTAACTTAGTCGGTGATCAGCCACAGATATGTGAAGACGGGCTGAAAATTACACCACCTACTTTGGGTGAGCTCCGTGAAGGAGTCCCACCCAGGCCGCGAATAATGTTTTTAGGTCTCTGTGTTTACCTCTCTCGTCTTACAACGGTTTATTTCTCTCTATCTATCAAAAGCAGTTGACTCACTACATACTCTGTTTCTCTCTCTTCTACGATTACTAAGCATATCAGCGAACCAACGGACAGTGTTTTGTGTGTTTTTCACTTCCTCTTTTCATCACAGTGGAGATTACAACAGGGCCAGACGGAGACTTGAGAGGCAGTGCTACACTCATACACACTTTAGAACCATGGTGGTACAAACGTTTATTTGGTTTCGTAGCGCAACAAATATATTCCTAATGAAACATATCAAATTCGAATAACTTAATAAAAATTTAGTTCTTTCAAAAATTTTCTTTATATATTCACAGCTTTTCCTAAATTGAATTCTATTTATGTTTTTCTTCGTTAATTTATTTTTTTGTTACTTTTGTACTTTAAGTAAAGTTAAAGCTTTCGTTTTTCTGTTATTTTCGTTCTCTCTTCCCCCCCCCACCATCTCCAACAGACCTAATCAATATATTGATATTTTAACTTTTTGCTACCACAGCAATGAGAATCCATAATAGGAAAACGGCTTTACTTTATCGCATTTCTTGGTTGAAACATGCGCGCATGCGCACATAAGCAACCGAAAAAAAAACGCCTCTAAAAACATCTCTAGAAATTTATCTGCCATGTTAAACTCTTTTCATTGTTTGAAAAAAGCATCGAAGAGAAATTTGAAACAGAAAAAGAAAATTGTAGAGAAGTACATCTATAAATATCGACTGATATATTAAGTTGCTTTGAAATTTATGGTAATAATTGTGAAGAGTTTGTTTGTCTGTCTTCTGTGTCTATTGATTTGTGATGTAAATCTCTTACAGGTTGCCATGATTAGCTTTTGTGATCTTGATCAGTCTGTTCAGTAATTATAATGATTCTTTAAAATTTCGTATCACCATCAACTTCCTTGGGAACTTACACCTCGACAAAGACGTTGTTTACGCGAGGCAAAAAGCTTTCAGCTGAGTCAATCTTTAGTTGATTCGTCACGAATTGTTGTGTCTTTTAAAAGCTCTCAAACAACAACCACGAGGCTGCCTTTTGATTTTTAAGAACAATAGATATTACCAAGGACTGATATCAGTTGGAGTAAGAAGGACTTTGATATTACAAGAATTAGTTATTTATTCTTCTTTTCGATACACGTGGTTGCGTGGTATCGAAGAAATAATAACTCTAGTGAATAGCAATTGAAAAGCTGCACACATGCAGTCAAAAAGCTGGGATGAAATTTGGCATAGAAAATTGCTCCATGCAATTAATGAAAAGTGGGAAATGACACAAGACGGACGGAATGGAACTACCAAATCAAAACAAAATTAGAACGCCCGGAGAAAAGGAAACCTACAAAACTTGGAAATATTGGAAGCTGACACCATCAAACATATGGAGATGAAAGAAAAAATTAAGAACAAGTATCTCAGAAGAACCAGAAAGCTACTCGAGGCAAAACTATATAGCAGAAATCTTATCAAAGGGATAAATACCTTAGCTCTCTCCCTCGAAAGATATTTGGGACCATTCTTGAAGTGGACCAGAGAAGAACTTAAACAAATAGACCAAAGAACAAGAAAACTAATGACCATACGAAGGCATTACATCCCAGAGATGACACTGACAGATTATATGAGTCTAGAAAAGGAGGAGGAAAAAGGCTTCACATCACTGAAGACAGCATTGACGCTTCGATGCAACGACTCGAAGACTATATAGAAAAGCGCGGAGGAAGAATGATTACAGTCATCAGAAACAATACGGACAATACGAGGAGCAACAGAACGACAAAAAAATCCCTGGACGTTTTAAGCGACTAACCAGTGACATCTCACACGAGAAAACGTGGATGTGGCAAAGAAAAGGAAACATTAAGAGAGAAGCGGAGTCTCTCCTAATAGCAGCACAAAACAACGCCATAAGAACCAATTAAATCACAGCGAAAATTGATAAGACTCAACAAAATAGCAAATGTAGGTTATGTGGTGATAGAGACGAAACGATCAATCACATAGTAACGAATGCAGCAAATTTGCACAGAAAGAGTATAAGACTAGACACCACTGAGTGGACAAGGTGATCCAAGGGGAACTGTGCAAGAAATTTAAAATTTGACCATACACAACCCAGCACCTGTCCTGGGAAAGGAGACGCAGAAACTTCCCTGGGATTTTGAGATACAAACGGATCACTGAATCTTGGCCAGACAACCAAATCATATAATAATCAACAAAAAAGAAAAAGAGAACTTACAGAATTGTGGACTTTGCTGTCCTGACTGACCACTGAGTAAAATTGAAAGAAAGCGAAAAGAAGGATAAGTACCTGGACTTTGCTAGGGAATTTAAAAAAACGTGGAACATGAAAGTGACGATTATACCACTTGTAATTGGTGCTCTAGGTACAGTCACTGAAGGATTATTAAAGGGACTGGAGGACTTGAAAAAAAGAGACCAATGGAGATCATTCAAACTACTGCGTTAATGAGAAGAGTCCAAGAGACTTAAGAAGACTGTCACTCAAACTCCAGTGAAAGACGATCAGCTAATGCTGATGTGAAAAACTATCAGGGCGTAAATAATTATAATAATAATAATAATAATAATGTCAAAAATTTTCAAGATATCTGGCAAAGTAATAAAGCTCATTACAGAAGCCATGAAAAACTGGAAAGTGGAATTGACCACTGAAGGAAGAATTTTAGCTGAGGTAGAAATCCGGAGAGGTATCTTCCAGGGAAATGCGCATTCACTATTACTATCTGTGATAGTGATGATGCCACTCAATCACATACTTAAAAAATGCACTGGAGGCTACAAATTTACTAAACCGCAAGAAAATATTAACCACTTAATGTGCGTGGACGACATCAAACTGTTTCCGAAAAACGAAAAGGAAAAAGACACCCAATAAGATTATAGTCAGGATATAGGAGTGGAATTTGGCATTGGAAAATGCGCCATGTTGATAAGAAAAGTGGGAAAAGACAGATAACGCAAGGAATAGAACTGCTCAATCAGGAAATAATTAGAACGCTCGTAGAAAAGGAAGCCCACAAGTACTTGGGAATAGTAAAAGTGGAGGTGAAATGAAAAATAACAAAAGATTATCTTAAACGAACGAGAAAACTTATTGAAACCAAGCTCTGCAGCAAGAATCTCATCAAAGACACCAGGGCTATCTTCCTTGTAAGATACTCGGCACTATCTTTAAAATGGACAAGGGAAGAACACTCACAAATGAAGTAGAGGACAAAAGACTAATGACAATGTGTATAAGGCCTTACATCTGAGAAATGACATAGGCAGATAATATGAATCAAAAAAAGAAGGAAGAGGACTTACCAGCATTGAAGATAGAGTGGACGTAACAATACGAGGACGCCAAAGCAATATAAAAAACGGGAAAGAAAGACTAATCATAACGACCAGAAACAGCCTAGAAAACGCAATGATCAACAAAGCAACTAGGTAAAGAAAGGGAAACATGAAGATAGAAACTGAATCTCTTCTAACAGCAGCACAAAACAATGACATAAGGACCAACTATGCTGAAGCGAAAATAGGTACGATGCAACAAAATATCAACAGTAGATTGTGGTAATAGAGACGAAACTATCAATGGCATTATAAACGAATGCAGAAAATTAATGCAAAAAAGTACAAGACTAGACATGATTGCGTGGGGAAAGGGATCCACTGCGAATTATGCAAGAAATTTAAATTTGACCACACTATCAATTTGTATATAAACAAGCCAAAATCCGTCCTTGGAGTTTGAGATAAAACAGATCCCCTAATCCCAGTCAGTAAACCAGACCTAGTGATAGTTAACAAAAAAAGAGAACTTGCCGAATATTGGACTTTGCCGTCCTAGTGAACCAGAGTGTAAAAATCGAAGAAAACGAAAAGACTTGGAACTTGCTAAAGAACTAAAAAGCTATGGAACATGAAGATAGTGGTAATTGGTGTGCTTGGAACGATCTCTAAAAGTTTGGTAAGAAGGCTGAAGGAGTGAGTAATCGGAGGACAAACCGAGACCATTCAAACTACAGCTTTGTTGAGTTCGGCCTGAATAGAAGAGTCCTGGAGACCTGGGGAGGTTTACTGCCACTCAGACTCCATTAAAAGAGCCTCAGGTGACACTGGCATGAAAAACTCAAATGGAATAATAATAATAATAATAATAATAATAATAAAACAATAAACAAGCGAAGAAGAAAGAGATAATTTAAAAAGAATACTTTAGGAGAATGATAAAACTGCGTGAAAACAAACTATCTAGCAGAAATTTCATTAAACGTAAACAACGTCTTTATCACGGTCTAAATTCCCAAGGAAGTCAGTGATACAAAATTTTAAAGAACCAGTTTAATTACTGAATAGACTGACCTAGACCACCAAGCCAATCATGGCAACCTGTAAGAGATTTACATTACAAATCAATAGACACAAAAGACAGACATAAGACACTCGGGATCAGTCTTAAAATTGTCAGGGGAAGAACTTCAACAAATGGGCCAGAGAACAAGAAAACTCCTAACGCATAAAGCTTGGCATCCCAGAGATTATATACACTGACTATATATGTCAAGAAAAAAAGGAGGAAGAGCATTGGAGATAGTGTCGATACATCAATAAGACATCTCGAAGACTACATAAAAAGAGCAAAGAAAGACCAATCAGTGACCAGAAACAACACAGACAGCGCAAGGATCTGCAGAACAACAATCATAAGAAAACAAAAATAGAAAGAAAAATAATTGAATGGACATTTCAAATGACAAACAAGCGAAATCTAACAGAAGAAAACTTGGACACGATGAAGAAAAGGAAACCTTAAGAGAGAAACTGAATCTCTTCAAATAGCAGCACAAAACGCCATAAGGACGAAAATAGATAAGACGCAACAAAATAGTAAGTGTAGGTTATGTGGTGAGAGAGATGAAATGATTAATCGCATAATATATAGATGCAGCTGATTTGCGCAAAAAGATTATAAGACTAGTCACTAGCAATTGTGGTTGGTGCACTTGGGACAATCCCCAAAGGATAGGAAAAGGAGCTGGAAGACTTAGAATAAGAGGACAAGTTGAGACCATCTAGACTACATTATTAAGGTCAGCCAGAATACAGAGAAGAGTCCAAAAGACTTCAGAAAACTTGCTGTCACTCAAACTCCGGGGAGAAACCATCAGCTAATGCTGATGTGAAAAACTCTCAAAGGAGTAAATAATAATAATGAATTCCAATACTTCTATAGTTTTTTAGCGAAAGCGAGAAAGAGTTGTGCCGAGCAGTTAGTGTCGCGGCAAAGTTGTCAGGGGAATAGCTGATCTGCGAAGAATTAATTTTATAATCCGATTCACCTTCTGACCTGTATCATAAAATCATGAAACCTTGTTGGTGGTGGTTAGAATACGCTGACTGCAGAGGTTTAAAGTCCCCACTCCCCACAAAAAGGGTGATGTGGATATGTTATTAAATGACATCTGATGGTAAGGCACCAATTTTGGAGATATGGGGTGTGTGGAGTTACCATTACTCCCAGGTTAATTCTGTCCCTGAGTCGTAGAATCTGTTAGGGTCATATTTATGGGTCAAACTGATCTGTTTAAAAATTATTTGCATTCAATACGACCATCTTGTTACTTTCTAGAAATAAAAAAAGCAGTCTTATTGTTTCTAGTAGTATGAAATGGACACGGTAACCCGAGTTCAAACCAGGACGAAACTGTTCGCATTTCACATCGCGAAAGGTATGTATCAAACTATTCTCCCTCCAGCTATGGGTAATTTATCGGGCAGACTAGGGTCTTTAATCTAGGTATGGCGCCTGTTCTAGGAAAAGGAAAATTCTTAAAAACCTATAAAACTTGAAAAACTGACCTTGTGTCGTTTCTTGCTTGTGCGGAAGGAGTTAGTAAATGCGCACACACGCGTGCACACATACACATAGATGAAGAATTGTCTTTTGTATTATTAACTGATGACTTATCTTTTTTATCTTCTTGTTACTTGTTTATACCAAATAGTAGTTATGGATACCGTTAGTTTTTTGAAGATGAAGTTTTTTGAAGATTATTATGAAATGTTGACTAGTTTTGTATTCATATTTTTTTTTTTTATTGCTGCGGAGATTTGGAAGTTGGCGTCTACCTCAGCCATGTTCATGTCATGTAGCGAGATTTGGGAAAACAAGAAAGGTGAATCTGATATTTTTCATTTAGATTGATATTATATTGGGCTTTGTACATGCATGCCCCAAGCATTCAGATCAGCAGAGTAAATGAATATATGGTATCACAGAACTATTCTTTGGAATCAAAATTCATTCACAGAATGTCTAGAAAGTGATGAGAGTGATTTTGTATGTCAAAGCAACAAGACCATTTTTTTTCTTTTTTTAGAATAGCAACCCTGACAGAAAGTCAGTTGATCAGAGTTAATTCATTAATCATCATTTTCACCGTCGAACATAGATAAGATCTATTACATTTTCCTGAGTTCCTAAAGGGACTGGTCGGCCAAAATGACATCACCTTACAATTGTTTAACTGATCATGTATCGTCCAACCGAAGGGGTTATTTATTCGTCACGAACTATTTTCCACATATAGGCTGTTATATTTACAAAAATTCGGCTGCTATACCCTCCGGCCTAATTCTAGTATATTTTTTGTTGTCGGTAACCTCCAGGGAATTTTGAACGGAATCCAGTTCTCATCGTATCTGGTTATTTTGCCATTGTAACGTTGCTTTTCTTTCCGTTAAATCCGGACCTAATCATTGAACTCACAACTTCCAAGTAGACATCAACTTGACGTTTTTAACCAAAGTATTTATCATGTGGAATTCAGAGACCTAATTATAAGCTTAATACCTTCAACCAGAGCATGTGTATACGTATGTGTAGCGACCAAAACGTTGTGAATATCAAACTAAGACATGGACAATAGTCCCTGAGGTGTAGATAATAACAACTTCCCATCACAGAAATTTAAACAGAAACCAAGGAAATGAAAGTAAATACCATTTAGGTCATTTTTGTATTCTTTAATCTTTAAGTATGTATTTACTCAATCACTTTGCCTCGAGTAGGATGCGAAAGAAGGTAAATTTTAAAGCAAAGTACAACTGGTCTGAATTCAGAGTTTTTCTTCACCTGAACCGGTCACCATAATTTGTTTAAAAGGTTTAAAGAGTCTTGTCTGCCCTACTTTTCCCTCATAGCTGCTGGGGAGAATAGTTTGATTCATACCTTTCCCAGGATTTCAACTCGGGTAGCTGAGTCCATTTCCTGCGGTGATAACCGATCTTTAGGTAGAATAGATGGAAAATAAAATGATTAGCTTTTGACAGGAATTTTAGTTATTTGTAGATTGATAAATTTTTGGTAACATGACTGATATTGGTACTAAAAAATGGAAGTGAAAAACAGAATTCAAAGTTCAGATGAGAAACCAGCTTATTTACGATCGATTCTTAAATTCTTTCTTCTAGAAATTGCTCTTCTCTCGGTTTAGTTCTTTCTCTCCTCTTTACTCTTCGAAGTATAGACCGCTATTTTATCTCAATATTCTTAAAATATTTCTTTTTTTTATGTGTTCACACACACACACCCTCTCTCTCTCTCGCTCTCTCTATCTATCTATCTTTCTCTCTCTCTCTCTCTCTCTCTCTCGTTTCTGACCTTTTTCTCTGCCATGCACTTTTTTCAATTTTTATCTTCTGCAAAAGTCATTGAAAAATGTTTGAAGACAAAGTACAAAAAGCTTTTATATTCAATTCTATCTCTAAATCCGCTTTTCCGACTTACATTTCATGCAATAAATATATTCCTTGAAAACGTCAATTTGATTTTCACATCCAAACTGTTTTGGATTTTTTTTGTATGTATATATTCGTTGCTGCAGATCAGCCAAAGTTTTTTTACACCTCTCCATTCTTCTTTGATATTAACTAATATCTTAAAGCCTTACCAAAAATAAAAACAAAAAAATGAAAATAAAATAAAAAATTAACTTTATCACATTTTTAAAACTCGAAAACATTGGATAGTAAGAAAAAATCATTATTATCAAGTGTAAGCACTTCGTCATAACTAGACTCGCAAATCAATTTATACTTAGTTGAGGGTTTGATACTCGAGAGGTTCCCCATACTTGCGATCCAGTTGCCAAATTACTAAAATAATATTTTATATTTATATTATCAATTAGGAACGAAATTATCAGCCACGTTTTCACTTGCAGGCTAACCAGTAAAACTGTTTAAAACTTTTATGCAACGAGAATTACTTTGCAAAATATTCTCCAAAGAGAATATAAACCATATAGACTTCCAAAATGTATTTCTAAAATAAACTATTGATTAATCAATCAAAATGTCGTCAAAAACATCTAAGTCCAAGTATTCAGATCTGAAGTGACGGGGATGGACTCGATTTAATTTTTAAAACCATACTTTAAACCGTGGAAAACTTTATTCTCCATCAAGTGACGTTTTACTTGCAAGAAAGGAGGTGCAGATGGTGTAGCGATTTAGACGGGGATGTTTGCTTTCATTTCATAATAATGCCTTTCAAAAGGCATGAATCCATCTCCCTTACCCAGCTATCAGTAAATACTATTAGATACTAGACTCTCTAGCCACCTAAATTGGCAAACCGATCTAAAAGAAAGTAAACTCTGAATACATATTATCTACCAATGAATCAGTGTGGCAGGGTAACTCATCGTGTTGAGTGAGCTCCATAATAATTCCTTGCTACTGGTACTCAGTAAACCAGTGCAAATAAGTTCCTTGGAAAGGAGACAGGCAACACCAAGTTACCCTACCACAGACTTGAAAGGCGCAATAAAAAAGAATTGCTTGGCATGGTGACCCGAATACCTAAAAATGGTTATACGAATATAACATGGTTCCACACAATAAAATTAACGGAACACTGGGTTAAGTCTTTTTTTTACCTTTAATCGACTAATAATTATGATAAACTACGTAGAGTAGGATTACATGTCTTATGCTTACTGATGACTGTCCATTTGACAAATCGTAAAAGGAAAATTGCATATAATTAAAATTGCGATTTTTATATTGAATGTTCAACGATAAGCGCAGGAATTCAGTGAATAATTAGATTGTGAAGAAATGGAAGTTTTAAATTGTTTCGTTTTCAAGGTCTGGGCTGGCTATATGTAATCGGATTTTGATGTTTTAAAGTGGTTTTTAAGTCAATAATATTCTTAGGTACACTTATGCGTGTGAGTAATCATAATACGGGGAGATTTTCATGCCGTAACTGAGTTGAATTTTTGGTTTAATTCAACTTATATTTATTTCGAAATTAAATAATAATTTTCATATATATATATATTACAACAATTTATGGTTGTCACTATCTCACTTGGCGGGTTAGTGGTTGACCAAATGCGGTATAATTTGGAAAGCACTCCATATGTGTTAAAGCTATTATATGATATGGTCGCCAACTTTATTTTATGTCAAAAAAATGGGATGATTAAAAAAACGCCATCTATACAATAATACCCTCAGGATTATCGTTTGATTGTTCTTATCCAAATTAGAAGATTCTAAGTATAAGTAAAGTTGGCGACCATAGTCGAGGGTGACCCGAAGGCTCCCTTTTCGATAGCTTACTACACCAAGGTGTAGGGGAGGGCGCGACTCCTTTCCCTGGATTGCTCCACTTTACCCTTGATCCGTACCTTATAATACTGAGTGTTAAGCAAGGAGGCATCAAGTACCATTTTTTGAGTCTTTGGTCTCCCGGGCCATTGGCGAACACTCTAACTGCTAGGCCAATGTCTAAGTATAATTGCTATAATAAAAATCTTGCTCGCTATGATTTAACATTTTTCCTGGACTACGAGCATGTATCGATACAAACATGATAAGAACCAAAAGAGCTATATGGCGTTGCCCAAACTAAGCGAATATCATCACATATAACAGTATTTTTGAACAGAAAATTGAAAAAATTAGATGACGGGTGGAAGCCTACACAGAACCTCGAATTGAACCCTTTATTTAATCCACGAAGTAGATTGTTCTAATTTCGTTAACCATGACCGAAGACTAGTGTTAAGCTATAGTAAGTATTTCTCGTTATTCTTACCTATAGTTGGGACTGAACCGACAACCTCCAAATGATTTCACTTTAAGGCTTTTTTTAAAGCTATGGCTAACTACAAAATCATCTCAATTTTTGAGATAAAGCTTAGTCTGATACATAGGTTTCAAGTTGCTAATTTTTACGCGGACAACCAATTCAAAACTGAATACGTTCAATGCTGCTTAATTTCAATCTATGGGGCCATGTATTGGTTAAGACCTTCTATTGAAAGTTTACCTCGAAGTTATGAGCTCAACCCTTGGGTTAGAGTTAAGCGAAAAAAAAATATATTACAATGCCAAAATGATTAAAAACATGAATTAATTGATAGGAGATATCCAAAGTTATAGATAGTGGAATTAAAACAGTATACCTACGTTGATTAAATAAAGGATTCTATTGATGTTACTGACTACGACAAAAGACACCTGAATAATTATTGAGGATTCAATGGGTGATATGTTGTAAGGATAATTATATGAGACGTGTAAATAATAAGATATAATAGCGTTGCACTCTGTAAACTCGTTTGAGTTTTGTTGATTTCAAGGCTTATGAATGCCTAACGTTTGTCAGACTGAAGGAAGAAAACAAACAAACAGGACACTGAAAAAAATTATATTTTCACTTGGCGTGAAACTAAGCCGTCATATTTTTAATGTTCTCCAAGTCTTCAAATCTCTGACCGTTTACATAAATTTTCAGTTTAGGAAACGAAGAAAAGTCGTACGAATATTGCTCCAGTGACAGCTGAGACGGTTGTTCTTGTAAACAAAAATAGATATATGAATAAAGATAACTGATTTTTAAAAAGTATCAAAAATTAGCATTGAATCAGCAAAAAATGGGACAGCAGCCGAAATACTGATCATCAATTTATTGATCCCATTTTCACCTTTAAGACAATTTTTCCTTTTAATTGTGGTATTCATAATGCTTCGACTGCAGTGTCTACCAAACTTCTTCAAGTCATGTGAATTAAATATGAATGATAAAACTACGATGAAAATAAATAGTCCAAGATGAGTAAACAATGTATTCATTTAGTCATTTCCACCCGCTGTCAGCAGGAAGCGACACAGTGTTAAATTTTAAGCGGAACACTCCTGGTTTGTTTACCTTCTACTAAACCAGTTGTCGCACCAAGACTTAGTCTACCTTACTATTTATCCATTTCTGAAGAATTTCAAAAAGACATAAACGTTAAGAGAAACGCAAAATCGTCATCCAGAATTAGAACTCGCCCGCCAAGTCCATTTTCAAAGACGTTAACGCGTGATGAGGAAACAGCGAGCAACATTACCCGAAAAGGATTATTTATAAATAAGTAAATCCGTTTTATTAGATGTGTTTCTTTTAAATCAAAGATAACATGATTTTATTATTTCTTGTGAAATATTATATCGTATCATTAAGTATTTTTTACTAGCACAATCTATAGCACTGAAACTGTAACTAAAAGAAAAATCTCAACACCTATGTAACGAAAAACATTCTATATAATGATTGTACTAATTTTAGAATGCTACATATTCATGTTTTTGAGGCAATGCTGTAAATTTTGGTTAAAAATAATACCTAATAATACCCATTATTATTATATAATGTCCCACTAAAAATGATTAATTTCTGAAGATTTTACTTTTGAAGATTTTTTTGTTCTTTTCAAAATTGTAAGTGGTGGACTTTATGAGCGATTGGCACATAATCAATAGATATTTACAATGGAAAGGCATTGCATACTATTGTCGAAAGGAAAGTGATTTTCAGTGATCAGGGGTGCATACATATATTTACTGTCTGATTAGAGTAATTACAAGTACAATAAAAAGATATTAATATTAATGCAGGAAAACAGGTAAAAAGAGAATGCCTGTGGTCAGGAATTAATAAAAGTATGAGATGTGATAAAAAGTATCATGAGTGAATTTCTATTTATCAAAAAAGAAATAAAGCAATGAATTAAACTTTTTAAAATTGTCAACAACACACAAATGATTTTCTTTTGGTCGAAGCACCTCTAAAACCGTTTGTATGAAGCTAAGCTATGGTATTATTTTTAATGTCCTTCTCGCATGAGATGCATTTTCAGCTTTGGAAACTAAACAAAGTTGCATAAAGTTAATCCGATGGGTAAGGATAGAGCTGCACTTGCACAATCCAGTGTTTTAACAGAAATTGTCGAAGAAAATGATCCACTCTGCTAATCAAAAGACCGAGAATTATTACCGAGTCGTCTAAACGAAGACCCAGCGTGTAAATTGGTGTATAAACATTATCACTTTATTGTATAAGTTGTTCGGCCTTATTAACTTTATGAAATTTTAAAACAAAGGAATAGATTAAGATTTAGTTTATATGCTATCAAACAGACTGAATAGGAATGTAATATATATATGGTATTAGTTCTTTGCTAATGATTTTACTAAAGAGATGCATTAAGAATCAAAAAGAACGTGTGACGTGGTATGCTACGGAGAGAGAGAGGGGAGGGGAGGTCAATTCCCCTACCCTTCTGTGTTTGAATCAACTGGCACTAAGACTGACCGTTAAAATGATGTATGAATGGAGGTCAGTTCCCCGCACTCAATGACATGCATTCTGTTGAACAAAGAAAGAAATCCAGGTTACTCAGGTATCGTGACCGGATGGAATTGTGGGAGAAAAAAAATGTCAAATGATTGACCCATAGATCCTTAGTGCCACAATGCCATTTTTCCGTTTGAGAAATTTAGAAAAAAATCTTCAGTTTGTGGACAGAAGTCAGCCGGGAAACACGCTGATTCGGCCAACTCCGGGATGTCCCTCGCCCGTAAAAAGGAGGGAAAGGAATCTGAACACTGAAACTCGTCAAAGATAAGTACAACTTTAACTGTTTTCCTTCTACAAATTCCTACATATTTTTTAAAAGGAAAAGAGAAAAGAAAAAGGAAATGTTTCTTAAGTCTTATCATTATTTGTTTAGTCGTCGCCTATTAAAATTTTGTTATATTTTAAATGCACCCTTGTGTTGAAATCTTTTGGTTGTTATTTCTTCTATCGAGTCGTCTTCTTTTGCACATATCTCTTTCAGCTTCGTATCGCTTTCATTAATTCTCGATAAACCTCTTATTGCCACCCTAAAACATTACAAAAGAATTTTGGAAGTTTGACTACAGTTGATATTTTCTAACCTCAAAGTCCGTTTTTCCGCTATCTGAGGGGGTATGAAGACAAAGAACTTGGAAGTGTATGTGAAAGTGAATTGGTACCCCCTTATGCCCGAAATAGGAGTCTTGACTGGGACTTATTTTGCGGAGGGTCATGTGCCAGACTGCCCTCGACGTCACATGCGCATAAAATGGACTCTCGTCCTGGGATAATTATTTATGCAGCGTCACAAAAGGGATTGCAGTGGTCAGAAAGAAATGCAAGTAATTACTGATGGAATAGAAGTATTATACGTGTATAACATGATAAATTTATTATCAAAATAAAATAATTAAATTCAGGCTTTTAAAAAGAGTTTCAAATCTATCCCAAATTATCGTGACACACCCTCCACTTCTACGTATTGGAATCCCCACATTACACTTCGCCTTATGTTAAACCTACTCTTGCCATTAGGAGCTTTTCAATATAGTTACATTCAGATTTATGATGTAACTAAAATTACCATTATATATATATATATATATATATACGAGGATCATTAAAAAAGTTTCCAGAATTTTTCCGTATGGGCAATTTTATTGATAGTACACTCATGAAACTCAAGGCCCCTTCGAAGTAATCTCCGCCGGCTGCAATGCACTTATTGTACCGTTCCAACAGGTTCTGGAAGGCCCTATGGAAGTCCTCTTGTGTCAGCGTGTCAATGACCTTCGTCATAGCCTCTTTCATCACCTCAATTGTCTCATAACGACAGCCTCTGGGAATTACCAAAAGTCACAGGAAGCAAGGTCTGGACTATAGGGAGGCTGAGGAACTGTCTTGATGCCTATCTTGGTAAAATAGTCTGTGACAAGGATGGAGTTGTGGAATGGTGCATTGTCCTGGTGGAAATGCCACTGACCCGATTCAAAGAGTGCTGGCCTCTTCTGGCGGAATCACTTCTTGAATTCCCTTAAAACCTCAACATAGTAACCCTAACCCTAACCCTTTGGCCAATCAACTCTGGTGTTCTCACTTCCTTACTCCTGCCACACCTCTCATCATCCCTCACAGACTCCCTGCCTTCCTTGAATCTCTTATGCCACTCCAAAACTGATGCTCCATTCATTCAAGATGATCCAAAAGTAGTCTGAAGCATTCCATACGTTTCTGTGGTATGTTTTTCATGTTTAAAACAGAATTTTATTGCATATCGTTCTTCTAAAGTGTCCTCACGTCCAGATTGCATTTTTGAAATTCACCAGCTGTGACAATCAGGCTTTAGTAGGGTGTATTCCAATTCCAGCTGTAGTTGTTCCTTTGAACGTGAAATCATAAAAATTGGTCCGTCATCTCGTAAGATGTATAGCAATAACATACTGAATTTTCAAGAGTCTACGACAATTCTAAATGCCTGTACAAAAAAGTCTGGAAACTTGAATAGACCACGTATGTATATATATATATATATATATATATATATATATATATATATATATATATATGAGATAAACGTCATTTTTAGTAATCAAAATTTTCGATATAATGGGGATAACCTTGATATGCTAATTAAAATCCTTCCTTAATAGAAACATCAACATCCTCATGAAACACTGATACAACAAAATCCAACATGTTCATGGATAGTGTACTTCATTATTAATATTCTATGTCCATTATGTCAGAAAATCAGAATCAGAAAAATAATATTTGTTGTAGATTTCCATATCTCAGACATTTTTGTCTGTTGGTAAATCAGCGTCCATTTTTTTAATAAAGGAGGATTTTCCCCTAAGTTAAAAATGGACACTGATTTTTTCCTTTGTTAAAGATGGATACTGATTCACCAACAAACAAAAAATGTCTGAGATATGGGGATAAAAAATTTTCAAAATGTTCCCAACATGAAAAGCCTGTTCTTGATATCCCCCAGCTATGGATTAAATAGTATCGCTGCTCTTCGTCTACAAGGATGGATTTGACATTAAATAACCTGTGAAGGTTGATATGCCATTAGATAACTATACCAAACCAAACCTAATATCCGTCTGCTTGTGTGCTTCCATTTATAGTAGCATCGGTCGTAGTAATTCGAATTTACTGTTTTTGTAAATGATAAAAATTTTAAGAAGTATTCTACAAAAGTATTGCATCCAGTTTTTCTGTAAAAACTACAAAGATCTAGGTTGGATTGTCTAAGTTTTCAGTTTTAAAATTATTTTTTCTCAATGCATTTTCACCACGATGAACAAGAGCTGGCATATCAAACTTGTAAAAATCTACAGCAACAGAGGCATAATTATTAAAATTATTTCGGAAATGCTGAGTAAATATCAGCCTAACAACGAATAAAAAATATTTTTTAAAGTGTACATAAATCCCTTGTAATCTCCTGGTGGCGGTATCAGCAGGTAGTAGGATATTATAAGTAAGGAATGCATGATTTTTAAAATCTTTTCTGTTTATTAGTTGCACAAGATTTACTCAACATTTTAGAATTAATATCAAAATATTATAATACATTTCCTATTGTCTTATTGTTTGCCAAGATTAAGCTAAATTCTTGTTTCCAATAATTTTGTCTGTTTTCTCATGTCCCAATGGTTTTGGCTTGCGTGTGGAGTTGCGGAGTAAATTATAAAATATTCTAGTACTGATTCAATCTGTAAAAAATCCACTGTTGTTTTTTAAGTGTTCGAGATTCATGCTCTTCAGTGAACGCTGACCATTTTTTCCTACCTATTGCGCGAAAAAAGTCTTTTAAAGACAATGCGTCCAACGATTCTGACTTGTCCAAATTCATCCTCCTTTTGACTCTTAAAGACGTTAAAAGCTATTCTAACAGGTATGATTTCCGAAAAAATTGTTTTATTTCTTGAGTATTTATATAGCTATAAGTGTAACTTCTGTGAATCACTTTATTGAGATGTCATTATGTGACATTACCCCATCGGCCCCCACGTTACATCAACTTCTTCGAACCATTTCACTTTACGGCCGGTGATCAACTAGTGGTTCTGATAGGGGTATCGCACATTTCCTTACGGCTACAAGAAATACAATCGAGGGAGTGGGAGAAAAAAAAAGAACAAACGAACAAACGAACAATATGCCTGGGGTTAACTCAAGCGCAAGAAGGGAGTTATGCAACACTGCATTTCCTGTATGCATATGTAAACTAACGCTAGCGTGGATTCTAGCGAAAATTCTACAACGCTACTAGGAATGCCAACCTATCCTGACCGGTCTTCCTCACTGTGGCTGGACCCTATCTCATCCGACTGGTCTCTCTGCTGTCCCGTGTCGACTGGTCTCTCCGTCGTCCATCGCCAACTCCCCACTTCTCACTCTCTCACTGGCATTCCCTTCCTACTTTCGGTCACGCGGAGATCTCAAGTCCAAAACCCTTTGTCTGGTTTCGCGTCAAAACAGACAAAGGAATCGTCTGCTTGGTGGACCACCTACATAGTGTTACATACCTTCTCCTCTGTCATTTATTCACAATTAATTACAACACATATATAAAACAAAATGAATGTAAAATACAGACATAATTTCACAATTCAAACGGAGCCCTCCTTGCTTTTTTCTCAAAAACACACGCTGTAGAGGTTACTCCATAAAATTACAACAAACTGCAATATGCTGGGATGGCATGCCTCTCCGCTCCCCCACTCTCAACCAATTGGTCGAAAAGGACTGCTAACCATTTCTCTTTACGGGTCAAGGGTATTATGATCTCTGTGGTTAGCCAAATGCTATGTCAGGACCTAAACACCCTCAGGGCCTAAACATATACGACCCTCATCACCTTGCTGCTACATTTTATCTCAGAGGACTTTTAAACACCTCTTTTTCGCCTTCTACCCCAAACAATACTTCAACTCCGGAACCTTGGAGGACTTTCAATTCACCTCCATCTTTCATATTACCCTCAGCAATATTCCATACACCGAGGGCTCCCTGCAATTTGGTGCATCATCAATCTCAGCAGTTGTTTATGTGTTGCATCGGGAGAAACCCTCATGGGGGGTTCACAGCATATGTGGCCCCTGGCCCTGTAATTCCAACCTAGTAACAGTTGAACAAGGAACTTTTCGCCTTTCCAGCACCCTGCCAGGAATCTCCATGGATTTTCAAAAGATAAAAAAAATCAAAGCAATTGACACCATCTCCTAGATCGTCCCGCCATGAACAGCCAGGGGGAGCAACCAGACGCCACCCCGCGTCCAGGCATCGTCCTCCCAACCCCGTAGTCAACCGTCTCTTCAAAGTACCATGTTCATCAAATCTTGTCAATCAGGCCACTCGCTTTCCCAAATCATCAATTGTATAACTAACTACCCTTCGATACCCGTCGTCGAAACGGAGGCGCTGTGCAAAAACGCCAGCAAAAACTTGAGAGAGAAAGAGAGAGAGAGGAAAAAAGACAGAGAAAGAGATTATCATTATTAGAGTAGTGCACTTAAAATGATCACATTTGGAGAATAAAGCAATTTCAAACTAAATTAAATGATAACTTTAGGAGGTCGACATTCGTACTCAGTGTCATTTTTAATTATCAAAATTCTCGATATAAAACAAATAAATATGAATAAGAATTTTTCAGTCTTTCCTAAGTAGAAACATCAATATCATTATGGACCACAGTTGCAACAGCAACCCGACAATATCACGAGTCTAGTTAATTATAAATATAATAACCTTATTCTGTTACAAACGCATAATCTTAATTACAAGTTATTAACAATCCTTTCCTTCTTGATTTTCTATTCATTTTTATGGTAAAATCATGAACAATGTATTTACATATAGCACTGTTCTGTCAGTCGCATTTGTACTTATTCTTGGCTACTGAGAATAAATTCCTGATTTTTAACACGTTTTATAATAAAATCATTAGAGAAAGATGTCTTCCTGTCTGTCTTTCTATTAATGTTTCTCTCTCTCTTCTTATTCTAATTTGAAAAGCGTAACTTTGTACAAAAAGCAACATTGGTGAGACACTCAGGAAATTTCGAACTTATATTTAAGAATTTAACACTGAAACATTCTTGTTAGCCATGCACCCCTCTCTCTCTCTCTCTCTCTCTCTCTCTCTCTCTCTCTCTCTTTCTCTCTCTCTCAATATATATATATTCATAAGTTTTTTTCATTTTTGTTTATCCGAAGAGAGAAAAAAAATTGATATTTTAAAATGAATAAGTCCACAAAGAAATTTTTTAATGATTTATTTTGCTCTTGCATATGTTTCTAGCTTCTCGCTTTCTTTAGAGAGTCTTTAATGGTTTGGGCCGTGTAGTTTGGGGTTTATATAGTGGTGACCCTGATGTGGCTGCTGGTCATTCTGCAGGTGCTGATTCTCTCTTTCTCTTTTTTCTTTTTCTTCTTTTTCCTTTTCCAAAAGTGTGCTCTGTGTGTTTTTAAGTGTGTGATTCTTTTCCCAAATTAGTCTTTGATATTTGATATGCCATAAAGTTTATTGATTGTTTTACTATGGGTCATTATGTGTGTGTGTGCTGGAGTGGTTTCTCTCTGTATGTGTATAGGTGGGTTCAGTTTAATGTTTCAGAGTTTTGAATTCTAACTACCTTTTATGTTTTTTTATTAATGTGTGTGTGTGTGTGTGTGTGTGTGTGTGTGTGTGTGTGTGTGTGTGTGTGTGTGTGTGTGTGTGTGTGTGTGTGTGTGTGTGTTTGTTTCTGTGTGCATAATTGATATGCCATAGAGTTTAATAGTTTTCTTTAGGTTATTGTGTATGAATGTAGGTGGATGTCTTTGTTGGGAAAGTGTTCTGTGATTGTTAATGTGATAAAAAATCCGACTGACGACTCCTTTTAACTTTTTCTCTTTGAATTTGTGTGTGTATGAAGAGATAGATATTTATTTTTTTTATTTGTCTACATCTTAAAGCTTTGTCTTAATTGATACGAACGCGGTGAGGAACTTGTAAATTGGTCTTCGAAACTTTCTAATTGATAATCGGTCCAGAGTAGACACCACCACGAACACATCTATCTATCTATCTCATGCTGACCATCACGCTCAAGTAACCATTTACAAAGACTCGTATAATATGGAAGAAAGTCGGAAGTATAGGGCACCCAGAGAGAATTTTCTTTAGCTTGCTAATCATTAAACCACGTGAGGTGCCTACCATCACGGAAGAATAGACATCTCTTTCAACCTTTCTTTCCATGTTCCTGGTTTATTCTTCGCTGTACAGACTGTTGTTTTTTGTTAATATTACTTAAAATATTTCTTTTCTGTAATGCATCTCTCTCTCTCTCTCTCTCTCTCTCTCTCTCTCTCTCTCTCTCTCTCTCTCCACACACACACACACACACACACACACATTTCAGACCTTTTTCTCTGCAATGCACTTTTCGGTTTATTTCTTTTCTCCTTCAATTTTTATCTTTTTGTGTTTCGGGAAATGGTTAATTTCTCTAACACTATAAATTATTTGGCAACACAAATGAATGACAAAACTTCTTTTATACAACACAACAAAGAAAGGTTTATTATCGTAGCTTGTGTAAAGGAGTAAGAGTGAGAAAGTGTCCCATTTGTGTCGCTGGTCAGTATGTTGGTCCTTGGTTTGTAGGAAGCGTGAGTGAAGCTAGCAGCAGCGTGTTCTTCAGCGATGGTGTTCCAAGTGGAATCAGTAGCAGTAGGCGTGAGAGATGTCTGTTCGGGCTGCCGGTTAATTGCTCTCTAACCGTCGAGACACTACCCAAAAAGGAACTAGAAAAAATAGTTCTTGAGAGGAAGAAGGAATCAATGCGCTCTGCCTGGATTGGTCAATTAGTGGCCGAATTGCTTGGCGGGGGCATTGATTCGCGAAAGGAAATAGATCTGTGGCTGCTACAATCTTCTACAAAAGCCAATCAAAAATGTTTGTAGTCAAAATAAAAAGGTATTTTTATCCAATTCAGTCTCTAAATCCTTCTTTCCTTCATAAGATATTGTTCTGAGACATCAGTTTGATTTACAGATTCAGAAACTTGGTTGAAAAATCGAGAAGTTATTTATATCAATAACTGATAAGAGTGTGTCTTCTCTTTAATGACATCCGAATAGTTTGATATAGAACTACTAAAATGCATAATTGGACACAGGAGAATATTTTAACAGATTTTAAAAAATTCTCCTGAGAAATAAAAGTGTTGTTCAAGTAAAAACAATAACTGGGAAGCTCAGTTAACAATGAAACATGTATTTCTTCGTATTCATTGCTCAATTCAAAATACTCATCACATCCTTTCTCAAATTTCTTTAAAATCCTTCCTTTATTGGTTATACGAGAGTGCCCCCTCGCACAGATAATTCTTTATGATAGAAATCTAAAATAATTACATAGCATCATTATTTAGATAGCAATCACGACAAAAATAAACGAACAAAAACAAATGTTTAAATCGATATATCTCTCAAGTGTTACCCACTTGAGTTAAGATTACACTGATTTACAAAGAAATTGAGGCAAGCACAAAAATACCCGTTTTTACCTAATTTGAGGGTGCTGAATTCAAATTTGAAATCCCTTTTTACTCATCACCTCTAGTTTTTTTAATATGCATAGTGTGCATTTTGTGCATATACGGTACATAAAGGCGTATATGAATTCAGGGTTAATTCTAATATTGTGAGACTTATGGCTTATTTTTTAGTTAACATGCACTAAATGTAAGTGATAGCATTACATTATATATATATATATATATATATATATATATATATATATATATATATATATATATAGTTACATATCAAGACGGATTTTGAGAGTTAAGGCAGCAGGTCTCTATCCACATTCTGGCAGTCATTGGAAGAGGTTGTCTCGCAGGCGGTGCAGAAAGTTACACATCTTTTGGGTTACTAGATATTAGTATTACATTTTCAAATGCACATTTAGTTTTACTTTGTTATATTTTCAGATTCTCCAATGGCTTCAAGCACGTCAAAATGTCGAGGATGCCTCAACAAGGCCAATCCTTTCTGCTACGAGTGTGGGGACTTCACAACAGTTGCACAGCGTCGAACCATCACTTCCCTCCTCAGAACCACCAACTTTCACTATTTCGACTGTAAAATTGGTGATCAGGACAAGTCTTGGGCTCCACACATCTGTTGTAAACCCTGCTACAATGGACTAATTGCATGGTTTAATGGCAAGAAAGCGGCTTTCAACTTTGCAGTCCCGATGGTTTGGAGAGAGCTGTGAAACCACACAGATGATTGTTATTTTTGTTTAACTAATATAACTGGTTTCAATGCATCTTCTAGGAAAAGGATCAAATATCCCAACCTTCGATCTGCTATGAGACCCGTTCCCCATTCAGATGATCTTTCTGTAGCCACACCTCCAGTAAATAAGGATCTTCTTTCCTCATCAGATGAAGAAATGCCTTCAATGGAGGATTCTGCCGAGTCAATATCTTTGGAAGATATTGAGTCTACATATTCAGGAACAAGTGGCAATGAGCCACACTGGATCACGCAAGAAGACCTGAATGATCTTGCTCGTGATTTGTATCTGTCAAAACAGCAGTCAGAGCTCTTGGCTTCTCGGCTTAAACAGTGGAACCTAGTCCAGGAAGATGTAAGGATCACGAGTTTCAGGAATCGGAACAAATAAGGTCATTGGTCTTCTTATGGGTATGCAAGCGGGCTTCACAAAGTACAGTTGTTTTCTCTGTCTCTAGGATAGTCGAGCTGTATCCCGGCATTACAAGCAGAAAGACTGGGGGTCTAGAAGCACTTTTGTTCCTGGCGAACACAGCTTCAAGGAGAATCATCTTGTGGACATGAATAAGGTGCTTCTTCCTCCTCTTCACATCAAGCTTGGTTTGATGAAGAATTTCGTGAAGGCGTTGCACAAAAATGGTGCTGCCTTCCAACACTTGTCTACTGTGTTCCCAGGTCTTAGTGCTGCTAAGCTCAGATCCGAGAAGTGCTGAAGGATACTGATTTTGAGGAGCTTCTTAACTTAAAGGAACTGAGAGCATGGGAAGCATTCAAGTCAGTCTGTAGTGGCTTCCTTGGTAACACACGCATACCAGATTACCAAGCCTGTATTGAGAAGTTGCTAAAGTCTTACGAGGATATGGGGTACCAAATGTCACTCAAGATTCATTTTCTCCATTCCTACCTCAACTTCTTCCCGCCAAAACTTGGAGGAGTGAGTGATGAGCATGGAGAAAGATTCCACCAAGACATTACGAAGATGGAGAGCAACTATCAAGGCAAATGGAACTCCGGCATGATGGGAGACCTCTGCTGGATGCTCTTGTGTGACATCCCGGAGGCAAAATACACCAGATCTTCTAAGAAAACACACTTTTGACTGCCTGTGGTACTATGAATTGTGTAATTGTGTCATCCAAGTATATTGATTCAATCAGTGTTCTTTATCTATCCTGTTTTATCTGTTATAAGCTGCTGCAACTCTTGAAATATGCACATATATTCTCTGTTTATACTAAAATAAGACTATTTAAAAGCCAGAAAACTAGAGGTAATAGAGCAAATCTATTTATAAATTTGAATTCAGCACACCCAAATTAACAAAAAACACTATCCCCATTCTTGCCTCAGACCAAATTTCTTTTTGTAAACCAGTGTTATTTTTCAACAAACATCAGAGCGATAGTGAAAATTCGTTTTGATTAGAGCTAATTTTTTGTTTGTTTGCTTGCTTATTTGTTTGCATTGTTTTGTTTTGTTTTGTTTTCTTCTTTTTCTTTTTCTTTTTCTTTTTCTTTTTCTTTTTCTTTCCTATAATCTACCAAAACGAATCTCAAGGGATAAAAGAAATGATGAGGGTCAGAAGAATGGGAAATATTCACAGCTCTACTCAAAATGAACATATTTTTACTATACACTTTATAAAATTTACTGGTTATATCAGAAAAGAATAATGTGGCGATTACGCATTATCAAATAATTTAGCAATGTTCAAATGAAGTAGTATAAGCGTTAGTTGAAGGAGAAGACCTGAGATTATAAAGCAATCAGAATACTGTTTGGATTAATTGCAAAGCATTATCAAATGATTCATCTGCAAATGATTACGAGATATTTTAGCGAACTTATCTGAAAAATTTGTACGGTGCATCGGAATCTGGTGAATATGGTGGGCGTGGTACTTGCACAATCCTGTGTTTCGTCAAAAACTGCTGATCAAAAGTATCAAGACTAGTGATCAAAATGTATCGAGGATTAGTACTGTCTCGTTTGGACGTTTAAACTACATCGCATTAGCTGCTAATTTGTGGATGCGTCTTCATTCTAATTTTTAGATTAATTTTTTTGATTTTTTTAAATTTAAAACTATCGTCTCTAATTTTTTTAAATTACACTTTGTATATGGTCCAACTCCGTCGATTAAGCTTATATTTCATATTAGCATTTTTGCTGAGCTCTGAAAAATTTTTTTCATAAAATAGAACTTACATCTAATCAAAGACTATATATTGACTGTTCAAAAGTGAGAAAAGTGACTTCGTCTGAGTGATTTCTTAACACAGTGAGAGTCTAGCGAGATTTAATGGAGATTTCACGAGAGCTAAGTTATCGATTCTTATCCGGAAACCAACCATAACAGAACGGAAACGCCTAACGAGACTGATCGATGTTTGTTTGCGTTAGCAATGTCCACTATGTCGATGCCAAATACAAACTTAAGTGATCGATTGTTACATTGTGGAACTTTAATTATGGGTGATACTTTAACAGATGTTTATGTTGTGTGAGCATCCTTGGTTTTGATTGCGCATCACAGGATCCAGAAATGGAATGATGACACTCTCCCAAAAAGACAGCGTTTACTTCACAATAAACAAACGCTGTTTATTATCATATTAATATGAAATGTAGGCTTAGCCAATGGAACCTATCCGTATAATATCTTTTGGTACATAAAGATTGAATATAATTTTAAAAGAATACATTATGTGTTAATTTATTTTTTTTATTTTCATATTTTAATGTTTTATGCGCAGATTAAAAGGTACAAATTGTATGAAAGAAAATAAAACAAAATGTACTCGTTGTTAAAGACGTTAAAACATCGTGATAATTAGAGCTGGTAAACTATTCTAATAACGCTTTCCAGTTAAATCCAAGCTGCATTCTTTCATAATCGCAGGCTAACTACTTGAGTTGAACATCACTAAATGATTATCATTTATGTTGTCTAGAAGAGCCAAAGCAGATTTTTAGATGATCACACACGTTTTTCCTTGCTTTTTTCTTCCTTCTTTTTCCTTTCTAGCTGTCTTTTCCCTTATTTCTTTCTTTCTTTCTTTCGTTCGTTCGTTCTTTTATTCCTTCGTTTCTTCCGTCAATATGGCTGTTTGACACTTGATCAAAGCATTCATCTAAGTGATTGACATATAACCACTTTTTTCTATCCATAATTATTTATTTTTCTCCAGCAATTATAATGATGGCTAAGACTAGTTGCATACATTATAAGTGATCTGTTTTTCTTTTCTTTCATTCAAATCACTCGCCCCTGATCCTTATGATTATTTTCACAAGACGTAGTCGCGTGTTCAGCCAACACCTTCTGTTATAAAGGCTTTGGTTCAGAACGATGCAAGTCTCTTCCTCTGGGATATTGCCATCTATGTCGATACGTTTCCATCTCTTCACTTTTTAGGGTTTGTTCTCCGTCAGATAAACTAATCTAGCCCCTTATACCCAGAACATGCCGCGACACCCCATCAACCGTAACGTTGCTAGATGATTGTACACCGATCACAATTCCTATCTCCCATTGCGTTGTACACCGTGTAATAGGCGATTTCACCCAGTCTTCTTCACTAACTTGAATTGTTGCAGGCACCTCCTTGTCATTATTCGGTGAATTATCTCCCCGGTCTTTATTCGTATGTAAAAATAAATTTTTGTGACATCGTCTCTTTCATCCATCCAATCTTATACCAAAACCTCACCTCCATGGAAGATATCCTTTTATGAGCTTTATGGTCCGAGAGTTTGGTTCTAATATCCCATCTCCACAAGGATTGATATGCCTCTAATATATCCAAGTCAAACCATACTTAAAATATCTAATATTCCACTTAATTTGAAGGACTTCTCAGCGAAATACCATCCATCTTTTACAGATCCTCACGCAAGAAATTTTTTAAGCTCTTCAACAATTACAGCCGCTATCTGTGTCTGCTCTTCCCTCCATATTGCTATTCCCCCAGGTTTGCAGTCAAACATTAAATATGCTCCTCTGCGACATTGAGTTACGTTTATGGCTAACCTTGTTCAGTTATCTTCAGGTTCAATTTAACCGGGATCATGCACACTAGAATACTGGTATCTAACACGGTTTTTTATCATCTTTCTGACCTCTCTTTTGGCCAATAGGTTGACTTTCCGTATCACATACAATGTCATTTCTACTTGCATATAGTGTATACAGTGCAATTTTTCCACTTCCTTACACTCTTGTCTCTTCTCCACTTCTTGGACGGCTAACCAGATTTTGTTTATCCGTGTCAGTGACACTACCTTATTTCTTTGTGAAGGCACGGCCACTGCACTCAGTGTCAAAACAAACTCAGTCAGTAGATCTCCAAGTATTCCCAGTCTTCTCTTTATAGGGATTCTGGCGCATTCTTCGTTCATATCTCTTTTGTTTTCTATCACAGTAATATTCACTCAACTTAGTACCGCGACTAAATCACCTCTGATTTCCACTTCTTGCAACCTCCACTTCAGTGCCAAATAAATGCATTTAACACAATGTCCAATTCAGCTATATTAATGAGGTTGCAGTTGTCTTTTTTCTCAACCACGCTGCATCTTCTTCCTCTCCATCACCTATCTTCGTGACTACACCTATAGCCATATCACTTGCATCGCACCTCACCACTTCTGTATTTGTTCTACGTATTTCCAAAATCCCGGTTACTAAGTCGTCCTTCCCTCAGCCTCAGGGTGAGGATTCAGTAAATCAGCCCTAACTTTTCATCTCCACACTGAATATCTCGTCAACGATTGACTCAGAAATATCAACCTCTCAACAAGCCAATTTTTTTTCAAGTCTGGCATCCCCAAACCTTTATCACAAGCTGTTGGGAACAGGTCAGTCTACCAACCATTGGCCTACTTCTCTTCCACGGAAGTGAAAAGAGGAATCGCTTGAAATCCAACAACCGAGCCACAAGCGGAGGGAGTACCGACAACCGGATCAGAGGGAAAATTTATAATGTGCACACCTCTAAGCTTTAATGACAATCGCTTTCCAAACAAGGTACCAACCCAAACTTTTACCTTTGTACTTACCACTAATTTTTATCCAATTAGCGGTCAGAACCCTAGGGTACGGATCAGCCTGTCACTCCAGGGGATAAGCCACGGCAGAAGAATGCATTCTCTCCAGGCAACAACTCGCAGCCCTTCGCTCTTTCAGAGTTGATTTTGGCCCCTGGCACCTTTTCGTACCTCACAAGTGCTTGTTTAACCATAGTCATGTCTAAGGAGCGAGACAGTAAAGTCATTGGCGTACGCGGAAACCTTTCTCCTGAGTCACTGGTGAATCACGATTTCGCTCGGGACAGGATTTTCTCCTCTCATTCTAAAGCCTCCTAAGCAGGGGCTCCAGGTGGGGGCGTAGAAAAGAGGGAACTGGGGAATACCCTGCTGAATAGACCATTAGATCACAAAGAACCTCCAGCGCTTCCTGCTCACGTGTTCCACTGCCAAAGGAGATTGATACAAAGGAGATTGATACCCATTTGTGGAACGCCAGTTTGAATCGAGTAGTCTCCAAAACCATTACTAAAAACTAATGGTACACCCCATCAAATGCCTTGGACTGGCCCAAATTAATCAGCACAATTTCTGTCCCGTATTCTGTACCCCCAAGGATATCACGCACCTAGAGCAAATTGTTTTAGATTAATCTTTCCTTCACAGTGTAGTTCTGCTCACTTCCGATCAGATCACTGACAACAATTTGCTAGCGGTTTGCTCTGACCCGAGCCAAAATTCTTAACTCTGTGTTTAGCAGTTATGGACCAGTAATCACCTTATCGAACTGCTTTCAAACCCAACCGACCCGCTATCGAAATTGGAGTCAATGATTACATTCCAAGCCCCCACAATAACTACTCGTTCCGAGCCAGAAAGGAACGGCTCCAACCGCTGAAAAAAGAGCGCAATTTGGTGTACAAACTACAACCACGCAGAACTTGTAATTTTTTACGGCAAAATTTACTACAAGCAATCAGCCCTCTTTATCTAAAAAGACAATCTTAGTATCCGCTTCCAGGCTGCGTCCAACTGAGACGATTGCAAAATATTGAAAGAGCAACGTACTTATTCTCCTCACCTGTCCATCATATACACAAAGCGTAGCTTTGATCCCTCAGTACTCTCATGTTTATGCTAGCAAGATTAAGAGTCATCAAACGCTCACTCCCTATTCACTGTCTACCACGTTCCGATAGTCCTTGTGGTAGAGGAGAAAGACGGCCTGCCCCAGGCCCCCACTCCCTAATTCGGCCGTAACCCATCCGTCATATACGCTAACACCAATGTCCAAAGAAAATACCAGCTTTAAGGCCCTGCAAATAGAGAGATGCACAAAACAGGGACACTTTTGGGTTATTTTTCTTAGCGACCGATCCTCTAACTTCTGGCTCCGAACGGTCTTCACGGCCTCTTCGGAACATTCGCAGCACTCCAGCGACTTGGCTACCCGTCACCCGAATGAAAATAGTCAGAAAGGGAGCATCTTAAAATGTTTGTGCGTTTTCAATGTTTTTTCCTAAAATTTCGGCAATTTTTACCAGTAGATTAAGTGCCCTTCTTTGCTGGAGCCAGAGGATCCACTTAACAAATTTTCAGACTTTAAAGAATGCTTTTTAGGGCGCTTTTCTAGGTTTTTCTTTTGAAGGAGATGATGATTTTGACCTCAAGGATTTTTGCAACTCCAACTCCCTCGCTTCTCTATCTGGAAAATGGAGTTGAGGAGGTATTTTCCCGGAAGCTGTGATAGTCTTTTGAGATGGGGAGTAATAATGTGAAGAATGGTCGGATAAGGACTTTTGTGGTGATTGTGAAATTTTTGGATTTGAAATGGTGTCTGTAGCACTTTTTGTGTTGGTTTCTTGGGTCGGATTGGACTGGGTTGTCACTTTTTTTTTCAAATTTTCTTTCTTTTTTATATCCCTCGTTCTCCAGACTCCTTTTAAAGTTCATTAAGCAAGAGATATCGATGTCCATTCCCTTCCTCCTTCTCCTCCGCTTCCGATTCTTGTTGCTGTCTTTTGAATTGCTTCTGATGTTATTTTGATTGCTCTCTAAGTTGTTATTTTAGATGTTGATCTTTAGTTGAACCTATTGCTGTTATTGCTGCTTAGGTTTTGGCGGCTGTTCTTGGAGCTTTTTGCCGGTAAGGTAAAGTTAGCAGAGGCTGAGGAAGTCATTCGTTCCTTTTTTACCCTATCTGGTCATACTTCTCGAGTGATGACAGCATTTTCAATAGGTTTTGCCACCTTGAATGAAAATGAAGCTACTGCTAGAGTTGGGTTATTGGTTCCAATTAATAATGTTCTGGAGTCTAGGACATTTTTAAGGCTCGCTCTAACCACATGTCCGTACTGGCAAGATACACAACAATGTTGTCATCTTCTTTCTACGTCTGCAGAACATCTGGGATCACGATGAATCTATCCCCTTTTCAAATGCATCTGGAAGATGTCACTGCATTGGATGCCTGATTTTTCAAACATGGGATTTACGATATATCTATAGGCGCTCAAATAAGCTGTCAGCACCTCTCCTAGCAGATAATGGGGACGTTATGAATTGTGATGGTGGTCCTTCTGGACCTCAGATACTCTAGTGGTAGTTTGATGGATTTAGAAGTGATTGTTGTATGGTCATATGCATGTTCATGCAGAAATATATATATATGTGCTGGATACATACTGACGCAATAAATAAGGACGCAGTGACAAAGACGCAGGGAGGAAGGACGCAGGAAGATTCCTTTAACAATATTTTTACCTCTCACTTTATTTGTAAGGTTCGAAAGGGTTGTTCAAGGGTTGCATGTGAGAGGGAGCTTGCGATCGAACATAACTGCAATATTTTGACCCCACTGTTATGACCGTCACGTTGTGTCTTTCTTGGTCTCCTTATGCTGGGGTCCACTCCATCGGGGTTTCCGAGGGCCCCCTCGGTCGGGTGTGGCTTTCCCTACCACATCTGGTCTCTAGCTGTCTGGAATTCTACTGGCAACTGCTTACTTGGACTCGAACTCAACTGAGTTAAATAATAATTCAACGCCCACACGATCGCCCACTGGATCTTTGAAATCGAATGTTTAATCGTCATCAAGCGGAAATAACTGTCATGCAGTTCAGAGGTCACTCTCTTCCGGTGCCTCAGTCTGTATTGGCACAGTGGGACCTTCACCTTGTCCCATATTATAAGCCTTAATCCGCCCACGTGATCTCTTTCCATTACTGGCCATTGGAATGTGTCACTTCCTTCCGGTGCATCACCTTGGAATAGCATTTTTTTGGGCCGGGTCGAAGGTCAAAACATAATAGTGATGTCTTGGAGGAACAACCTTTCTGCATCTTTCTGGGCGAGGAAAAGAAAATCTCTAGTAGCGAAGCTTCTCCGGCATAAATTCTATGATGGATCTCCAGTCGTCCAGAAAAGCTCCTCCACCATCTGTCTGTTTTGACGTCTGAAGCAATGAACGATAAAATTCTAGACTCAAGCTACCTTCCTATCTCAAAAACTGACTTAATGATGTTCCCCTCGAAATAGTGGTAAAAGCGGGTGAGCTTAACTTGCCTATGCAACTCAATTACTTTGGTTGTCAGCCGATTTCCCTTTATATGAACCTACTCCCTAGTCAGCAAGGATTACAGCGGACTCGTCTGATTTCTAACTCGGTCATGTGGCTACGGCAGGAAATGAACATCATTCTTTATCAGCCAGTGACGTCTTTTGGGTTTCCGTGTGGATTTATTTGTTGGGAGCTCTTTCTCCCTGGGCCTTAAGGTTGACCTCTCTCCTTAACTCACTATTACGGTCCGGACGGAGCCTTGGTTTGAACCAACAGGCGTCTTGATATAAAAACAAAACAAAAGGGGCAAATAATTAACCCTAAAGAGGTTAAAAGAAAAAAAATCAAAAATCCTCATCTGAGGATTTTGTGCAAAAATGAAAGGAACCCAGAAGGAGACGAAGATGAGAGAACAAGAGGATAGTTGAAGCAGTACAGGAAGTAAACGAAGAGAAAGCCTTCAAAGAAAATAGTTTTCTGTGCTAGCAAAGATACTACACTGATCTTATCCGAAAGGCCAAGAAGCAATGTCCCTTGGTCAAAGTATGATATTTATCCGACTTCCCACCAAATCAGATTTGACACGATTTGCGGAGTCCACACGCGAATCGAAATCCCCTCGACATTTCTCTTGAGGCGCCTCAAGCACCGAGAAATAAAATCAGCCCCCCACCTTTAGACAAGTGGCAGGTTCATTGGAACCAAGCGAACAATTCTTATTTAAACTACCTAGCACGAATGCAAGATTGCATGTTGATATTTGGTCAAAGCATTCACCCAACTGATTCTGACTTATGTAGTCACTTTTACTACCCATAATTCATTGTTTTTTCTTTATCCATTATAACTCTGGGTAAGACAGGAAGCATTCATTATAAGTTAATTTTTTCTTTTCTTTCATTCAAACCACAATTTAATAAGCTCTGTTTGGTTTGGCACATAGGTTTCATATTGCTTACAGTACCTGCGGTTAACAGCGTAGTCACCCATTTCAGAATTGAAGTTTTATAACGTCGATCGATGATATGTCGGCAATCAGTACTTTCAGCAAGACTTGACCGTAAGTCAATTTTGTAAAATTATTTGACGATGTTTAATCGTTATATTATTCAATTCTTCTCATGTAATCAGAACGACTTACTGAGTTGAATGATAGCAAGAATATTTCGATGCCTTAGACTCTCATCATTCCTCGTAGCTGTTGACATTTTGTTTGTCAGTATTTTAAATACTTAACTCTAATCAAAAATCATCTCCACCATACATTTGTTTGTATCGACGTACTTAATAAGTGTTTTATTTTAGAATGCCATAAATCCATTATCTATTCTGTTTATAATTAATTTAATCAAACTCCATTCAGTAATTTATTTGATTGCTAATAAATTTATTTATTTATTTAAATTGAGATTATTAAATGTAGCGAATCATATTCTCACTGGCACATTTTATCTATTCATTCATCTTTTTTATTCAAATATATTTGTTCGTCATCGTTTATGTGTATTCAGAAACGGCTACTTTTCAGAAATTAAACACTTCAACGGGATATAAAAGGAAGAGAGAGAGAGAGAGAGAATGATTTAGTGGAAAAAAGGAAGGGGGAGAAACAGTTGAAGAAGATGAGAGAGCTGATAAAGAAATCATGGGAGGAGATGCCTGCTTTGCAGAAACTAAGTGCTATAAGTCTAAGAGGATAGGAAGACAGACAGACGTCTTCAATATGCCATGGTGGAAAAAAGAAGGTGGAAAAGAAAATTGAAGAAAATAAAGTTAAGACGGTTGGAGAAGAAAATTAAATGGCTAGTGTTGATAAAAACCGAGGAATTAAAATTCGTTATATATATTTATATTTAGATAAGTCTCCCGGCCTCTGTCTATCTCTTTCTTTTTGTACCTACCCTGTTATGTGTATATAATTGAAAGTGGGCTATACACGAACAATACATAGGTAGTTAGTTAGGTAAGTATTTACATACCATCGTATTAATACATAAATTATGAAGCATTTCCACGAGTACAGCTTGTTTGCAATTAACTATCTACTTACCTACCTACTTATCGTGTGTACGTGTGCGACTCACTTCAGTTATCTATGGTAATACCTTCGTAACACCCTACCTGCTTTCGTTTTGGGGATTTTGAGTACGTTACACTAAAGGATAAAGGATAAATAGAATCAGCTAAATTAAATTTAGATACTAGACCAGGCGATTACGCTTCATTTTATGATAATGCTCAATAAAAGACATGAACCAATCTCGTCTTCCTTGCTTTGTGTGAGTAACAGGGTAGACTGGATTCTTTGGCCTTGGTACAGCAACCGGCCTAAGAGAAGGTAAGTTCTGACTTTAAACTATAGCTGTACTTCGCTTACAAATTGACCGTGTGTTAGATCCTGCTCGTAGGGGAGGGGTTAAGTATATATGTACTCTATAAATCAGTAAACGAATCGGGTAACTACAATCCATAAAAAAGAAAGAGAAGAAAAAGAGATTTTCCCAACCCATTCCACTCTATGTAGCACTTTACTCCTTCACAACTTCTTACCTGATATGCAGTAGTTTGATCCATTTATTCAATAACGTATTCAGTTTATCCAGTTTTATTGCATTTATGAAAATAAGTATATATGTAAATAAGTATATATTTAGATATATAAGTTACTCATAAATCAAGTATCAAAATATCATGCTGATTTTTAATTGTTGGTGATGGTTTCTATAATACACATTCTCTCTCTCTCTCTCTTTCTCTCTCTCTCTCTCTCGCTGTATATATATATATATATATATATATATATATTGTGCGTATATGTGTGCGAGATATGCTCCAAAATTAATTAATCCCATGGAAACAACAACAGAATGCAGAACTTTTCACGTATTTTTCAACTTGTTTCGACATGCATCTATTGAAATTTCCATGGAAATAGATAGGAAGCATTACTTTCAAAACGAGAAGTTAAAGTAATTGGCATAAAATTTTTCAGTGAAGGAACTGGGCTTAAGAAGCCAAGAAACCGCACAGGTTACACGTATGGAATTACTCTTTAGTCTTTTTGTTCTTGTTGATTGACATTTTTCTTTCAAATTTATTGACTTCAGATCAAATAATATAGATACAAAAATAGGTTGACCTATCAATACAAACAGAAATCTCCACAAATTCACTCAACTAGATAAAGAACTTAAATATCTGACAAAAACGACAAGAAATACTAAAAAAAATCATCAAAATATTAAAATAGCCATTTTAGTCTCTTAGAATTTCTAAAGAGTGAACCGAAAGGATTAGGCAATGAGAGAAAATCTACAAATTTTCAAGAACTGTAAAAATATTGCCATAAAGAATGGGATCAGGTATACATTAGAGGGAAATTCTAATTACTTATCCTAAATATCTATAATTGTTAAAAGTGATTATTTGTACAGAAGACTCTACCAAAAAGGTCTTAGTGGGAATTAGTTATTCAAGAAAGCCTTTATTTGAAAAACATACAGTGGACAAAATAAACGAACGAGTATAGAATATCATTTTAAAGTTAAGTTCAACAAAAGAAATGAAACATGTCAACAATTTAATTTAGAGCAATTAGTATGAATTATGGAGATCTTTATTAGCACCTCGAAGTTTTTGGCACAAATATGATGTAAATTTTTCTATGCCAGACATTGGCATTTGAGTGTTCAATGGCCCGGGAGACCTGGATTCAATCTCAGGTTGAGTCATACCAAAGACTCAAAAATGGTACTTGATGCCTCCTTGCTTAACACAGAGCATTATAAGGTACGGATCAAGGGTGAAGTGGGTCAATCCTGGGAAAGGAGTAGCGCCCTCCCCTACATCTTGGTGTAGTAGCTATCGAAAAGGGAGCCTTCGGGTTACCCTCGACTAGGGTCGCCAACTTTACTTACTTTTCTATCCCTCTTCCAGTTTTTCTTATAATTCGGTGGTATTGGATTTCGTCGTTTATTATGTTTACGAGTTCTCAATGGAATTTAAGTTGGGACTCTGTGCAGGCCATAACATAACTTTTACGCTCTTTAAACAGCATGACAGGAGATTTGACCCAACATAAAAATAACAGACTGTTTGGAAGATGTTTGTAAAAAAAGGAATTGCCTACAACTTCATTAAATTTAGACACACATTAACATTTACTTGTCCATTCATTATCATAATAAATTCAATACCCTCAGAGAACACTCTCATACAATAACAATTACTAACTTGCAGACGTTTTGGTACTCTTTACTTTCTCTGTCACTTGCACAACATTGAACAAATCGTTTTCCATCAGATTCAATTAAATTGAACTTAACTTTAAACCTATTCTCAGCATTTCAATTCTCATCTTTTCCTTCGGCATATACAATTTGGCTGTGGTAATCTTTTTATTTATGTTAGATTATGTATCAGTTGAATAAGGAATCAGAATTTTCAGCCAAATTTGTCCTATTATCTTTTACCTCGTTTTTTCAACAAAGACGCTTTTTAACAGCTTGTATTTAAATGATTTTAACCTCATTTTTAACCTTAAAAAAGCACTTGTAGAAGACTCAAACCGTTAAAATAGTATTCTAAGATATTTTCCGGGTGCGCAAATAAAACACCCAGATACATCGAGAATGTCCGCTGTTGAAAAAGATGGCCTTATGCACACCCATTCTCACGAAATTTGTTACCAAATACAATATGTTAACTTGTTAGCAAGTATGAATTTCAGAAGTTTCCCATTACATTCATCTCTCACATGTCTGTACGCAAAATATAGTCATTGTTTCAAAACGGCATAACAGACAGAAGAGAAAGGAATGGATGCTTGAATGAAATTTGCGGATAACGCGACTAACATAACCGCTAAACATTGTTATGAGTGCAGTATTACTATGTGATTAATACTATAAGCGCATAATTTTAGGCACAGGTAATTTCTACTCTCTTATCGTTAAAACTGCAACTTTTATGAAACACCGTGTATGCATTTACCCAAGCGTTACAAGCAAAATCAGTTACAAAGCCAATTTTTAAGCACAGTAAAGCTGGTTTAAATTCAGTTTACCTTCTCTGAGACCTGTTACCGAATCATGGCTAAATAACCTAGAGTAATCAACTATTTACTCGTAGCTAGAGGTGAAACAGTTGGATTCATGTCTTTCCCTAGGGCATTAGCGCGCAGTGAAACGCAAATATCTTCGCCTAGGACTTGAAATCGGGTTTCCGATTCTATTTCCAATGACGTTAACCTTTAAGTGAAGCGCGCCTCTTAAACCCATCGTATATAAAGTTTTTTGCTGAGGCAGTCTGGAACCAAGCCATCTGCATCTCCAAAATGTGTGGCTGTATATAGTTTACTTAAACATATGTGGGCATCGACATAAATACTTTCATTGTGGGATTTAATTTCCTCTTTAGCTATACTTATCTAGACTCATCCCTCCACCAAAATCCCGCTTCAACCATTTTGACCGGCGTTTAACTTATAAATTGTTAAAGAATATGCGAAAATTTGCTTCAATTTTCTGCGAGGAAAAATATAGACAATTTAGCAACATACGCAAGTGGAAGTTTCTTAAATAGTTTAGCAAATGCTTTACACACACACACACACACACACACACACACATATATATATATATATATATATATATATATATATATATATATATACGGGGTTTTATAAAAATGAATTGACACTGAATTTTTTAAAATTTTCATCCAAGAATTTAAATAAAGACACGCGTAATGCGGAGCAATTTATATGTCTCAACGTCTACACGAGTCATTGCCATTTTTTTATATATGAAGCCAATCCTTATACATTTCAAGCGAAATGTTTTGGACGAAATTTAAGATTATGTGAGTACAGCATCCTGCATATTTATCAGACTTTGCTTAGCTAAAAATTCATCTCAACGAAACATGGAGGATATCAAAATAGATACGATGAAGCAGCTCTCCGCTATATCAGATGGAATTTTTAGAATTGCTTTTATTAATGGAGAATTCACTGAAATAAGTATGAATAATTTTTAGAAAATTTATTGTTTCATTCATTGTTCATTTACGTCTTGGTTAATACAGCTTCACATTTAATACTTTTTAACACACACACTACACACACACACACATATATATATATATATATATATATATGAAGAGTACATAAAGGATTGTAATCCGACAATATGTAGAAAAACTGATAACAACGATCCAAAAGGAAGGAATGATTTATTAACGGGTCAACACTATAGCGTTTCGGTTCTACTGAACCATCATCAGGACCATGAGGGGTGATAATAATAATTTTAAGTTAACAATGGATGATTAGAAATGTGAAATACAAAAACCTATGGGAAAATATGTATAGTGAGAAAAAGTTAGCCGTTTAACAGGCAAATCAGCGTTTGATGTTTAAATTACGTCATTTGACTTATTAGGAATATTGTATAGAATTATGTACGTTGTTTAACGAGAAAGATTACGAGACAGAAAGAAGAAAAGAAAGAAAGAAAGAAAGAACAAAAGAAGAATGAAAAGCATGGAAATTATGAGATATACGGAAAATATTAACTAAGGATGGAATATATTGTAGCTGTTTAAAATGTGTTTGCTTAAGTAAGGAGAAATATTATAAAAGCCAGGACGAGTATTTAGGGAACTGAGGAATGAGATAGCTGCGGCTTCGAAAATTCGTCTAAGATTTTTATTATGGATGTAAGTAAGCATCTTAGCAGAGTTGAAGTCAATGTTATGATTATGTTGAGAAGTGTGTACGAGTAATGCGTTGAGTTGCCAATTCTTATGTCTCTTTTATGCTCTTTCAAACGGATATGAAGGTTTCGGGATGTCTCACCGATGTATTTTAGTTTACAATCCTTACAAGGGATGCAATAACACCGGCGTCAGAAAATATGTTACGTTGAGGGCTGGAGTGTACTAATTCGCGGATTGTTTTAGAAGGTAAAGAAGTAGTTTTGATATTGAGTTTATTTAAGTTGTTTGTTATGCTGTGAGAAGAAGAATTGTTTGGCAAAGTTATGTATCTATGGGGGGAACTAGTTTTATCAGATATTGAGTAGATATTAGTTTGAGATTGATTCTTGTTGTGAATTTTGAGGGCTTTAGATTTAGCATAATGTATAAAGGATTTGGGGTACTGTAGGTTGAGGAAGGAGTTTTCTATGTGGATGAATTCATCGTTTAAATATTTCGAGGAACAAATGCGTAGAGCTCTGAGGTAAAAACCTATGATGATGCCTCTTTTAGTATTGTTGTTGTGGTGTGAATAAAAGTGAATGTGGTCGTTTTTACAGGTGGTTTTACGATAAATCTTAAATTCTAGTTTGTTGATATTCCTAATAAGTAAAATGTCCAGAAAAGGTAGGGTGCAGTTATATTCAAGTTCATGTGCGAACTTTAAGGAAGGTTCGACATTGTTCAGTTTATCAGTGATGCTATTTAAGTCAAGATCTTGAGGATAGATTAATAGTATGTCGTCAATATATCTGAAGTAATGTGCAGTGTTGGGTATAATATGTTTAAAGGGACCAGATTCTAAGAATTCTAAATAAATGCAAGCAAGAACTCCGCTAAGAGGAGATCCCATAGGTAAACCAAATTTTTGTTTATAAAATGTGTTGTTGTGTTTGAAGTAGCAATGTGAGGTACATAAGGTACAAATTTTAATCAATTTAGAGATAGGTAGAGGAAATGTGGTGTTAGATTTTCGAAGAGAGAGATTTCTGATAAACCTACCCTACCCAAAAGATACATAACTGCCTTAAAATCTCTCTCTTCTAACCACCATATTGTTATTTCACCTTCTGACAAAGGTGGAGGTGTTGTTATCATGGACTACATGGTCTATAACCAAAAACTCATGGATCTACTTGATGATAACAACACTTATGAACAGATATCCCTACAAACAATTACAAATAATATTAGCAACTTTAACAAATCCTACAAAAAACTAATCTCCAATGAAGATCAATCTTGGTCCTCATTAATCAATTACCACCCTATAATCCCTAAAATTTACGGCCTTCCCAAAACCCATAAACCAGATATTCCTCTAAGACCCATTATTTCTGGTATAGGATCTGCCCCCCATAATATCGCTAAACTTCTAGCCAAACTATTAACCCCTCTATTAGGTATCATTAGTAACGCACACCTAAAAAATTCCGGATCACTGCTCAACAAACTAACTGACATTGATATGCACAACAAATATTTAGCTAGTTTAGACATCAAATCCTTATACACCAATATACCAGTTGATAAATGCCTTGAACGCCTGCATAACTACCTTCGAAAATCTAACACCACATTTCCTCTACAGTTTTTCTACATATATATATATATATATATATATATATATATATATATATATATATATATATATATATATATCTGAAACGCACAACAAACCGTCATTTGGTTATTATAGATTTATTTATATGGAGAGAAAAATATTTCTATATTTTTCCAAAGACTCTTACACGAAAAAAAGAAAAAAGTTAAGATCAAAAAGACATGGAAAAAAAATTGGTGTTAAAATTGGATGTAATCTCATTGTTTGGTGTCCTCATGTATCTAAAAATAATTTCATGACTCACAAAAACCTCAGCAACTAAAATCTTGTCAATAATTTAATCTATTTTATTTTAGGTAAAATCTCTATTTATTTATTCATTTATATTCTATTTATACTCCTGGAAGCTTCAACTTTGCTTGGGGAGAAAATAAGCATCATTAGATATGAGTTTACTAGCCAACTATTAAATAAACGTAAGGAACTTATATTTAAATGTCGCCATAAAAAAGATTTAAACTCGTATGGTTAATAATGGTTAAACTCATATGGTTAATAATAGGAAAATTCATATTAATAACAATAGTACGATAGAATTAAGGTCATCAGTATCACTATTATCATTATTGTTAATGTTATAACGGAAACAATAATAATTATATTCATGATTATGATGAATTAGCAATAATTTGTTATTGATAATTGAATTGGTAATTATTAATAATTATAATTATAATATCAATGCTTGTAACGATAATTTAAATTGTAGTATTCAGAATAAAGAATATATAAAAATATTAAGAAATTAAATAAAGACTAAATTTCAATTTTAATTGGAAATCTAATAAAACCTTTATAATTTTTTTAACTGAACAAGATAAGTTTGATATTAGTAATAGTGTTTATTAGTGTTTATCGTCACGTTTTCCTTTATAAATAAATAAATAGATAGAGAGATTTTTCTTAAAATAAAATAGGTTGAATTATTGACAAGATTTTAGCTGCTTAGGGTTTTCTGAGCAGTGTAAAACTTTTTAGATCCATAAGGATACATAACACCAAACAATTAGATCTATTTTTGACACTAACTTCTAACCCATGTCTTTTTATCCCCCCCCCGCTCTTTTTTTAACGCAAGTAAGAATCCAATGAAAAAGTATTTTTAAATTTTTCTCTCGATTGTCTAAAGGCTATCAGAAGAAGCTAGTTTCTCTTTTACAGCTGAAATAAATCTATAATAGCCAAATGACAGTTTGTTGATTTTTTTTCAGTTATAAGGAAATTTGCACAGTAAGAAATTTATATATTAACATACAATGAGCACTTCTAATTATTTATAATAATCCTCTCATATATTCTCAAATAGAATCCTTCCCAACTCATCATCTTTGTATATATATATATATATATATATATATTCACCAATGTGAATATTGTCAGTTAATTAAAAATCAATTTGAAATTAAGTGATCCGCAGTTTAAAATCTAAAAGAGTAATAAATATCAGAATAATATAGTAATCTAATTTAGAAATTGTAATTCACAAAGTTTTTCATCGACTACTCTTCAGAAGGACAGTTGTTCTGACTGACTACTCGATGATCACGAACTGAATAACCTTACCATAGCTTGAGAGCTCAATCTGATTATAACAACAGCAACAACAACAACAAATTGTCAAGGAATATTAGAGACGAATATCATCAAACAGAGGGGAAAGAAAAGGTGAAAAAAGTGTACCTCAGAAGAACCAGAAAATATCTCCTAAACCATACTTTACAACATAAATCTCATCAAAGGAATAAACACCTGGGCAAATCCAACTTGTAAAGATACCCAGGGACTATTCTTAAAAAGGACAATAAAGGAACTCTAGCATATGGGCTAAAGACGAGGAATTTGATAACGATACTCGAGGCCTTACACCAGAAAGATGACATAAACAGACTATGTATCATTAAGAAAAGACAGAACAGAACTCGCCAGCATTGAATATTGTATAGGTGTAGGAATTAAAAAACTCGAATACACACAAAAAATGACTAACTGCATCAGCAAGTAACAGCAATATCAACTTAGTGATAAACAGTACAACAAAAACAAGAAAATAGAAATGGAAAGAAAAACAACTGTATGGATATTTCGATGGGTTAATTTGAGAAATTGCTCACGAGATGGATAAAAAGGGGAAACCTGAAAAGAGAAATTGAATATCTTCTAATCGTAACACAAAGTGATACCAAGGCAAAAATTGATGATACGCAGCAAGATAGCGGGTGTAGATTATGTGGCAACAGAGATGAAACATTTGATCATATGATAAACAAATGCTGCAAACAAGCACGTAGAGAGTACAAGAGCATGACTGTGCGGGAAAGGTTGTCTGCTGAGAATTGTGCAAGAGACTGAAATTTAACCTTACAAACCAGACTTTTCCTAGAAAATGAGACCCATAAAATCCTCTGAGATTTGGGCTATGAAAGGATCCTTCAATCCAGGCCAGAAAGCCAAACTCACTGATAATTAAAAAGAAAAAAACAACTTGTCATCTGGTGAATTTTACTGTTCCAGCGTACCATTGAGCAAAAATAAAATAAAACGAATTATGGACAAATACTTGGACTTTGCTAGAGAGTTGGAAAAGCTATGGAACATGAAAATGGCGGAGATACCTATAATAGTTGGTGTGCTAGGCACAGTCTCGAAGAGTTTGGAAAAGAAACTGGTAGAATTGGAAGTATGAATAATCGAGACCATACAGACATTGTTGAGATTGGCTGGAATTTTTAGAACATCCATGAGATCTTTGGTGAGTTGCCGTCACTCAAACCCTATTGAAAGACCATCAATTAAGGTGTGAAATAATACATAAGACTCCGTTGAATAATAAGAGCTGGCTATATGAAGTGGGTGTGTTTGTATGTTAAAGAGAGAAAGAGACCGACAGAGGGGGATATGACAACCAACCACATAATAAACAAATGTAAGAAACTGGCTCCGGAGTACATGAGCAAGGACCACTGGGTGAGAAGGTGATCACTGGTAATTGTGCAAGCAACAAAACTTTAACTTGGCAGACGTAGTTATATTATTATGCACATACCTATATATATCCTAGAAAATGAGGCACATAAAATTCTTCAGAATTCTGAGATAAAAACAAATCACAAGAGCAAACCCCTTATTTACCTTTTCAGTAGATTCCATAGTAAAAGGAAAGGAAAGCAAAAAATTGGAGAAATACCTGGACTTTACCAAAGAACTGAAAAAAGGTATGAAATATGAAGGCGGCAGCATTACCAATCATTGCAACTCTTAGCACACTCCCGAGGAACATAGTACTGAGACTGGAAAAAGTGGACATCAGAGAAGAATTCAGACCGTCCAGAACACAGGAATGCTGAGATCGGCCAGAATAAAAAGAGTCCAGGAGAGATGAGGTTATTACGTGGTCTTCAGTAAAGGCTACCAGTTACAACTGATATGAAAAACTTGTATAAAATAATAATGATAATAATAATAATAATAATAATAATAATAATGATAATAATACCGAGATCATGTCAGAGAACTGACAAAACTTTGGAATAAGGTGATAGTGATACCAGTCACATTTCCTTCAATAAACAACAATCTTAATAATCTTCCTCGGGAATATTTCGTCAAGCATCCAAGTTGTAGTCTCAACTGTGCAACAATTAAACCTCCCAAGATAAAATTTCTTGTACCACCATCGAAATCCACCCTGCAATAACATAATACTACTTTAAAACCATGAGCTTTACTCAGGTTTTTAAGTCTTGTGATTTCTTTTTGCGAGAAAGTTTTAGTCTATAGACAGTGGATGTGCGTTATTTTCATTGAACTTTTTGGACGTGGTTGTGGAAGGTCACGCTTGCTTGTTTAAAATATTCCATGCAACTTTAATGCTGCAGATTCCCAACGCCTTGGCTTGGTTTCGCTGTGTTTATTGCATGTCAACCCTTGTGGATTATTTAATGCCAAATAATGTTTATATATATATATATATATATATATATATACACGCGCATATATAGATGTGTAAATATGTAAGATTTGTACGCATATAATTTGTAGATAACATTATTTTAAAATGAGCCAAAGTTCATTTGTTTGCACTCAGTTAAATGGGTTCAAGTATTGATAGCTAACACAAATAGTTCTATTTAATATTAATTATTAATTTGTGTCCACACAGTTAAGAGGTTTGGTTGGTTGTGCTTTATGCATATCAGCCTTAACAGATTATGAAATGTCAAATTCGGTATATATATATATATATATATATATGGTTTGTAAACGAATAGTTTGTTGGTAAGATTTTTAAACAAACCAGAAATTGTTCCTTTGCACTCAATTAAATGGCTGTAAGCATGCGAATCTAACACAGGTAGTCCTATTTGCACATAGTTAAATGATTTCAAGGATTATAACTTAACACTAATAATTCTATTTAATATTGAAAAATTGAACAATTCTCTTTGACCAAGAGATGGGACTCTAACAGGTACAACCAGTCCGACCCAAAGAGAATCTGATAGTTATGGTAATTAAGGGGTATTCCACATTCCTCAAACTCCAAGACTGGAACCTTGATATCAGATGGTTTACTGTCACTCAGGACACTAAATGGTTTTAAATATTGTTATCTAACACTTATAATTCTTTATAAAATTATTCATTCGTTTGCACAGTTTCAAATAGTAAATGATTAAATGGTTCTATTTGACCATAGATAGGACCCTAACAAGTACTACTATTCCGAGTCAGAGTGGACCGGGGAGAAATGGCTATGAAGTGGCACTCTTCCTTACCCAAAGCTCCAGGACTGAAGCATCACCATTTTGTGTCTTATCAGGACACTCGTGGGAGAAGGTTTTTTTTTCCTTCAGCAGAGATGCAGTTGTCCTATTCTACAGCCTCACCTGACTGGGCTTCCAGAGCTTAATTTTTCCGTTGAGTATGAGAAAGAATACCCAAGTGAAAATCACTTAGATAAATGAATGCGTTCTTATTCTTCATAACTAAGGACCCTCTTTCTATGATCAAGCGAGTCGGAGATTAGCACCTGTTCGTTCACCAAACAGACATTCTCTCGTTACTGATTAGAAGCTTATTTCAATGTTTCTATGGAAAGATAAGACTTTTTGCTTTGTTGAGTTACATTGTTTGTTTGTTTTTGTATGGGAGGGTTATGGGGTATAAATACGAGGATCCTATTACCTACTACCATCTCTGGTCCGTGCAATTTACCTTATGTGTTACTCTTGTCACGTGATAGCTCACGAAGACGAAGAGGTAAGAATGATACTCTCTCCCCCCCCCGTTGAACTAAAATTATCTAGCAGTCAAAAAGTGACCGTTAGGAAAGAATGTGGGTCACGCAGATGTTCGCACCTAAGTGACCTTGGGTCGCCGGACATCGGAAGGGGAAAGAGAAAATGAAGCCAAATGATTGGCGGGGACCCCAAACGGAAGTGGGGTTCTCTTCCCCTCAGCGGAAGTAAATACAAAAAAAGGAAGTTTTTGAGCAACGCTCGTGGCAGACGGACGATAGCCATTTTACTCCGGGCTAAAGACAAAAGACTGAGACACGAAGGACTCCAAAATCCTTCAAGCCAGTACTAAAAACAGAACAAAGTCTATTAGCCCGTGAAAAAAGAAAAATTCTCCAGTGGAACCCCGTCAAAAAAATAAGATAAGTAACTTTGGGACATTTTTCCTTTACACCCAAATTTTGTTTACCACTCTCTCTCTCTATTTGAAAAAGGATAAAAGCCAAGAAAAGACATTTATATTCATGGACTATCCTATTATATGTTTTTGACACTTTGAAAGTATATATATATATAACCGTAGTAAAGAACCTATGTATTTTCATTTTACCATGTGGTCTATGTTATTATTTCATGCTTTCCTTTCAGCTTCTATTCGCCTTACATTATCTTGCTTAGAACTGTCCTATTAATTCCTAAAGTATCACACGGGAAACCGGAGTTGCCGACTACTACAACAACATTAATATTATTACAACTAAGACCTATAGGCCCGTATTCTTCTATTATCTAAGGGAAAGAAGTTTAGCGGCCTGGTGGGTGTGTGATAGTGTGAAATTTTGGACCCCTTTGCCAGCGGTGGCCAGTCTGGCCCTAAATTATTCCCTCGTGTAATATGCCAGTTCTTATCTGCCTGAGAAAAGAACTCTGAACAGGACTTATTTCCGTAGGGGATCAAGTGCCAACCTGCCCCGTCTTCACACGTGCGAAAATAAAGTCCCGTTTTGGGATTTTAGTCAATTTGCCGTCACACTCTCTATATCAAAGTTAACTGATTTTTACATTACACACAGGAAAAACATATTGTAGCGATATTTTAGCGCAACACCGATAAAATACTCTCTCAGAATAAAGTAATATAGTCTGATTTACGAAAATAATAGTTTGGAGTCAGCGTCGTTCGCCCTCATCCCAACAATTTCAAAAAATTTCAACATTTTTTTTTTGTCTGTTGATGTTCTAATTCAATTCAGTTATTTTATGAATAATTGTAATGTCGGCTGAAAAGTCCATACGCTGACCAAGATACTCATATGGAATGTGATCAAATGAAGTTTATTTTTAACGTAGCCACTTTGGTGGTCCACTCACTTCTTTCATTGGTGTTGCAGTGCTTGGATCCCATCTGTAAAAAAGTGTCATGAACAGCAGATATAACGTCATCATATGAACTTTTCTGTTCATCTTCTTGAATTCTGTAAATAAGAAGTGGCTTGATAATGTACTTAATGGCTGCTTTCGGTTGATTTTAAGTGATTAGATTCTAATGTTATATTTTTCTTAACCGCATGAGGTACTGATGTTTTGCTTTTCTTCTTTTTTTTTTTTTTTAGATACAGAAAATATTTTGGTGCACTTGGAACGTAATTTTGAAAATTCAAAAAGGCATTTATACATTTTAGCTAATAAATTAAACAGCAGAAAATTATATGATTCTTTGGTTTAATGACACATTAACCTTCGTCGGTTATTTTATGCCAAAGTTATCCTTATAGAAGAACAGTATTTGTACTATTTAACCGCAAGCTGGGGCGAATAAAGGGGTTCTTAGCCAAAAATATTTGTTCAAAAGTGAACGTAATAGCGCAACTGGAGTTTGAACTCGCTTACTAGGATGTCGCATCCATTATGTTAGCCTCAAGGCAACGGAAACTTCCCTCAGAAAATAATTACTTTCTTTTATGCAATAAATTAAGGAATGTTATCAATGAGAAACACATATTTGATATTTCTAAGTGACGCAAGAGAACAAATATCAATTCTTTGAATATGAATTAGAAAACAGAGTCAAAGTAATTAGACCTCTTTAGCTGCAGACGGATACTGTTTTCTCACTGAACTCTTCATGTTTAACTTACTTCATGATCACTCAATACAGAATCCAATTCTTTTTTGCTCATGATTTTAAACAAACTTCCAATAGTATTTTATGAAAAGGTTTCTAACTAATTCTTAATCTTCTATGTTTAATGATGAACAATAAAATTAATTTCTGTTTCAAATCTGTTTTAATAGTCCAAAAAACATCTCTTTTATGCTGATTTTTTTCGATCATTTTCCCAGGTACACCTAGCTACATTTTGGAACGCACCATCGTGCTGCAGGTCATTGTTTGTGGACCGTGGTATTAAAAAGAATCAAAGAACTATAATGTTTTTCATTCAGTCGTATTTCGCAATTTAAATAATGTTCAGCAGTTAGTCTGTTTTTCATGATAAAGAACAGCCACAAAAATGTGTTCTCTCGAATTTATTTTTATTGTTTGTTCTTCGTCACAGTCATCGTGTTGTCTAAGTCCTATTTTATTACATTTCTCTTGATATTTAGTCAAGAGCATCTGTTCTTTTAGAAGCTACTGGGTTTTTTTAAGGGAAAAATCTACTGAGAATGGCTTTGATCACTGAGAACTTCAAGCTGTAATAGGTCGGCTTACGTTTATTCGACTCTTTCATTTCTTCTCTCTCTTTTTTTTCACTCTCCCTTCCCCCCTTCCCCCTCTCTCTTGCCATTTTGCGTTCGTTTGGTTTTCTTTCATCGACAATTACCATTAGACGATTCTTAGACCAATTTCCAGCACTCCTTTAAACCTGATTTTGAAATAGCCTCTTGTTGGCGAAAAAGTATCTTTCATTGCTCACTAGTTATCATTATTACATCAAGTTTTCTACCTGATTTTTTTGTCTTTTTTTCTTGCATTATTTGATTGATTAATTTTTTCGTATATTCCTCTTCTACGTATTTTTGTACAAGTCTCAGTTCTTTACAACTTTTTTCTGTATTTTCCCTCTTTTTTTTTCACTCTTCTTTGTTTTTCCTTCTTTCCGATTTGATTTTTATATCAACTTTTCAACTTTTGCTTTCTTTACTTTTCACTATCTTGAACTCTTTTACATTACCCTTTCTCTCTCTCTCTCTCTCTCTCTCTCTCTCTCTCTATCTCTCTCTCTATCTCTTATATATATATATATAAGTTAGCGACCATAGTCGAGGGTGACCCGAAGGCTCCCTTTTCGATAGCTACTACACCAAGGTGTAGGGGAGGGTGCTACTCCATTCCTAGGATTGCTCCACTTTACCCTTGAACCGTACCTTATAATGCTGATTGTTAAGCAAGGTGGTATCAAGTACCATTTTTAAAGTCTTTGGTATGACTCGACCTGGGATTGAACCCATGTCTCCCGGGCCATTGGCGAACACTCTAACCGCTGGGCCAATGTCCCGGCGGTTAGAGTATGTATATATATATATATACATATGACCGGTAAAAATATATATATATATATATATATATATATATATATATATATATATATATATATATATATATATATATATATATATATATATATATATATATATATATATATATATATATATATATATATATATATATATATATATATATATATATATATATATATATATATATATAAAGTCAATGAGTATCCTCATTACTACAATCTAAAATGGTAAAAAATATTGTTAAAGTGAATCCACACATCCTCAACAAATATAATAATATAATATATAATAACAACAAGACCAGATAGGTTTTCTCTTAGGATTCGGTAAGTACTCGAAAAATGTGTATTAAATGTATATTAATGATGGAAAATAAGACGAACTTCTGTTCCAAATTTGTCAAATAAGTTTGTAAACTTCAAAAGAAGTTTGTGGTGACGATTAAACTTGATGTTGAGTCACATCCAATTAACAGAAATTACTTTTTGCTTGCTGTATTTTGGAACAAAGTGGCACATATTCACAGTTTTAATGATGTATAAATACCAGTCGTCGGATTTACTCACACACACACACTCAACATATATATATATATATATATATAATCCTGCCTACTATTTGTTGTTTTCAATCTGATACATTTTTATTATTTTGTAAACGATAACAGACCGCTTTTACCGGTCATTATCTCATATGCGCTGTTTAATTAGCATGTTGCAGATATCTGCCATAAAAATTTATACTGATCAGGGTGAACGCGAATGAAAAACTATACTTTATCATTTCGATGAAAATTGAATTACTAAGCAATAGATTACTAACAAAATCCACTATTCACCCATTGAACAAGCTCTTTGCTGATTAATTTCTATGGTCTGACAAAAGTCGGTGCTTTTTACTAACTTTAGTAGAAAGCATCGACTTTTGTCAGACTACAGAAATTAAGTTGTCTACTTTCAAAGAATTGATATTTTTCTCTAACGTCACAAGGAAATATCCAGCATATGTTTCTCATTGATAGCATTTCTTAATCTATTCAATAAAAAATCTATTGACAAAAAAGTTACTATTGAACTACTGAACTCGCCCTAAAATGTTTCTTCACTTTGTCAGTGGCTGACATCATTAAAAATCTGAATAAATTCATCCATATTTTAAAATCCATTTATATTACAATTATTCATAATTTCTTGTTTGACACTTCATTTATTATCCAGGAATAGATTTCTCTCTCTATCTATCTCTCTCTCTCTCTCTCTACTAGAGAGCCAAGTATCCATATATATATATATATATATATATATATATAAATTTGAATGAAACAATCATACCTTCTCTCTCTCTCTCTCTCTCTCTCTCTCGTGTGGATAGATGAATATATGTTTTATGTATATATGCACACACACACACGTGCATGCGCACGAGCACACGTATGTGTGTGTGTGTGTATAAATCTCAAATTGGTATACTTTACCCCCACGAAAACTGCTGTAAGGAATAAAGAGAAATAGAATTATCAACATAAGGATAAGAAAATACCGAATTAAATAAACCAAAATAATGTGGTCTTCACAAGAAATGAAATCATAAACTGATTAAAATACCGGAATGAAAAAAGAAATGTTTGCACTTTAACTAAGTTAAAACTTAGAAGAAGGTATCTTTTCTCCAAGAAAGAAAACTCACATTACAAAAAATTTACAAGTGTTGTACCAGAGAAGTATAACTCTGCAACAACAAAACAATGGTCAAACCAAAGAGGTCAAACTCCGCAACAATGAAATATGCTGCCGCCATAATCGTTCAGTCATCTTGCCCTGGCTAGTCTCTGGATATCAGATTGTAAAGAAGAAGAGTACTATACAAGTCATACAAACGTATTGCATTGGAAGCCATTGGATGCATCATACTAGTAGTGAAGCTAGAGGATGAACCCAAAAGCGAGTCAACGGCACACCTCGAATAATGCTTAGCGGACGAATCTCATAGGTCACTGGTTAGGAAACTACTGGTACATGTCTATTGGTAAGAAAAATACCAAAAGATTACCCCGATTCAAATCCAAACCAAACCTCCAAACCGCTTTGCCCTTCATGTGGTTCAACAAGGAGCGTGTTCCGATGTAGAAGCTCTGGCCCCAGTGTTCGGAAAATCAGGCACAGAGCCCAAACTAAACTTGCTTAGAGGCAAGATTCCTTTCATCATAGTAACTTTTGACGTTAGAACATCAAGAACAAAACGTTCACTTCCTTTTTCTCTCTTCTGTTTTTAGAATAACGATAACGACTAGGCAATTCTGGAAATTCTCTCAGTGTCTACTTTATTCTCATAAATTTCATGGTTATTAATATTAGATTATATTGTTACACTTGATGATATTGTTAATATCAGATGATATCGCCTTTACCAAACGTTTGATATAGCCTAAAGGAAAAGACTCGAGCAGGTAGATTGAACAAAAAACAGGTTTAGATACGATTACTGTCTCATTGTTACTCAATATTCTACTATTCCTACATGGTTACGCATCTAAACCCTGTTCAATTAACATCACGAATATGGTCTTGTTTAGCTTTATGCTGTATGTAACATAAAGGATGCAACTTTTGGGATAAAGAGGGTTAAATGTATATTGCACGTAAATTTTATATAACAGTTTTAGTCTCGTAGCAATACTCTGAGACAAAAGTGTTTAACAGCTAAAAATAATTGTATCGTACTGTTTACTTCTCTTTTTTTCCGAGAACAACTGTATTTTACGTGTAAATATATCTGTTTAATGTTTAGGATGACTTTGAACTACATTAATTCACTGGTACTTAAAATATTGATATTGTGACAAAGTATAAAATGTTTACCTGTTTAAAATGATTATGAACTACATTTACTTCCTTGCAAATTATTAGTATTAGATAGAAATACTTGAAACCATATAATTGTGCGCAAATTATTTGTATCAGGAATAATTTCTCAAAACCATGTGAACGCTTGTAAATTATGAGTATTAAATCGGAATAGTTAATTGAAAATAGATAATAATCAATTGACAGTGTGAGAGATAACGTGAAAATTTCCCAAGTCTACACTTAATCAAAGATATTACGGTGTTTAGTTCATAAATTTAATGCTAATGTACTTAAATGTCTTCAGCTACTGACACATTTAACATTAAACGCTACACACTCCAACGGTACAGACGCTCTTCTTCTTACATAGTAGTAATGCAAAAACAAAAGTTACATCACTTTTGTAATAGATCTTCCCCTGATGATGGCCCAAAGTCGGGCAGAAAGTATTTGGGATACAAAGACTTATGGAAAATACATCTATCAATTCACGCCAAACACTATAAAATCAATACGGCAATATGAAAGGAAAATATGTAGACAGAAAATGTCTATTATGTTCAACGAAATTTGTGTATATATATATATATATATATATATATATATATATATATATATATATATATATATATATATATTCAATTCACAGGAATTAATTGTTCTTATTTTGAAGTCCTTTACTGATTACAGGATATACGGCTTAGTTAATTCTTCCAAAAAGAGAAACGTTAGGAAAGAGATTTTTGATAGTTTCCATAAAATTGATTTTCATACAAGTTTTGAAAATTTTTTTTTTTTTTACTGATTCGGTAAAATTGTTCGTCACAATTGATTTTTTTCTGTAATACTTTATTTTAAAAACGTAATATATTTTTGCATTTTTAATTCTCTTTTCCTTAGTTTTACTAAAAAGATTGAAATGACGTAAAAAAGACAAACCTTTTTTTAATTCGTTTGTAGCGAAAATTTTTAATTGTTTAGATTCTTAAGGGATTTAATTTGTAAAAGTTTTTACCTTTTTGCTTAAATATAGCTCAATGGCATCGGACTCTTCACAGTGTTTAATGATTATTCTAGGAAGACAAATAAGTCTTCTTTTTATTTCTTCGATATTTTAGAAATTTAATTTCTGTATGATTAGTTACGTACCAGAACTGGTTTATTGTTTTGTTTCGTTTTGTTTTTGCTGTTTTTTTAATCTTTTATATTTCATTTTTTTTATTAAATTGATACCCACTCTCGATGAGAACTTACTTTAAGAACAAAACATTTCCCCGGGTCCAATAAGCCTGCATACCATATGTAATGGCTCTAGATTACGCAATTTGACCTTGAATATAGGACAACAAAACCTTTCCCAGTTATTAATATAGATTCTACTTTCTTTTTGTATTCGTCTGCCTTTTTCCTGATTTCTATCATCTTTTCTCTCTACTACCATCACTTTTTTTATTTACTTTTTTGTCCTTATCATTTATCTCTCTTAATTCATAGACATAATTTTCTTGTTTTTATTTATTTACCTCATGATTTGTGTTTTACTCAGTCGTCCACTCGCTAAAACTCTCTCTCTCTCTCTCTCTCTCTCTCTCTCTCTCTCTCTCTCTCTCTCTCTCTCTCTCTCTCTCTCTGAGATTGCACATATAATGTAGTTGATTCCTCTTATGAGTGATCTCTTGTGGCGTGTCGGAATATCTACTTGATAACGACCAACAAATCAAGTGATGCTACTTGCATAGATGGTAAGAAAGGTTACCCAACATCAGATTCATTATATTTCAAGTGATACTCAAAAAGAACGAAAGAGCTAAGAACTCTGAAATATTATCTCAAATTTCAGTTCACTTTTTTATTATTATTTCAAATTAATAAAAAAAAATAGGATGAGTGAGATTTGAAAGCTTAAACCATCGCTTATCTTATAGCGATTTGAACCTCGATATATGTTCCTATTCAACTACTTCCCTTCGGATGTTGTATGCGACATATGGTTAGATTAGCGAGTTGTGCCATGTGGAAATGCATGGACAAGTCGTCACGACCATTGAGACTCTTGCACCGGACTAGTTCAACTTTGTGCAATCTGTATGTGAACCCCTCGGACTAGGATCATCTAATTTTTCTTTTCCCATATCTTACTCGGACAAAAATACGGTTAAGAGAGATGGTTGGTCTAGGGGTATGATTTTCGCTTAGGGTGCGAGAGGTCCCGGGTTCAAATCCCGGACGAGCCCAAGACTTCTTTATACAACCTAGGATGATGGCCGCAACGTTTAATGGCAACCCCAAAGCAACAATTATCTCCTGCTACAGCCCTACCAATGTTAGCAAAGAAAACGAAATAGCCACCTTCTACGAAGATCTATCCTCCCTAGTACGTAGCATTCCGAAACACAACCTGCTAGTCATTGGCGGAGATATGAATGCACAAATCGGGAAAAACAGACACAACAAATACAGCCTACACTGCGCGTCAAACAGGAACGGACAGCATTTAATAGATTTCATGATAGAAAATAGATTAACATGCCTCAATACAAACTTTCAAAAAAGAGAGGGGAAATTATGGACCTACACATACGCGAATAAGAGTAAAGCACAGATAGACTACGTCCTTATAAACAGGAAATGGAAAAACAGTGCGATGAATTGCGAGGCATACTCCTCTTTCGAGGGTGTGTCCTCCGATCATCGAATAGTTACGGCCAAAGTACGACTAAGCCTACGAAAAAACGCCACACGTAAAGCGACAACCAAGCACTATGACTGGGCCCTACTCAACAACAGAGATATTAGAGATAAATATGCATTAGAATTAAGAAACAGATTCGAAGCACTACAAGAGAAGGCAGAAATAGGCACCCCAAATGACGAATATGAAAATTTTGTAGAAGCACACCTTGAGGCGGCAGAAAAGTGTATTCCAACAAAACCTAGAACTAAATATAGAGTCCCTTGGGAAACGCTAGCGGCTAGAGAAAAACGTGCACCTGTGAAGACTGCCTCCAAAAACTATCAAAAGAACCCAACAAACACAAATGCACGAAAACTAGAAAAGGCACAACATCAATTAACAGGAATATACCTAAAAGAACAGGCAGAATACGTACAAAATCAGATAGATAAGATTAGAGACTCGGTGGAAGATAGGCAATCCAGGATAGCCTGGCAAACAATAAACGAAGTAAGTGGAAGGAAGAGCACAGCCAAAGCAAAATTGAAAGCTGCAAGCCAACAAGAAAGAGTAAAACTGTGGGAACAGCATTTCAAAAATCTACCGGAAATAACGGATGAACCGATCACCAGAATTATTAGTAAGCAATTAGACGTAAAACTAGGTCCTTTCACCAAAGAAGAACTCGACTCGGTTCTCAGAAGAATTAAAAATAGGAAAGCAGCAGAGCCAGAAGTGTGGAAGACTAGACAATTCGACGATATACTGCTCCGGCAATGCAACGCAGTCTATAGTCAAAATAGGATAGAACGATGGACGAAGGGATGCATCCTTCCATTCCCTAAAAAAGGCGACCTCGGACTAGCCAAGAACTACCGAGGGATAACACTTACATCCATAGCAGCCAAAATCTACAATGCCCTACTACGAAACCGCATAGAACCCAAAATAGACAACATCCTTAGGAAAAACCAAAATGGCTTCCGGAGAAATAGATCCACAACCTCACAAATACTGACCATCCGTAGAATCCTGGAAGGCGTTCGGGCAAAAAACTTACAGGCGACATTACTATTTGTCGACTTTACCAAGGCCTTCGATTCCATACACAGAGGGAAGATGGAGCAAATCCTACTAGCATACGGCCTACCAAAAGAAACCGTAGCAGCGATAATTATTCTCTACAGAAACACCAAAGTGAAAGTACGTTCACCAGATGGAGACACGGAATACTTCGACATTGTTGCAGGAGTACTACAAGGAGACACACTAGCCCCGTACCTCTTTATCATCTGTCTAGACTATGTGCTTAGGACTTCGATCGACAAAATCAGAGAAAATGGCTTCGAGCTGACTAAGAGAAGAAGCAAAAGGTACCCCGCAAAAACAACCACGGACGCCGACTACGCTGATGACTTGGCGTTACTAGCGAATAAGCCTAATCAAGCAGAGACACTACTGCATAGTCTGGAACGAGCCGCAGCTGGCATTGGCCTCCATGTCAATGCAAACAAAACTGAATATATGTGTTACAACCAAACGGGCAACATTGCCACACTAGACGGAGCCTCTTTGAAACTAGTCGATAAATTCACCTACCTAGGAAGCAGCGTCTCATCAACAGAGAAAGACATCGACACACGACTGACGAAGGCATGGACAGCTATCGATAGGCTCTCGATCATATGGAAGTCGGACCTAACTGATAAAATGAAACGCAGTTTCTTCCAGGCAGCGGTTGTGTCGATACTGCTGTATGGATGCACCACATGGACGCTTACGAAGCGGCTGGAGAGGAGGCTGGACGGAAATTACACAAGAATGTTGAGAGCAGTATTAAACAAGTCCTGGCGACAACACCCCACGAGACTCCGACTATACGGACACTTGCCCCCCATCACGAAAACTATACAAGTTCGACGAACCAGACACGCAGGACACTGCTGGAGAAGCAAGGACGAGCTCATAAGCGATGTACTCCTGTGGACCCCCACACATGGATGTGCAAGAGTGGGACGACCAGCACGAACTTACATACAGCAGCTATGTGAGGACACGGGATGTAACCCTGAAGACCTGCCGGAGGCGATGAATGATAGGGAGAAATGGCGAGAGAGGGTCAGGGATATCCGCGCTGGCGGCGCGACATGATGATGATGAAGAGAGATGGACTGATATCACACTTTAATCTTAGTTCGAAGCCCGTTTAAAATGCATTGAACCTCAAAGTGTGCGATTTATTAGGCGAAAAGAAAATACATAACTATTAAAACATCTTGCGTGGTGTAATGGCTAGGCGACTTAATGAGTACGATTCTCACCGGATATCCGATATTTCTATCTCTGCGCTAAGCAAAGCTTAAAAATAAAAACCTTTTTAATAAGGATTTTAAAAGTCAAAAAATTGAATTTGATTAGCTTAGTGCATAGTAAAAATTGCCTTACCTTGTGGTAGTAGTTAGCAAACTATTCCTTTTGAACATTACTAAGATGTTATCCCTACTTTCAGATTATTACTAAAGTAAGTTTGTGTTAATTAGTCTTTCTATTGGATTAGATTTGCCTGACTGTCTTGACTGTATCGCACGGTCCTTTTTTCCTCATGTCCCATTTTTATGCTGTCTGCTCTGTTTTCTTGACTTGACCTTCTATATAATTTCTTTTGTCTTATACTAACATTTACATAATTGTTTGTATTTGCATCTTCGTTTTGTTTTAATTTTGTTTGTCGTTTTTATTTTTTTTATTTTTTCTCATTTCTATCTCAATAAAAGAGCTGTTGCTGGCGTTCCTCATTTCCCAAAATTTATTTGCATGTCCTGTTTCAGGTATTTTCCAGTATTATTCTGAATTTGTTTCATTAGTTAAGTCTTTCAGGTCTTTTTTTCTAATTCGTTATAGATTTAGTTTTATTTCTTTTTGCTTTGAATTGGAGCCTGAAAATCACAAGATGATGATTTTATTCTACAAAAATCTTTTGACCTTTATACTGATGAAACTATAGTCAGTCTGGATTTCTATCAGATGATGCCGGTTAACTTTTGCCGACGCTTGTGCTGAAATATACTGCCTCTCATAATTATTTCATTGGGTACATGAACATCAACAAAGAGGTCACCATTTTTATTTCTGATTTCTATCTTCTGCTGCCACATTATTTTTTTAAAAACTGAACCTCGAAGTGAGCGATTTATTAGGGGAAAAGAAAGAAAATACATAACTTGCGTGGTGTAATGGTAAGGCGAGCAGACCATTGTCAATGAGTTCGATTCTCACTGGTTATCCGATATTTCTATCTCTGCGCTAAGCAAAGCTTAAAAATAAAAACCTTTTAAATAAAGATTACCAAATTTGCACAGAAATCTCCGAAATTGACCTTATGAGTGGAGTGTCCACCAATGGTCCGGGAGACCGAGATTCAATCCCAGGTGGAGTCACACTAAAGACTCATAAAATGGTACTTGACGCCGCCTTGCTTAAGACTCAGCATTATAAGGTAGGGATCAAGTGTAAAGTAGAGCAATCCAGGGAATTGAGTAGGGCCTTCTCCTACATCTCGATGTAGTAGCTATTAAAAAGGGAGCCTTCGGGTCACCCTCGACTAAAGTCGCCAACTTTACTACTTTACATGCTTATTTATTGATTCTAATACCTTTATCATTCATGGTCACATAAGCTTTGCCGACATTAAGATTTAGTGTTATGGTTATCATCGTAGGAAATAGAATCGGCAACCTAGACTTTGCGCTAATCCTCTTAGAAATGGCATGAATTCATCTTTTCTTGCCTTAACTATGAGTAAATAGTAGGACAGACTAGGTTTTTGTAGCTTTGGTAAGGGAACCAGATTAGGAAAAAAACTCTGAATTAAAACAAGTTGTACTTTGCTTAAAATGACCTTGTGTCACATCCTTGTCCGTAGAGGAGTTAGGTAAATACATACATTAAGATTTTTTATTTTATTTTTTATGCGGAAGGAATGCAATCATGATACTTGATCTTGATGCTTCCCATGTCAATAGGGATCGTTATGATCATTTGAATAGCGTTAATCTAAATCCTTTTATGTAAGGCCTAGATTTCCTGTATATCCAGAATATATTTTGATTTTCCCTGAAGTAATTGGTTCAGAGTTTCAGGGAACTTATAATACATATATTCCAAAGAAGGGATATCTCCAAATATACAAAAAGTAGAGGGTACCCAAAAAGTGCTGAAAAAATGATTTTTAGAAAGACTGAAAAATCCAGTGGATGAGAAGCTTAGAGATGAACAAGATGTCAACGACATATATCCTGCACTGACAATAACACTTACAATTATTTTATTACATGAATTCTTATCAACAATTATGATTCAAATTCCCCTCTATCTCCCCAATTCTCGTATTTTTTTATCTCTATGAAGAGCGCACATTGGAAGCAAGAATAAACTCCAGGTGATATTCTAATTCGTGCCTCTTCTGCATCGGAGAAGTCTGGTTCTAAGTACCAGTATCTGCATAAACACGGCTACGAGAACATAATATTACATAAGTCCAATCTTACCTATAGATCAAATAGATCTTAAGAATGTCTTTTATAAGATCGTAATACTTGATACCATGTAAATGTGAACCAATTATTTGTATTAAGAATAGCTACTTAAATCTATCATTATTTTCTAAGAATGATCATTATTAGTTATATCATCACTTGAGAGTTATGAGTGTTAGGAATAGTTACATTTAATTATATAATTGTGTATAGATTATTAGTTAGAATATAGGAGTACTTGATACCATTCAACTGTTCAAACAAATGGTTATTATTATTGTCAAATAGAAAATGAGTGATATTTTAAAAGATGATTGCAATATAATGCTGAAAATAAAGTTATAGTTGTTATCGAACATTTACAAACAAATCAAATTTCTGTATTGAATAAACCATATAGAGTGATATGCCGTTAAACAGATAAATTAACCCTCCCAAAAAACATAGAAGTCTAAATACCACCAATAAAGCCACTCAATACTTCAGTTTCTCGGCGCCATATTTGTTCTAATTATTTTCCCTATCATTAGTTTGAAGAGTATATTTTCGAATTATTTTTAAATGAAGCTCTGTCATTACTGATAATTATTTTGACTCGTATTATCTTTCATTTCTCAAATTCTAGTTGCTTTGTGTTGCAACTCACTTGGCTCGAATTAGAAAGATAAAAATTATAAACAATAATAATTCATCAAAAATTATATTTTAAAATATAAATTCAAATTTAACATAATATAATAAAAGAAAGCCTGGAGCTTGGTAAAAATATTTCCCTTTCTCTTTTCCGTTTTCTTTTTAAGACTGTGGTCAAGATGACCAGTGTTGATAATACCCTGATTGTCTCTCAGTGTTTGCCGCACCTACTTTGGATAAAAAAGATGGCTGATTATTTCGGATATCGCGACGGTGATCGTTATGAAATAGTACTCTTCCCCCAGTGAGTAATATTTCGCGATGTCGGGGAAAGTGCAGGGGGCTGCTAATCCGGAAAAGGTTGCAACAATTACGATCATTAGAGAACAGTCTTGGGAATGGAATATATTACTCTACATCAACTTTGTGCATTTCAAAAAAAGCATTGTAGAGACAAATGAGACATTTTGAAATTCCTGACTTGCTTGTCAATCTGATAATGAAAATCTATGAGGATATAGAAAGCAGGGTATGCAGGACAGCTGTCAGAAGTGTTTGGAATTAATATTAGAGTCAGTCAAGATACTTGCTGTTTCCAGTTCTCTTCCTGTTAACGGTGGATTCGATCATGAAACAAACAACAGATGGTAAGAGAAACGGAAAACGAATGTTAAATGATCTTGATTTTTTATGCTTTGTCTCTCCTTTATCACAAGCCATGTCCAAATGCATTATAGAAAACTGAGTGGCTAAACCATGATCGAAAAACAGATATTAAAAGTAAATTCAAAATCACCATCACCCTTATTTCTCTAAAAGTTGAATCATTCCTGTTCGGGCTGAGTTGTTAACAAGAAGTGGGTATAGATGAAATTTAAAGTCAAGAAAGACGAAAATTAGAGGAGTTTTGGTAACATTATAACCAGTCTGGGAAGCAAAAGATCTGGAGACAGTTACGAAGTTCAGAGACTATTCAATTCAAATGTTAGTCATTGTCTCTGTAAAGGTCAGAATCACGAAGACTGATATCAGTAATAACCGAAAAGATTCAAACATTCATGAACAAATACTTGTGTCATAGTTTAAGGCTAAGATTCATCAGGTTTTTAAAACATATTCCTTTCTTCACCGAACATATACACAAAGAAGGTGGGATACAAAGGCATAAACAACAAAAATGAAAGAAAAAAATTAATGATTTATTCTAACCACCCAGCATATTTTTAGAGACACACTTCTCTGTCTTGTTACATTAAAAAAATTTCTTTTGTGTGTATATGTGCCTGTGTGTATGTGGGAAAACAAATTCATTTACATGACTCTGTAATGACGTAAATGAAGTTGTCCTAGAGTAGATTTGTTACGCGAGAAAATTTGTCCTGATGTTGAAACATATCAATTCCATTTTCCATTCTGTCTTCTTTTTCTCATGGACAGATTATCTAAGCAATTCAGATTTCTGTCAAAAAAGCATCCAGAAGCCATTTGAGACAGAGATCAAAAGAAGAAAACCGCGATGGATTTTACACACCGAGGGGAAAAAACTTTATCACAGAGAATCCAGAAGAGAAACCAGAGAGGAAGGTTGGGGTTCACATAGAAGAGAGAAGTACAGCTGAATGATTGGAAAAGAAATAATCACAATGGAAGAGACACCCTCAAGATAGTTTTATGCAGCAATAGTCTAACTTCGATGGATATCAATTATCGCACGTCACGACATAAAAAATAGTTGTAATGCAGACCATTGCTACACTGGTCCACACTGAGTTTCCCATACTTGTTTTTGTATTTTACCGAATTAATTTAAATCATACCATTAAGCCTTGAATCCATTGTTAGCATGCTTGTATCACAAATTATTACTATTGTAGAGAATAGTGAGTTTTATAGTCACTAAGTGCCATACATTTGAATTTTTCTTTTCTTTTTTTCGCTTTACTAAGTTAAACTAAATAAATCCTGATAAGTGAATGTCACCATGGAGCAATAAGCTAGTTTCTTAAGTTCGACTCACACTGAAGTTGAAGTCTTCTAGCACATTAAAAAAAGTAAATTTAATCCCCTCGTCGAAATGAGAGAATTAATATGCTACTATCATAGAAAATTATTATTATAATGATGTTGTACCATACATAGTCATGGTTAATAAAATTTATATTACTAAGCTGGGGATCGATTGTTAACAAGCAATTCTCACAGATTGTTATTACTGTAATCAGTTACACCCTCAACTAGGTGCCCCACGTTGTGCTAAAGAGACGACTTTTGTGGATATCCTAATAAGGTAATGGTTTTAATGAATGTGATCAAAATGTTCGGAGATTGTTGAAGGTGAACCCTAATCTGGTTTACAATTCAAATGCGGTAACAATAAGGACTCTAATCAGGTCTGACCGACATTTGACAGGGAGAATGATCACTGTTGAGTTAACATTAATCAGTCGATTTTCAATCAATGATGCCAACCTGAAAAATAAGAAAAATGGTCCTTTTGGTTTCATGACACGAAAAATTAGTTTTTCCTGGAGTAAGAACATTTTCCTCTGGAAATGGCTTCAAAGGGAAATTATTTTGAAGGAGATAAAATTGATTTGTATGATAAGAAATTACATCATTAGCCTCATTACTGAATAGTCCAGCTCTCTATATATCGGTCACACAACCAGTTAGGAAATCCAATTTTGTTAATTCACAAACAAAATATCTGATCCTTGTAAAAGAATAATCTTTAACCAGTGCCAAATCACAGTTAGTATCAATAAATATTCACAATAAGAAGAAATTTCTGATCAAACCCAGACAAAAAAAGAAGCAAAATACCCGGAAATGATATTGGACCACTTATCGTTAGAATACTAAAATCATAAATAGTTGGAATGATCTAATTAACTGAAAAGTTGTTTAATATAACCAATCAAAAGCATTATTATTATTATTATTATTATTATTATTATTATTATTATTATTATTATTATTATTATTTGTAGTAGTAGTACAACTAGTAATAGTAGTATTTATCTAAAAGCAGACAGTGATTTTTAGCAATTTACTCGAAATTTATCACAAAATTTCATTCACCTAAGAAAAAATTTCCTAATTCGAATGGTAAGCAATACTTATACACCAATAATGAAAAAAATAAACAAAGAAGCCATTGATTTTACACAAGAAATAGTTATTTTTCTACATAATCACCTTAATTGGTGAAGAATTTAATTTGGTGCATTTAGAACTGAAATCTGACCATGTATATCAAATATTATATAGTCAAAAGTTTAAATAAAAATCCAGCTAATTTAATCAAAGAGTGTAGGCATTGGTAACCCACCGGTACGACCCACCGATTTCGGCCACCCAGTCCCCCTAAATTTAAACTTTATGTACTTTTTCTTCCTTTCTCTTTTAGTTCTAAATGTAATAAACTGTTAAACTGCTTCTGGATTTTGTCTCTGCTTTAATAATCATGAAAAACTTTTTGGAGATTAGTCCAATTATTTTACCATAGAAAAACATTTCAACCTACAACATTATAATATAAAACAATGTATCTTTCTGGCTTCGTCATATGTTTCACAGTAATTAAGCAAAAATTAGACATTAAACAGATCTTAAAATTTTAAGAACTCATCACAGACTACTAACAAAGCTAGGACTAATATTATTTCTTATACTAAACCATGAATCGATTGTTAAGAAACACTCCTCACAGATTATAATTATTATCATAATCAGTCACACCCCCACGAGGTGTCCCACATTGTGATTTTGTACCATACACTTAGTACGACTTGTCATGATGATCTGCTATATGTAGATCCGTAGCAACTTTTCACTATCACTGACCAGATCAATAAGGCTTTTTCCAAAATTCGGCCAGTTAAATTTGAATCTCTTTTACAAAAGTATTCAAATATAGTTGTTCGCTTCTACATTGGTTTCCCGCTCCACAGGGGTGTATATGTCATGTTTTACGGCGTGGATGTTCTATACCTTTTCCATTTACACGCTTAAATTTAAATTCAATATTTTTTATCGTGCAGTTCTACACCGAGGCGTGTACAAAATTTTCGTACACATTTTCCTTTATGGTCTAATCCTTCGACTTTCCAACAAAATAAATATAAAGACATTTTTGGTATTTTTTTATGATACATGTATTTCATGATTGGTAAACGTTTTGCTATTATATAGTCGAAGTCATCCTAAGCAATGTCTCTTGGTCACAGTAAGTCAAATTTAAATTAGATAGATAATGGATAAGTATGTAACAAAAGATTTTTACAAATGTACAATAAAGCAAACATCGAAACTTAGACAAGATTCTTATTAACACACGACCCAGAATTTTAGATGTTTTAGCAAAAAAAAAAAGCAGTGGGAATGGAAAATGTGTCATATGTGAAAATATAGTTCCGAAAGAACTGTTGTTGATCGTTAGAGACAACAAAACAAGATCTTTCTAGAATCTCTTGAATAGGGGGGGGGCAATGAATTCGGATTATCTTACATAAAAGTAGCGATATAAAAAGGACACACTACGTTCTAGCGATGAGTAAGGGGCAGGGATAATGAGAAGATATTTTTCAAGGCTACGCAACCGGTTCTGCATCTTATCCAAAGTAGATAAATAAGCTGGGAAGAACCTGCCTAGAAAAGAAACAGTATTCTATCATTGGGCAAATCTGGCTTTCATACAACAATGTATCAGGTGTTAGATACTTTCAAGAGCAACAGAATTGTCTTGTTTCAAGTTCACGCTACTCTAGCCGCCATTTATGGTAACATCGCTTAAAGTTCATTGTTGGCGTCCAGTAGAGGTGCATAACAGAAGATATGATATTATTATCGATGCAATATCTTCCAAACTAAGCCATAATAACCCAATTGATCTTGTATTTGTAAGCACGTAAAGCTATACATTATATTGGTATATGTATTGGTATGTCACCTGCATGTTCTGCAGTTTTTTCAATTCCCTAGCAAGGTCGAGGTACCTATCCTTCTTTTCACATTCTTTCAGTTTTATTCTGTGGTCAGCCGGGACAGCAAAGTCCCCAATTTTGCAAGTTGTCTTTTTTTGTGTTGATTATTGTTAAGTCTGGTCTTCTGGCCGAGATTAGGGGATCCGTGTGTATGTCGAAATCCCATAGGAGTTTATGTGTGTCATTTTCTAGGACAGGTGCTGGGTTGTGCATATACCATTTGTTGGTATGGTCAAATTTAAATTTCTTGCACATCCCCACTTTGCCGACCCAATCTTGTCTAGTTTTATATTCCTTCTGCGCTAATTTGCTACATTCGCTTATTATGTAATTGATGGTTTCATCTCTGTCACCACATAGCCTGCATTTGCTATTTTGTTGAGTCTTATCTTTTCTCGCTTTGATATGATTGGTTCTTACGGCGTTGTCTTGTGCTGCTATTAGGAAAGATTCTGTTTCTCCCTTAAAGTTTCCTTTTCTTAGCCATGTCCAGGTTTTGTCGTGTGAGATGTTGTTTATTAGCCGTTTAAACCGCCCATCGAGTTGTTTTTCTTCCCATTTTTGTTTCCTAGTTATTGTCATTGTTCTCTATCGTGTTATCAGTATCGTATCTGGTGGTCGGTCTGATAGTTGTAAATGTTTAATTGGAACTTCCCTTGTCTGCTCAGCTATAAAAAAAGGTATGGGAGGGAAAAAAAAAAGGTTCGCACACATGGCATAAGATTTAAAGTCAAAGCGAGAAACAGTCGTCAGAAGAGGACGTTCTTGCTGTAATCGAATACAAACGGCTTGAAAAAAGTAACATTACTGTCGTTTTGATTGTTGGTATTAAGATGCATGGTTTTCTGTCGTTGTTGCTATTGTTATTATAATTATTATTATAATTATCAGTTGTCGGTCTAATTGTAATAACTGTTCAAATGGAATTTCCCTTGTCTTCTCGAGTATAAAAAAGGTATGGGAGGAAAAGAAGGTTTGAACATGGCATAAAAATTAAAATCAAAGAGAGAAACAGTCGACTGACGTGGCCGTTCCTGCAGTAATCCAATACAAACGGCCAGAAGAAGGTCACTTTACTCCCGTTTAAATTGTTGGTATTAACATGCATAGTTTTCTGTCGCTATTGCCATTATCTTTTACTCCTTTGGGAGTTTTGCACATTAGTGCGAGCCGATATTTTCTCACTAGGGTCTCAGGGACAGCAATACTCTCCAAGTCTCCAGGATTCTTCTCAGTATTCTGGCCGATCTCAACAGTGCTGTTGTTTGGATGGTCTTCACTCTTCCTCTCATAATTATCATTGTTTACTCACATCGGCGTTAGCTGAACGTCTTTCGGTGGAGTTTGAGTGACAGCAAGTCTCCTCAAGTATTCAGGTCTCTCCTCAGTATTCTGTCCGTTCTTAGTATGTAGTAGTTTGGATGGTCTCCACTCGTCCTCTTATTTCCAAGTCCTCCAGTCCCTTTAATAATCCTCTATACCAAAAGCACCAATCACAATTGGTATAATTGTCACTTTCATGTTTCATGGTTTTTCAATTCCCTAACAAGGTCGAGGTACTTATCCCTCTTTTCGTTTTATTTTAATTTTACTCTGTCGTCCATAATTTTTCAAAGTCCATAATTTTTCAAATTCCCTTTCTTTGTTGTCGATTATTATAAGGTCTGGTCGTCTGGTCGAGATTAGGTGATCTGTTTCTATCCCATAGAAGTTTATGTGTCTTATTCTCCAGGACAGGTGCTGGGTTGTGCATATACCATTTGTTGGTATGGTCAAATTTATATTTCTTGCACAACTCCCAGTGGATTACTTGCCCACCCAGTCGTATCTAGTCTTATACTCTTTCTGAGCTAATTTGCTGAATTCACTTGTTATGTGATTGATCATTTCGTCTCAATCACCACATGAACTACATTTGCTATTTTGTTCCGTCTTATCTATTCTCGCTTTGACATGATTGGTTCTTATGGCGTCCTTTTGTGCTGCTATTAGGAGAGATTCTGTTTCTCACTTAAAGTTTTCCTTTCTTAGCCACATCCAGTTTTTCTCGTGTGAGATGTTGCTTATTAGTCGTTTAAAACGTCCATAGACTTGTTTTTCTTCCCATTTTTGTTTTCTAGTTATTGTCGTTCTGTTGGTCCTCGTGTTGTCAGTATTGTTTCTAGTGGCTATAATCAGTCCTTCTCTTTGTAGTCTTCGAGTCGTTGTATCAATGCGTCAATGCTGTCTTCAATGCTGGTAAGTCCTCTTCCACCTTCTTTTCTTGATACATATAGTCTGTCAATGTCATCTTTGGGATGTAATGCCTTTTGCATGGTCATTACTTTTCTTGTTCTTTGATCCATTTGTTTAAGTTCATCTCTAGTCCACTTGAGGAAGAGTCCCGAATATCTAACGAGGGACACATCCCAAGTATTTATTCCTTTGATAAGGTTTCTACTGGTGAGTTTTGTCTCGAGTAATTTTCTAGTTCTCCTGAGATATTCTTTTTGGATCTTGTCTTTCATTTCAACTTGTTTGATGGTGTCAGCCTCCAAGATACCCAAGTATTTGTAGGTTTCCTTTTCTCCGAGCGTTCTAATTTTGTCGTGATTTGGTAATTCCATTCCGTCAGTCATATGTCGTTTCCCACTTTTCATGATGAGCATGGCACATTTTTCTATGCTAAATTCCATTCCTATGTCGTGACTGTATATAATCATTTCATGTCTCAGTTTCCAAATTTTTTCCATTTTTTGTAAATTCTTTCATGTCGTTCATGTACATTAGGTGATTGATCTTTTCTTATTATCATTATTATTACAACGATCATTATTGTTATTAGTTCTCGGTTTAATAGTCATAACTGTTCAACTGGAATGTCCTTTGTCTGCTCAAGTATAAAAATAAGGTATGGAAGGAAAAGAAAGTTCGCATACATGGCATAAATATTAAAGTCAAAGAGAGAAACAGTGGACAAAAGTGGACATTCCTGCAGTAATCCAATACAAACAGCCAGAAGAAGGTAACTTTACTCTCGTTTAAATTGTTGGATGATTTTCTGTCGTTGTTGCTATATTATTATTATTACAATTACAATAATTATTTACTCATTAGAGTTTTTCAAATCGGCGTTAGTTGATGGCCTTTCACAGAAGTTTGAGTGATAGTAAGTCTCCCCAAGGTTCCAGGACTCTTCTCAGTATTCTGGCCGTTCTCAATAATGCTTTGTTTGGATGTTCTTTGTATTTGTTGGTCTCGTTTTCTGCGAGCGTTCTGATCTTGTTTTGATTTGGTAATTCTATTCCGTCAGTTGGATGTCATGCCACTTTTCATGACGAGCGGGGCGCATTTTTAAATGCCAAATTCCATTCCTATGTCTTGGCTGTATATTCTAACTGTGTGTATTAGGGTTTCCAGTTCTTTTTTATTTTTTGCAAATAGTTTTATGTCATCCATGTACATTAGGTGGTTGATCTTTTCTTGCAATCTACTAAGTTTGTATCCGGTCATGCATTTTCTGAGTATGTGGTTTAGAGGCATCATGGCACTTATGAAGAGTAGGAGTCACAGTCCATGTCCTTGGAAAATACCTCTTTGGATCTTTGTTTTAGCCAAGCTTTTTCCTCCTGCTGTTAAGTCAATTTTCCAGTTTTTCCTTTTTTTTTTTTCGATGAAGTTTATGACTTCGTGTGATATTTTGTACATTTTGAGACAATTTATTTTCCGGCTTTGCGGAACCATATCATATGCCTTTTTGTAGTCTATCCAGGCCATAGCTAGATTTTTTCGTCTGTTCTTGCTTTCATTTAGAATGTGTTGATCTATGTAGAGTAACTCTGCTGTGCCTCTGGATACTTTGTATCATCCTTCGTCAGGGAACAATCCACGGCTTGTTAGCGAGTAGTATATCTCTTCCTTTATTTGTGCTGTTAATATTTTCCACATCATCGGTAAGCAAGTTATGGGTGTATAATTGTTTGGAATAGTCCCTTTACTTGGGTCCTTTTGGATCAATGTGATCCTTCCTTTGGTCATCCTGTCAGGTACTTGTGCATCTTGTAGGCATCTGTTCATTTCTAGTGCTAGTTTGTCGTGAATGGAGGTGAATTTCTTGAACCAGAATCCATGTATTCCATCATGTCCTGGCGTTTTCCAGTTTGATATCTTTTTTAGAGTCTTTTTTAGTAATTAGATGTGTATTTCCGCTTTGGGGCTTTCCTGTAGTCCTTCTAGTTCTCTTGTCATATCGTTCAGCCTTTTTGTTATGCTTTTTCGGTTGTCATATTTTTGTCCAAAATCGTTCGGTTTCTCTGGCGTCTGGCTGTTGGTATGTTTTTGTCATGCCCTCCCAATTGTTGATAAAATTTTCGTTCGTTGTTTTGGAATGTCCTTTTTTGTCTGTATTATTTTACCCTTTGTCGATATCTCTTTAATCTTCCTTCTTTCGCTAGAACCTTCTGGTTTATTTCCTCAAGTTGTACTGTTATTTTTTCTCGTGTTGTCTTTTCCATTCTCTTCCAACATATTCTAGGATCTTTGTTTTACTATTTTGGCTTGTTTTCGTAGATTTTTTATCTGGGTTTCCAGTCGAACTTCCCATCCTGGTTTAGACTGTTTCTTCGTACTTTTTGAGGGGACCCCAATTTTCTCACTAATTTCGCCCCTGCATAGATTGGATCATTTAACTCAGATATATTATTTGTTGATATGTAAGGTAGCATTTGATTTATTCTGTTTGATTCTGTTTTATGTGTTCTCCATTCTATGTTTCTTAATGATGGAAGGGTGGTCTTCACACTGTTCATAATTCTTTTTAGGTTTTCTAGATTTGTCTGTTATTCTTGTGATAGTGTTTCTGTAGGGTTACTTGGAACTGTGGCGTATTCATTTTCAAGAATTGGCAGTTCATTTCTGATATGTTGTTTTTGGTTGGCGCCACTTAATGTGTTTGGAATTGCACTGTCTTGCGTCTGTGTTTTCTGGTGTATTTCTAGTATTTCAAGGTCAGAAAACCATCCTTTTTTATTAGTGTTCTAACTTGATCGACAAGCCTTTAGCTTGTAGTCTGAAAACTAGCACATTCTTGTCAGATCTCTAACATTCTTTTCCCCCTTTGTGAAGGGTTGCTCCTAAAATAGCGCTTATTATTATTATTATTATTATTATTATTATTGTTATTTACTCCTTTAGAGTTTTTCCCATCAGTGTTAGTTGATGGTTTTTCACTAGAGTTTGAGTGACAGCAATTCTCCTCAAGTCTCCAGGACTCGTCTCAGGATTCTGGTTGTTCTTAGCGATGCTGTCGTTTGGATAGCCTCTACCCGTCCGCCCACTTCCAATCCTCCAGGCCTTTTAATAATCCTTTAGTTATTGTGCCTAACGCACCAATCACAATTGGCACAATCGTTACTTTCATGTTCCACAGCTTTTTCCATTCTCTAGCAAGGTCGAGGTACTTATCCTTCTTTTCACTTTCCTTAAGATTTATTCTGTGGTCCGCCAGGACAGCAAAGTTGACAATTTTGCAGAATCTCTTTTTTTTTTGTTGATTATTATGAGGTCTGATCTTCTGAATTATTATTATTATTATCAGTTGTCCGTCCAACGGTAGTACCTGTTCAGTAGGAATTCCCATTGTCTGCTCAAGTTTTTAAAAAGTAGAAAAGGAAAAAAGAGTTCACACACAGGACATAAAAATGAAAGTCAAAGCGATAAACAGTCGACAAAAGTGGACGTGGCTGCAGTATTGAAATACAAAAAACAGAAGAAGGTAATTTTACTGTCGTTTGAATTGTTTGTATTAAGATGCATGTTTTTCTGTCGCTGTTACTATAATTAATATTTTCATCATTATTATTAACAGTTGTCGTTACGATAGTAGTAACTGTTCAATTGGAATTTCCATTGTCTGCCCAAGAATTTTAAAAAAGGAGAAGAGGAAAAGAAGGTTCACACACATGGCATAAAAATTAAAATCAAAGAGAGAAATAGTCTACAAAATGGACGTTCCTGCAGTAATCCGAAATAAATGGCTAGAAGAAGGTAACTTTGCTCTCGTTTAAATTGTTGGTATTAACATGCATGGTTTCTGTCGCTGTTGCTATTATTATTACTATTATTATTATAAACAGTTTTTGGTCTAATAGTAGTACCTGTTTCATTGGGATTTTCCGTGTCTGCTCAATTAAAAAAAAGTAGAGGAAGAAAAGAAGGTTCACACACATGAAATAAAAATTAAAGTCAAAACGAAAAACATTCGACAGAAGTGGAAGTTCCTGCAGTAATCCAATACAAACGGCCAGAAGAAGGTAACTTTCCTCTCTTTTAAATTGTTGGTATTAAGCGGATACACTCAAGCGACCATAGATAAAAGAAAAATAAGAAAAAAGTACTTTGAAATGACGAGAAACTTCTCGAAAGGAATAAATACCGGGACGACGAGACTCCTGCTATAGAGCTTGGTTTCAAGAAGTTTTTCGTTCTAAATCTTAAAATGAATAAAGGAAGAAATCAGACAAACTGACCAAAGGACAAGGAAATTGATGACTATGCACAAGGCCTTGCATCAAAGAGATAGCATAGACTGCATTTGTCAAGAAAAGAAGGAGAAAGAGGACTCACCAGTAATAAGGGTTTCGTAGATGCATCAATAAAAAGGACACACGAGGAATATATTAAAAAGAGCAAAAAAAGACTAGTTGCATCAGTCAGTCCTATGCATTAGCGACGCAAGAACAAACAAAAATCCAACAAAACTACGAAATAGAAACGAGAAAACGCTAGAGATATTTCAAACGACAATCTAGTGAGATGGCTACGAAAAGGAAATATGAAGAGAGAAACTGAGATAAAGAGATGAAACACTAAATCACATAATAAGCGGATTCAGCAAACTATTCCCAAAGGAGTACAATATTAGTTATGACAGGATAAAGAATGTGATCCACTGGGAATTGTGAAAGAGATTAAAATTTAACAATAATACTAAATGGTATACGCACAAGCCAGAATCCTTTCTAGAGAATGAGCCACATAAAAGTTTCTGGAATTTTAACATACAAAGGGATCATCTAATACTGGTGAGAAGACCAAAACCTAATATTAACAAGAAAAAAATAGAATTTGCCGTCTAGTGAATTTTGCCGTTCCAGCGGATCACAGAGTGAAAATAAAGAAAGCGAAAAGATGTATAAATACTTTGACCTTGCCAGAGAATGAAAAAAAAAGCTATGGAACATGAGAGTAACATTGATATCAAGTGTCGTTGGTGCACTTGGAATGGTCCCCAAAGATAAGAATGAAGAAATTGTAAATTAAATGAAGAATCCTGATCCTCCAGACCACAGCATTGCTGAGATCGGTCAGAATACAGAGAAGAGTCCTAGAGAATTGAGGAATCTTTCTGCTACTCAGATTCGAGTATAGAACGCTGATGTGAAAAGCTCGCAAGTAATAATAATAATAATAATAATAATAATAATAATAATAATAATTGTACAGTTAAGTTTTTGCAGTTTAAAAACACTAAAAAATGCTGTTAAGCCAGAATCGGAGTCGGTGGGGTGAGTAGAAAAAGGAATAAATTTTGCTAAGTGACAGCAAGTCAGAATGAAGCAGAACCAGATGTCCAGCGTCGAAGGCAGATTCATTTAAACAGCAACAGAAGAAAAGCAAAAATAAATAGATATGAAGCTGTACTGTCAAAGAAGTGACAAAATTGTGAGTATAACATTTAAAAAATTTTGTTCTCGCTTTTACTATTTTGAATAAAATCCTAGTTTATTGTGTTACTTACTTTTCTCTAATTTTGGCTGTTTAGATATATAACAGCAGGAACGGTTTAATGCAATGTTTAACAAGTACCTCTTAAAGTCAACAATGTAATGATATGCAAGTGCAAGATTTTATGATTCACAACACTTAATTGCTCTTTGTGAAAAAAATGATCAGCTACACTTTAACTAAGTTAAACCATAACAATTTCAAAAAAGGAGGGGAAGTGAAAAGAGGGGAAATTAACTAAATACAGATCACTAGAAACCATGGGAAGCAGCATAGTGGATGTGAAGTAAGGTGGGTGAATCAAAAGCTGGGTCAACGGCGAATCTAAATGACAAATAGTTCAGTCAGGAAACTGCTGCTACCCATCCATAAGAGTGGCGTCTATAAATGAGGGAGAAAATAGTCAAATGAAATTTCTGTTTGTTTGGGGGGGGGTTTTGTTTTTTGTTTTTTGTAATCAGCTTATGTGTTCTCTTACTTAAAGAGTACTTGGTCACATCTGTCACAGGTGCACAGATTTTAAATAACTTTTGGGTCTGGTATAGCCATAATATACTACCAAGGATATAAATGTCAAACCTAATCATAACGCAACGTTGGACCTAGACAACAGGTCTGGGTGTCATGATCAGCGGCTGCTCCCCTGAAAGCCGACATAGAGGATCCGACGTCTTCATGCGAATGTTGGCTGCTTTTTTTTTCTGGTTCAAGACGATGACCCAAGTAACAATACAAACCAGAAATGCCAATACAAAATATGGACGAGGGAAGACAAGAAACCTGCTCTTTACTGTTATTTTAGGAGCAACCCCACTCAAAGAGGGTATAGGAAAAGGATGATAGAAATCTGGGGAAAATGCTCTTGGTTTAAGACAACAAAACAAAGACTCGCTGACCAAGTTAGATCGATAATAAAGAAAGGTTGATTCTTTGATCTTAAAATACTAAAAATACGCCTGGAAATAAATTGGGAACCAAGACAAAACACCAATACAATAACCGACACACTAAATACCGAAAAGCAAGAACACTGACCGAAATGAACCACAATCGAAACATCACACACCCAAACCACGCAGAGCAAACACAAATACAAAAAGAAGAAATGAATTTAGAAAAATAAAAGAGAATTATGTATGAAAAAAGACATGATAATCATCGCTAAGAAACCAAGACAGAACAGTCAAGGCGGAAACTGAAAAAATTATTACCACATATCTCAGCAAAAAACATCACAGAATTAAACGAAATCAGTCTGTGAAAAAGTCGGGTCTTCCCAAAAAAAAACCTGACAAAGACTCAAAACCTCGTTGGGAAATTCGACTGGAAACGCAGATAAGAAATCTACAACAAAAAATGATAAAACAATGGGAAAGCACTGTAACATGTTGGGATAAAAAGAAAAACGCAACAGACAATACAACTCGAGGAAATAAACCTGAAAGTATTGGCAAAAAATAGTTGACTAAAAAGATATCAAGACAGAATAAAACAATGCAGACAAAATAGGACATTCCAAAACAACAAAAAAATTCTTCCAGAAAGTTGGGGAAACTGCACGCAGACATATCAACAAACGGATCACAAAGAAATGAAACAATTTAGGAGCAAAATGTGGCAACGAAGAGAAAATAACAGAAAATCCGAAAGGATTAGTAACATGGAAAAAGAGTTAGGACTCGAAGAAGTACCGAATGCGAAAATACACATAGATTAACTCAAAGCAACACTTAGAAAATCCAAAATTGGAAAATTCCAGACCATGATCACATTCATAGATTTTGGTTCAAAAGTTTCTCTTCCATTCATGACAGACTACCCATCGAAATGAATAGATGATTACAAGAAGTGGACGTACCCGAATGGATGACCAAAGTAAAGACCATATTGATCCAGAAAAAAACCCTCAAAATAACTGCCCCAAACAACTACAGACCCATAACGTCCCTACCTATGATGTAGAAAATATTAACGGCATAAATAAGGGAGGAGATTTACTACTCGTTAATCCGCCACGGACTCTTCTACGAGGAACAGAAAGGAGGCCATAAGTAGATCAGAGGTACAAGAGAGCTACTCAACATTGATTAACACATCCACAGCAAGAGGAAGACGAGACGAAAAAATCAAGCTATGGCATGGGTTGACTATAAAAAAGTACATGATATGATCCCTCAAAGCTGGATGATAGACTGTTTCAAAATCTACAAGATATCAGACGAAGTCATTAACTTCATAGAGAAAACCATGAAAACCTGGAGAGTGGAATAGACAGCAAGGGAAAAAGCTTAGTTGAGGTAAATATCCAGAAAGGTATATTCCTGGGAGATACACTATCACCATTACTATTAGTCATAACCATGATGCCACTCAACCACATGAAATGCATTGGTGGATCCAAACAAAATCGCCAGAAAAGAGCAATCATCAAATGTAGATCAAACTCTTTGCAAAAAACGAAAAAGAACTGGAAACCCTAATATAGGCAGTGAGAATACAGTCTAAACTAGGGGTGGAATTCGACATAGAAAAATGTGCCATATTATAAGGAAAAGCGGGAGACAACACACAAGGAATGGATCTACTAGAAAAAATAAGAACGCTCGAAGAAAAGAAAACTTACAAATACATGAGAATATTGGAAGCTGATACTATCAAACAAGTGAAAGAAAACTTTTTAAAATAATATCTCGGGAGAACAAGATACTCGAAACCACACTAAATAACAGGAACCTTATAAAAGGCATAAACACTCTGCCTGTCCTCTTCGTGAGATACTATTTTTTAAACTGACCGGACAAGAATTGAAACAAATGGACTAAAGAACAAGAAAACTAATGACGATTTTGACATGTAAGGAATACGCTTGTTTGGTTAAAAAAAAGGCCCTGGGTAACGTCATCAGTTATGTTTTAGAACTGGGTCTTAGTGAGGGATTCGGGTCTTTCAACATAATAACCACCTCGCCAGCTGGACCCAACTCAGGTTGATCACACCCGGCCAGTCACCCAAAATTAAAAACGCTACTAGTTCCGTTTGCTTTTTAAAGAGACTTGACATAGTAGACCATGATTTCCAAGCATTTGATTGGCTAATACTTTTCTCTGTGCGGCTGTGACACTTTCCTTTTTTCTTCTTTTGAACGAGAAGGATCCAGCGGTAAGTTCTGGAATTCATTTTAAAAGTTTCATCTTTACAAAATGGACCGTAATAAAAAACACCATATGCACATACACAAGCTAAAATTCCCCCTCTTATATTTATGATCCTGGAAAAAATAAAAAATAAAAAATATGATAATACATATTTCCATGCATACATACATATATGCATATACATGTTGGTGTTCGCAAGAAATATGAAGAAGCGTCTAAGAAAAACATACACTTCTAAAAGTAAATATGCAAGAAATTATCTAAATAAGTCGTTTAACAAGTATGCAAAAAAAAAAGCCGTATAATTTTTTTTAATTCTACCTCGAATTAAACTGGCTTTAAAAAACAAATAAAATAAAAACTAAATCCTGTATAAATCAGAATTCTGATCAGATATGAGCGTCCAAACGAAATATACACTTCTAAAATTAAATATAATCGAAAAATATAATCCATGTCATTTAACAAATATTTTTTAAAATTTTCACACACTCTGACCGACCTCTTGCACATATACAAATGTATATTTGTATGGGCGCAAGTGGTTGTATATGTATATATGTATATATGTTTATTACACACACACACACATACACACACATATATATATATATATATATATATATATATATATATATATATATATATATATATATATATATATATATATATATATATATACAACCCCTCTGAAACTGCTTTTATTTAGACACACACACGATTCTGTGATCCGAAGCGCGAAATGAAGACACTAATTTTTCAGCACTGATGAAAGGAACGAAACTGATTCGAGAATATACTTTTAAGAAACGGGATTTGTATAAGATAGTTTGAACGCAGGATTTAATAAACAGAATTTTTCCCTCCTCTCTATTTTCTTTTTCTTTCTTTTCTTTTCTTTTTTTTTTAAGAGGGAATTCTCTCATTTTACAAATATTTCCCAAAAAAATATACACCAGATACAACTCCTTTTAGTCCTAAAAAATAAATTTAAAACACAAATATGCACGCATTTGTTTAAATTTACAAATTACGACTTTCCAATGTTTTTGAAGTTCAGTCCAGATTTTGAAGTTATTCCACCTTCTCCTTTCGCACCTTTCAAGCTCCTCTAAATGGAACACTGATTTTAGTTTTCCTTTTCCCATATGCTACTGCTTTTTATCCATAGTCATTTTGCTGCCCTTTCGGCTGTATTGGATAATGCTTTAATTGCTCTACTTTTTATAGCCCCGATCACGCTAATATCTGATAGAGCTTTACAAAATGATCTTTCAGTAAAACCTCGTGCGCCTACATATAGCCTTCTAACCATTACTTCGACATTGCCCCAGTAAATCATCATATTTCAGTTTCGTGGGCCTCCTCCATATGCTCTTCCCAAGGGACCGTTAATTCCCACATTACATTTTTTTAGTTTATTGGCGAAGAATATCTAATCCGGGCGCAAGTATGTTTTTACTACGTGCTCTGGGAAAATCAATCAACACTTAATTCTCAGTTTGTTGGTGGTGACAAAATGTTTGGTTTAGTCTTTACTGTCTTCTTGCCCGCCTTGATAAACTGTATTACTCTATTCTCTGAATTCAATTTATTCGTTTAGATGGCTGTGCAGACTAAATCCGCAATTACTTTTAAGATCTGATCGTGTCGCCATCTGTAACGTCCTTCTGCAAGTGCTGCTGGGCAGCTACTCAGAATGTGTCTTAAAGTACCTTGTCCATAATGGACATTTTTATTCCGTATGCAAAGGTTTGCTGGGTTAGGAAGTATATACAGATCTTATCAAGAACCTAACGTTCACATAATCGTTCCAAATTTCACACTATTTAATTTTCCGTTGCATTGTGTAATTCCAGTTAGTCCATGCTCCTTGTTGTTTTAATCCCACTATTTTTGTTAACCTAATCTCATCTTCTCCCTTGCGAACTTCATCCTGTATAAGTCGTCGCTAACTTTTGTATGAGGACTTATCCACACGGTTCGTCGGAAAATCCAAGACCGTTCCTAATATCGCTTTTTCACGAAGTCGCTCTTCTGCCACTTGTAACTTTCTGCCGGAACAGACTTCAGTGCCAGCTCCGGCCACTTTTTCATCTTTGAATAAATTGTATAGTAACGCTGTTCTTATAATCGTTACTCTTCGATAAAGCCTCCAAATGGGAGATGTAGCGCAGTGGTATTGCCATATAGGGCGGCGTTACTAAGGCATTTCGGTAGACCCAACCATCTCCCCAAACGAGAGTTGATTTTCGTTTCCATTTGCTCTATGTGGGCCATTGTAAATTCATTGATAGATAGAGGCTACAGTATTTTAGGGAGAATTCGGTGCTGGTAAATCCATGCTTTAAAACAGCCTGGTAGACCGGATTTGTCCACTTTGGTCAATCATTTTTCAAGGCTGTCTTTTGTCTCCTGTATAACTATCGTATCCCTTTGGGAGCGGTCAAGGCGATTACCCAGACTCTTAAACGACTTTTCTTGTATTGTTGGGATAGTTTCACTCGACAACTTAAAATGCTCTTTCTCCCTTGCAATACCCTTCTTTTGAACGAGTGACCAGGACTTTGATGCGTTGAAATTCATTCTGGCGTGAGTGACTAGTTTTTTTATGCCTTTTAAAACGCATCTTGCGCCGTTTATGGATGTGGTTGTAATGGTCATATCATCTATATAAGCCCTTATCGGGGGTTTTCTCACACCAGATCTGGTAACAGAGGCTCTACATTCCAGCCCTGCAGATTTAATTGATAAGCTCATTGCTAGCGTGAATAAAACTACTGAGATTGTTATGATGCACCTTTCTAGATTATGCTATGCCGAAATTGATCCTTTCGTTATTGTTCTCATCTTGAAAGTGTTATAATAATTTAGGATTAAATTGGATATTCTGGTAACGTTTAAGTGTTAATTCCACTAGCTTATGGGGAATTGATCCGTAAGCATTTTGAGGTCCAGCCATAATACTGCAAGATTACCCTTATTTGTTTTTGCTTCTTTCACTAATAGTGAGATGACTCCTGTATGCTCCATAAATCCCAGAATGCCTGGGACACCCCCTTTTTGCACCGACGTTTCAATATAATTGTTGCTTTGTAAAAACGATATCAACCTCTTCATCAGGATGCTGAAAAAAATTTCCCTTCAATATTTAATCGAGAAATGTATCTGAATTGATTTTCCTCGCTCCTGCCTCTTCTGGAATCCATATTCCTTCGGAGTATTTCCAATATTCTACTATTTTACCTCTTCTCCAAATTATTTTTATTAACTTCCAAAGGAAACGAGGGAGTTAGGGACACCGTTTATAAACGTTATAGAGCACACCATTCGGACCAGGTGCACAGGCTGACCTTGTTTTTATGGTGGCTTTGATTTCATCCCAGGTTTGTTCTTTTAAATCAAACTCCCTTGTTGGAGTTTCCAGTTTTATCAGGAGTGTGTTTTCTGTGAGGTCTCTGTCTCTATTTGGGTCTTTAAGATTATTATGGAAAAAGGAGTCAATTTCAGCTGGAGTACTTTCCCGATAACCGCTTCGTTTTTCCCCTAACATTTTCTTTGTGAAAGCATAAGGGTCAGTTAAAAAGGCCATCCATGCCCTTTCTTTTCTTCTCCTTCTGTGCTATTCTGCTCTTCTCGCGGACTTGAGTTTAGCTTGAATAATGTCTCTAAGTTCCAGTAGTGGTACCTGTTCATCCTGTTTTGCTTTCATATATTGCTTTCTGAGGGATTTTAATTCTGCTCTTAGTTCCTTAATTTTTGTTTCTCTTTTATTTTCTTTACCACTGGAACTTTCCTTTATTTCTATATATCCATATTGAGCCTATGCATAATTAATGATAATTTTGAACATCGTCAATAGTCGGTTTTCCACTGATCATTCCACAGGGATATTTACTTTTTTGCCAATACTTGTGTCAAAATCATGCCAAGCATTTTTTTAGCGGCTGTTGACCATTTGATCTTTCTGAATGCAGTGCAAGTTTCTGTAACCTCTGTTTGGAGGGACTGAGCGCTGTTGTGTGCTTCCCGATCCTGCACTTCCTGCGTCTCACCAGGACAAACTCCTGTGCACTGCACCTGGGTTTTTTTTTTAACCTGACACTTTATTCTGGCCTGATGGATCTTTAAACCGTGTATATTCTTGCATATTTTTTCCGCATAGGCATATCAAATTTGATGATTGTTTGTTCAAAGCTGTGTTCGTTACCATAAGATCATTTTCATTAGAAATCTCACGCTCCCCACTCTCGGGATCTCTTTTGGGTAAGTAACAGTAGTGGATTCTGTAACGTTGATTTTTACACAAGCCAGGTCGCTAGCCCAGACTTATGTTTATTGCGGTCTCTCCTCACCGTAAATTGTCTTTCCAATTTGTCAACCAGACTATTTCTGAGTTGTCAAACGGTCTATTCCCAGACGTCACTAATTGTGCAGAAGAACTAATGTCAGAAATACGCTTTAGCCAACCAGTTTGCTGGGTGGGTGTTTTAACTAGGTCTATGCGGCTGTGACACTTTTCATTTTTCTTCCTTTGGCACGAGAAGAATCCAGTGGTGAGTTCCGTAATTCATTTTAGAAATTTTCATCTTTACAAAATGGACCGTAATAAAAACGACATATACACACTCACAAGCTTAAACTCCCCCTCTTATATTCTTTATCCTGGAAAAAAATACTAAATAAAAAATAAGATAACACATATTTCCATACGCACACACACACACACACACACACACACACACACACACACACACACACATATATATATATACAAACACATACACACACACACATACACGCAATACATATCGGTGTTCGGAGGAAATATGAAGGAGCTTCTAAGAAAAATATACTCCTCTAAAAGTAACTATGCTAAAAATGGTCTAAATAAGTCGTTGAACAAGTATGAAAAAAAAAAAACAAGCCGTATAATTTTTTTAAAAATCCTACCATGAATTAAACTGGCTTTAAAAACAAATGAAATAAAAACTAAAACCAGTATAAATCAGAATTCAGGTGGGATATGAGCGTCTAAATGAAATATACACTTCTAAAATTAAATATAATCAAAAAATATAATCCAATTTGTTTAACAAATATTTTAAAAATTTTCACACACTCGGACCAACCACTTGCGCACACACAAACATACATATTTTTATTACACAAACATATACACGCATATATACACACACAAATACGTATATATATATATATATATATATATATATATATATATATATATATATACAACCCTCTGAAACTGCCTTCATTTAGAAAAACACACGATTCAGTGATCCGAAGCGCGAAAGGGAGACTTATTTTTCAACACTGATGAAAGGAACGAAATTGATTCGAGAATATACTTATAAAAAAATAATGGGAATTGTTTACGACTTATCTTTTAGTTTGAATATGGGAATTAATAAATAGAATTGTTTCCTTCCTCTCTATTTTCTTTTTCTTTTCTTTTTTTTTTGGAGGGGGAATTCTCTCTTTACAAATATTTACAAAAAGAAATACACACCACATAAAACCACTTTTAAAACACAAATATACACGTGTGTACCATATGTGTCAAGAAAATAACGAGGAAGAGGACTTACCAGTTTTGATGTCTCGATACATCGACTCGAAGACTATATAGAAAAACGCCACCCACCAGAAACAATACTAAAATCACGAGGTTTAACAAAATGACAATAACGAGAAAACAAAAATGGGAAGAAAACATTTAAAGCAAGGAACTAGTTAAGTATCTCACAAGAGAACCTGGACGCGGTTAAGAAAGAGAAACCTTAAGAGAGAAACTGAATCTCTTCTAATAGCGCCACAAAACAACACCATAAGGACCAATTATATCAAAGCAAGATTAGACAAGACGCAATAAAATAGTCAATATAGGTTATGTAGTGATAGAGCCGAAACGATCAATCACATAATAAACGAACGCAGCAAACTAGCACAGAATGAGTACAAAAATGGTGCTGCCTTCCAACACTTGTGTACTGTGTTCCTAGGTCTTAGTGCTGCTAAGCTCAAAGAGGGTATCTTTGTCGGACCTCAAATCCGAGAAGTGCTGAAGAATACTGATTTTGAGGAGTTTCTTAACTTGAAGGAATTGAGATGATAGGAAGCATTCAAGTCAGTCTGTAGTGGCTTCCTCGGTAACACACGCGTACCAGATTACCAAGCCTGTATTGAGAAGCTGCTAAAGTCTTACGAGGATATGGGGTGCCGAATGTCACTCAAGATTCATTTTCTCCATTCCCACCTCAACTTCTTCCCACCAAACCTTGGAGCAGTGAGTGATGAGCATGGAGAAAGATTCCACCAAGACATTACGAAGATGGAGAGCAACTATCAAGGCAAATGGAACCCCGGCATGATGGGAGACTTCTGCTGGATGCTCTTGTGTGACATCCCGGAGGCAAAATACACCAAATCTTCTAAGAAAACACACTTTTGACTGTCTGTGGTACTATGAATTGTGTAATTGTGTCATCCAAGTATATTGATTCAATCAGTGTTCTTTATCTATCCTGTTTTATCTTTTATAAGCTGCTGCAACTCTTGAAATATGCACATATATTCTCTGTTTATACTAAAATGAGACTATTTAAAAGCCAGAAAACTAGAGGTAATAGAGCAAAACTATTTATAAATTTGAATTCAGCACACCCAAATTAACAAAAAAAAAAAACTATCACCATTCTTGCCTCAGACCAAAAATTTATTTTTGTATACCAGTGTTATCCAAAACTATAATAAAAGTTACTCTATTCTTTATTTTAAAAGTATATATATACCTGTCTTTGCATGATGAGCTACTTAATTTTATTTTGAGTAGATTGTCTCGGGATTGAAAGTAATGTATCAGAATGTAACAAATCAAGCATGCGTGTTTTTTTGTGATCGTTCGGTTTGATATCGATTGCCAACAGTAATGTCCTCTCAAATCTTCTTCATTCCCCGCAATGACCAATGAAAGAGCCAAATATTTTATTAAAACGTTGCAACACAAGTGCTGTATGTATATAAGTGCATATACTTTCTAAAACTAGTGTGTTTTTCTCTGCTGATGGTCGAAATTTACACCGTCAAATTTTTAATCAACAATCAATTTTTTTCCTCATTCAATAGTAATAATAAGCATCACTGGAACAACCTCTCCGACATTAGAATTGATTAACCGAGCGGATCATCTGGATCTTTTCAAACTTTGCTTCAGTCTTCTCATTCACTTATTCCTACAATTCATCAACCACTTCAACCACCTCATTAGGTTCTTCCTCCACCTCAACATCTTCCTCTGCTCAATCCCTACATTCTCATGGCGTAACAACTAAAGTACTAGACAGCGACCTTCAAGTGAATGTGTTCGAACTCCAGTAGTGCTATTACGTTCACTTTCAGTTTATCTTGGAAAAGTTTTGAAACCCCTTATCTTTTCCACCTATGGGTTAAATATTACCACTGCTATTCTTCTAAAAGAATGGCTTTGGCATTAAGAAACTGTCTTTTTTTTTTTTCAATTATACAGTTCCAAGTAACTATTCCTTGTTCAATAATGATAATAATCATTTGTTTGCACACAGTATTAGGGATTCAAGTATCTACAACTAATAATTTCCAACCCGATCTATTTGACCCAAAAGGGTACTACTATTCCAGTTTCAGTGTTGACCAGGGAGCAATAGTAACAAAGAGTGACTCCACATTCTTCAGGTATTCAGAACTCCTGAACTCACCAACGATTGTCATACCCAGGACTCAGGTATACAGGGCGGTCAACCTGCATGTAACGTTACAGGCATCTCTAAATTCTATGCAGAATATCAGTCAGGGATAGCTCTAAAACGTGTCTTGATTGGTATACCCATGCAAAAACTTGTTATTTAGGCAAAGGTCGCTCTCTCAAATATTTGGCGCTTCAGTTTATAATGAACTTTTGTCATGGATTTTGGTGTTCGCACAAGCAAACGGTTAACGTTATGTAATGTTTCAATTATTTTTCGAAAAGACAGATCGGTAACAACAGACATTTTATCTATGGACTACTTTAGCGATAAGAAAAAAAGCTGGAGGGTGAAAGACACTTCTTTAGCATGAAAGGAAAACGTTATGTCAGTCCTTCTTGATACTTGAAAAATATTTGAATTATGAAAAGTTAAAGAATAGATTTGCTTTCATTCTCCATGATACTTTTATGTACGTACAGATAGTCGTAGTTGCAAGTTAAGATGTGCAGTGGGATATTAAAAACGAGTGGGGCAATACTGATTATGTCAGTGCATAGATAAAAATCAGAGATAAAAAGGAAGATGAAAGCCATAAAAAAAGAGAAAGAGAATGTTTTTAAAGATCTTTTTTTACATTTTAAGGCAGTGGTGCTTAAACCTATTCGAGCCATGGGGTTATTGATAGGATTCACACTGACTTTTAAAATCTAACAAAAAGTGTTGGTGGGTAAGTCAGTAGAAGTAATTTTGTTAAAATGAAAAACATTAAAATCAAAATATTGAATAAAGATAAATTCTTCTGATTTTGATTGCATAATGTTCCATTAGAAATTTAAAAAAACGTCTTGGCATCTTTGATTTAAAAGAATTGGAAGATATGAACGTATACCTAATAAACGTCGAGACATTTATATAGAGCAATTAAATCTGGTAATCATATTAGATATAAGGAAAAATATTATTGCCGTCGCTTCTGTGGATTCGCAGCTTTCATCGAAAGGGGTCTCTAACAATAATTAGCTGCAAGAAGTAATTAATCGTACATAATTAAGATTTTCACACGTCAAAAGAAAAATATTAACGAATTAATTGTCTCATCAAAATAATTATTCGCATTCATATCTTACGCCTAGATCATTTTTAATTGTACAGTTTCAAGTAACAATTCTTAATAATAAACATTTGTTATATGGTTTCAAGTATTCCTGTCAAATACTTAAAAAATTCAGATATGTTTGACATATAGCCGGAACACTAACTGGTAATTTCCCTTTGGGTCAGAGTAGACCAGGAAGTTATGGCACGCAACCTAGAGCAGCAGTACTGGAGACGCACCATGAGAAGCAATTTAGAGTCATACCTAGAATAACTATTTTGAGGGTAGGAGATGCAATCTTCAGAGGCAACTCTAATCCGATGTAGGCGTGCTTATATAAAAATAAGCATAGGTACCTGCGTATCGCATTCACAGGTACGCTTGTCTTTGCGTTGATAACAACTTCAGATGAAAAACTAGTTCTTAATCTATTAAAAGTACCATTAGATTGTATTCCCGAATGAAGCAATGTTTTTCTTTTGAAATTATTCTTACGGAATCACTGACAAGTCGGTTCTGTAAACATTTTTATTTTACTGGATTGTTTTCTCAAATGATTCATTGACTTTCCTCCTTAGTGGAAGCGAATGAATGTACAGTGGTGTCACAGATACTGACATTCCCATTAAAGGTATTAGAACTCTTTCTTAGAAGTGAAAGCAGGTAGATCCCAGATTTCTCAGCAAATTGTGGCTTGTTACTTTTTTTAATCCGGACAAAATCACAAGAGAACTACAAGATAGATGGATAGATATGAACATACTGTGATACTAACATGTTCTGAATGGGGTAAAAAATATTGCGCTCGTCTCATTCGAAAGTTTTACCACTATTGTGATAACTACGTAACTCTTCTTACAATCGGAATCATAAAAGAAATTATTTGAAGCCAACCGAAAATAATTTCTCTTGTGATTCCGTTTGTAAAAATTCGGAAAATTAAAAAATATTCATTGTATAAAGCCAAGTAAGGACACGCTTGCTAGAAGTGATCAAGTAATGGTCAGACTGGTAAGAAAAGAGTGAAACAATAAGCAAATAGGTAAATCATTGATTTTACACTTTCCACGCGAAATTTCTCCTCGCCACACTTGAATAAGCCGATTATTAATCCGCATTAGTGATATTTGCATTCCATTGAATAATAATCTCTTGACTCGGAGAAGTCTTGTTATAGGGTGGGGATGGTCAATCTTGATAACGCACAAAAGAAATTAAATAAGCATCACAGTTTTCATTGGAACCGATTTTACCAGACAAGTAACACTAGTTCAACTAATCCACTCTTAAAAGCTATTTGCCTGTTATGTCTCCGGATGCAGAATGTGCCACAAATTCGATTTAATTTAAAGACTCTCCTAGAAAGTGAATATCCCAAAGAGAAAGTAGCAAAAATTGTCCTAGGTGCGTCGGCATTCTCCCTTAAAAGTCATTAAGCATCATACAATAAACATATCCCCTTTTTGACAAAGGAGACAGGTACTATCAGAAAAAAGACTCTCTAGAACCATATTATATATATATATATATATATATATATATATACCACGCTTGGTATAATAGTGGGCAAAACTATCAAACTATTGCTATTGAGTTCAATCATCGCAGTGGACCGCATTCTTCTCACTTTCAAACAAAAGAAATTAAACTAAGTGACTGACTACAAAACAGTTTGTTTATTTCAGATTATTTCAGTTGCTTGATCAGCAACGTAAAACTCGGAGTCTTGAGTTTTTATTTTATTTTCATTGAAATCCTATTTTATTGTTGAAATAGTGAAATATTGGTCTGCGTTGTTGTGCATAGGGCACTGTAAGGATTTTAATGATTTAAGACTCTTTCAGCGTTAGATCTTAATCATATATATATATGTGTGTGTGTGCGTGTGTGTGTGTGTAATTAAGATATATATATATATATATATATATATATATATATATATATATATATATAAAAGATTAAGATATATATATATATGTGTGTGGGGGGGTGTCTATCGAATCTGTCATTTTACACTGGTAGCACTTGAAAAAGCCATAGGCTGGTTCGTTCGTTTATTTTACGACATATCAACAATGGCTGGATTATTTGATGCCAATGTAAGCCTTTTTGAAAGGAATTATACGATTTCCAGCCACCAATTATTAATAATCTTTTGTAAACAAAAGTAGTTTTGAATACTTATTTTTAATAGATACTTTTCATAAAGCTATTTAGCTTCAAGTATTCCTGTAATATTTTAACTGATCTATTTGAGCAATAGATGGAACACTGACAGAGCCGGGTCAGAATAGAAAAGGGAATAATTGTAAGAAAACGGTGTATTTTAGGTTTCACTGACAGGGCGATCCACATGCTGAATATACGATAAAAACCAGAGAATGCACTTCATTTGTAATTTTTTTTTAGATTTGTAAATGGAGTTTTTCTTATAAATGTTGCTTTTTTTCTTACAATGCGTGTGTGTGTGTGTAATTAAGATATATATATATATATATATATATATATATATATATATATATATATATATATATATATATATATATATATATATATATATAAGATTAAGATATATATATATATACTGTATGGATACTGTATCCATCTCTGTTATTAGTATTTTATAAGAAAAGAAAATGAAAAATTCAAAAATCTACTTTAAAAGAGCATTAGAAATATTGACGCACCCAATAGAATTTTATAAACACTTGTGAGTACAATTTTGTCCGGATGATTTTCATTTTGCAATAACTGTAGTTTGTTAGGGATCCTTTTCAACCGTTTCCACAAAATTTTCCATTCTGCTGGGAAATTTGTAACCTGATTTTCTGGTGGATTTCTATGGGTTCAGTCGGTAACTTTGTACGAACGAACTCCCATTGCTTTTCAGATACTTACGATTTTTCATAACTTTTTTCGTTGAGACAAATACCATTTTCTTTCAAATTTGTTATACCACTAGTACATGGATTGTTTCATCGGCAGTTAAAATATTGTAAGAAAATTCGTTTTGCTTTAATCAAATATCGAAAAAGCTTCCTCAAAAGTTTTTTTTTCCTTAGTTCTGAAAAATAGTAGAACATAGCAATGCTGCCGAAAATTATACATATCTTAAACAATTTTTTTTTACTTTTATAAATGATTAATTCTCTTATAGAAATACTGTCTTGATCCTCATCATTATTATCATAATCGTTGGTATGTCAACCACTTCTGAGTTATTTGATGTCGAAGTCAGTCTTTTTTTTTTAAATTTATTCGGTTTTAAGTTACTATTCCTTCTTAAGCGTATCATTTATCTGCAGACAATTATACGATTTTAAGTATTTCATACAATTAGGTGGTTTCAAGTATCTAATAATAATGATAATCCTTTGTAAACAATTATTGTTTTAAATAACTATTCTTAATACATATAATTTGTGCACTGTTATATGGTTTATTCCGATCTAATACAAATAATTTTCCATAATATTTTACCTATACAATGTTTCCAGGTCAGAGGATATCAGGGAATAATAACAACGAAGAGGTAAATCTATACTCCATGAACCCCCAAAATAGGAGCCTCACTGCGAGATGCAGTTTTGTGTCATGTCCAGGACACCTGTTTTACTCCTCTACAGGTAATGCCAATCCTAAGCCACACTGAAAGGGCGGTACTACTATGTACGTATTTTTATGCATGTATTGTTATGTACGTATTACTACAATTCTAACGTTCGTATATACGTAAAGAATAACACTGTAGCAAAAGTAGCCCAAAGTAGGTTTTTTATCAAAGTAATACATTGAAAGGTTTCTGAAAGAATTAAGCAATTTCTTCACCAGTTTTTAACTGCATTTGCACAGAACCTCATTTTTCATCGTCCGAATTCTCAATATACCGCAGATAACAATGAAATATTTATCAAAATCTTTCATTTCTCCCTAATTAGAATCAGTATCATCATAGAAGATGGTTACAACGAGAACCCAACAGTAAATAGTAAGATGCTGATGAAGGGCTTGCAATGGATATGTGACCCCAAGTTCAAACTTTAGAAGAAATGATGATTGAAATTTTAGAGGCTTACCATAGAGGAATTTCTGCTCTCAAAGACTAATGTGAAATGAATTTGTTAAAGAACTCTCTAGATCAAAATGATGGTCGAAGACTTTATCCACGAATCAAAAGAGACCAACTCTTTTATGAAACACCGTAATTAACGTGTGAATCTAAAACATGAAATGTGTTCATCTACTTTCTATTACCAGAACGATCGGCGATTTTTGAGTTCTGTTCGAGATCAAGTAACAACCTTTTACAACATTGAAAATAATACACTAATTCACTGTCTATCTTGTTATTATTCAACTTACTTTTGTTTCTTTTTATCACAACACCCTATATCGATGCATTTTTCATTCTTATTCTTCATTTTCCTCTCTATATTATCATTAATTCTTTTTTCATCATATGTTTGTGATGATTCATTGTACAGTGTGTGCATGAAAAACTGTGGTCTTTGTTTTGTTGCTTAGTTCTGTTGATGCATTACCGAAGAAAAAATGGCTGTTATCACTTTTGAAACTTTTCAACTCATTAAAAAATGTTATAATAATGTTACGAATTGCGGTTCAAACAATAAGAAAATTTTCTGAATAAGATTTTCTTCTGAAATCGAATCTCATTTTTCGTGTCTTTTAATTATGTGTTTTTAACACGAAAATGAAGCAAGAGAGTCCTAATAGAAAAGGGATTTGTCTTTGGTCATAAATCTACATTCGATTATAATCATGTATTCATTCATTTTCTATTCTATTTTATTATAGTTATTTTTGTTTTCAATATTTCCAACACCAAGGGTAAACAGGTACTTTATTTAAAGTACCTGTTTACCCTGGGTAAGAGGTCAAAACTTAGATCACAGTTTGTTATGTTAAAATGATTCCTTAGTACTCATAGTTAGCGGTTAAGAATTTTTCCCGTCAGAGTCAAATTATGCGAAACCGCTGGATACATTATAAGTTAAGAACATGTTCACAATCAAACAGACGCGGTAAGACTAACAAACAAATATTAAAAAAATCCCCTCAACTCAACTCATTTCTTCAAACGACTTTGCAATCTTCGTTTTCATGTAAACATTTGCAACAAACAGTTACAAAAGTTAATTGTTAGTATAAAAGAAATCTTGTGAATTGATTCACCAGAAAATCCGACAAACACCCACGAACGACATACGGAAACACTGGATAGCTATTTCGACCTTATTAGACCTCATCAGCGTGATCTTCACCTCTAGAGATCGAACCAGCGACCACAGAGCCGACACTCTACAACTGAGCTAATAGTCCATATCGCACCCAAGTGACGCCAAATTAACTAGTCATGGTAATTGCGCGGCCAATTAACCTAAATGTGTCTTGCAAGTTACATTCGTACCCTTTACAGAGGACACAGTCACGTTCAGAGTCACGTCTTCCCAAGAGGATTAGAAATACGTATCCGCGTAATTATTATGACCTCAAGAGCAAGGATATAGATGTACATTTTTCTTTTTCAAGAGAAGGAATTATATTGTGAATTGAATACGCGGATGCGTATTCCTAATCCTCTTGGAAAGACGTGGCCCTGGAGGGGACCGTGTATTTTGTAAAGAATACGGATGTAACTTGCCAGACACATTTAGGTTAATTGGCTACGCAATTACGATGGCTAGTTTTGCCCAGTCGGCTCGGACTGCAGAATACACCGACTGCAGCTCTGCAGAGTGGTAAGATCCCCCAACGAGTGTCTTGAATAATACATTAAACAATCTGATGGTGAGATTCCAGTAATTACCATAACTAGTTAATTTGGCGTCATTTGTGTGAGATATGAACGGCGGGCTCAGTTGTAGAGTTTCGGCACAGCAATCTGTGGTCGCTTGTTTGATCTCTTGTGGTGGAGATTACGGTATACACTGCTTATTTGGCCTAATAAGATCGAAACAGCTGTCGTTTGTTCCCGTGTGTAGGTGTTCGCCGGATTTTCTGTTCATAGTAATTCACAATATAATTCCTCTACTTAAAAAATGTACAAAAGAAATCTTCTCATAGATTTTTATTTGACCTTATGAAGTAAATATTACTCTGAGAATAATTTTACTGAAATTTATTGAGATTTCTGAGGTTAACTTACTTAAATTAGATTTTCTTTTTAATCTTAGTTACTTAGAAATTTATCGCTTCTAATTTTGTTCAGGTGCTTAGTCTTATATAATTATGCTATGTATTGTTCTATATCTCCAACTTGAAGAACTACCTTTAATAAAATGTTTTTGGGGTGTCCTCGTGGTGTAATGGTTAAAGCGATCAACTGCGGAATCGTAGAACGCGAGTTCGTACTCCAGTCGCGCTATTATGTTCACTTTCGGGCAAATACCCTTGGGAAAGGTATGAACCCCCTTATTCTCCCTCCAGCTATGGGTAAATAGTAGGACGGACTAGGTTCTTCAGCCTTGTTGAGGCAACTAGTCTAGGAGAAGGAAAACTCTGAATTCAAACCTGTTAAACTCCGCTTAGAAATTGACCTTGTGTCATATCCTGCCCGAGCGGAGGGGTTGGTAAATAGTACCTTTAATAAAATGTGAATAATTATTTTATAAAGATTGATAAATCGTTGTTATTTTAAAAGAATAACAACGATTTATCAATCTTTATAAAATAATTATTCACATTTTGAAAATTCCAATTCTGTACAATTTGTTATGATTTACAGAAACATAGCTTTCCGATTATTATTGCTGATTGTTAGAGATTGTCTCTCAGCAAAAGCACTCTTTTCCTATTTTTCAAACCTTCCTCTGGATCTAATAAATATGCTTATTGAATTTTAGTTACTCAATATCAAACCATTTGACCGTCTATAGTGTACAAACAGACAAATTATCCTCTCGTATAATTATCTAAGTTTATCTCTAAAGATCAATTCATTTTTAAAACCTATGCACACTTATTGAATGAAAATACGATTATATTATTTATTAAATGAAAAAAATCAAATAAATTCAATAAGTTTAAGTGTGCATAACTTGCTGCGTTTTATATCTGATGACAAGATTTTCTGGTCAAAAAATGCTGTTATTGTTAGATGACATATCATTGATTAAGTAAAAATACTCTAGAGAAAGAGAAGCTTTTATGATGACAATTTGATGTCATGAAAATTGTATGAAAAGTGATGCTATGAATAATGATATTAGAGAAGTATGCGGCAAAGACTTGATCAATGCTTTGAATGAAAAATAGAGCACAATAGAGAAGTAGATATGTCTTAAAAGGAAGAATGATGGAAGGAAGAAAAAGGAAAAGAAACGAAATAAAATATTGTAAAGAAGGAGAAATAAACTAGATTAAGAATGTAAAATAAGGGTAGAAAGAAATAAAATGTTATAAGAAGAAATAAACAAAAGAAAAAAGTAAAGAAAAAAGAAAGAAACATTTAGAAAAAGAATTTGCGTAAGAAAAAAGGAAGAAAGAAGAAACGCAAATAAATAAATAGATAAATAAATAAATTGATAAATAAAAGAAAAAGGAAGAAAATAAAGAAAAATAAGTACATAAAGTCTCATAAGAAAGAATAAATAAAGATCAGAAGAAAGAAAGAAAGAAAGAAAGAAAGAAAGAAAGAAAGAAAGAAATGGTGTAAAAGAAAAATGAAATAAAAATGAAGAGAAAAAAAAGAAGTGAAAGAAATTAAAAAAGACGAAGAAAGAAGGAAAAGGAAGAATGTTCATAATGCGTAAAGAAAAATAAAAAGAACTTTCTAAAAAATACACAAATAATGTAAGAAAAACTGAACTTGACAAAAACAGTCCTGAAAAAAGTTTATACAAAGTAAAAGCATTTTTTACGGGTCGGGGAAACTAAATGACAAAAATATTTAAAACAAAGAAATCAATCTCGTTAAAATAAAAAAATTTAGAAATAAAAAAAGTAACTTTTGTTCCTGCTATCCATTTACTTCCACACATGAAGATAGCTGAAAAATTTCCTTCATTAGATCTGTTTTCTGGTGGCATTCCCCATTATCTAAAAATGCTTGTTTTATCTCTGAAGAAGATCCCCAGCCTCCATTTTGAATAATCGATAACAAGAATAAAATAAAAAAAGAATAAAATTCAAAATCGTGTATCAGAAAAAACTGCCTCTTAACAACCAAAAATTTAAAAAGAAATAAAGAAAAGAAAAGGAAAAGAAAAGAAAAGAAAAGAAAAGAGTAAACCAGTTTCATCATTTTAAAAGCGATAAGCTAATGATGTCACGATGTCTTTCCGACGACAACAAATGTTCTAAATTGTCTGAGTGTGATAGCTGTTCTTTGTTTGGTTTAATTTTAAGTTTTTAAATTTTCAACGTCATTTTATTTGTTTATTTGCTTAATTTGAAAGAAACAATAATAGTGAAGGTGGGTTATAAAAATAGATAAAAATTACGGTTAGAGTCGTACAAAGTTTTAGAGAAATATATTCTCATTGAATGACATGAAATCATTTTGAATTTTTATAGAATCTGCCTTACATAGATCTGAATTTTGTATCTATATTATCATAATGCAAAAATGGCACGTCGTAGAGAAATTTTGCTCGCACAAAACCGTTTGATAGTCCTAATAAAACGTTTTTGTTCAATTTGAAATTTAATTAAGAAAATAAAAGAGGAGTATGAATTTGCGCTTATCCCTTTTATATGAACGTTCGACAATCTGCCCAAGCGAAATTTGAAATTCAATTTGGACTTTCTATTTCATCTACCTCGCGTTCTAAAGCATCAGACAAAAAGTCTTCTAAAAGTTTTAGATGCTTGTAACCTAAGAATTTAAGGACTTAAAGGTAAGAATTTGATACGATGAGTAATTATCATTAAAATCTAAACAAAATTATATCACCATTTAAGAAGAAATGAATAGATTATTATCAGTTCATTAAATACTTCATCAAACAATAAGGCAATTATATTTTCATGGGAATCATTTTTTTTCTTTTCCTCTTTCCTTTTGACTTTTTCAGCTTTCAACTGAAATGATTGTATAAAATGTTAAGATGACTTCAACATCAATTTCTAAATTGAATAAACAATGTGCGTGGCGTAAGAGATGTCGCCTAAGGAAATAGACACCATGAGTTGTTTATGTTTCAATTCGCGCTAATGCTCTTAGGAAAGGCATAGATCCATCTCTTTTTATCCCAGCAATCGTAAAATAAGAGGACAGACTGAGCTATTAAGCTTTGGCTTGACAACCAGTTTAGGAGAAAAAAACTCTGAATTCAAACCAGCACTACTCTGCGAAAAAAACTGACTTTATATCGAATCCTGCATTTGACACATCGATTGGGTAAACAAGCAAAACGATAAAAATAGAGCAAAAACTTTCAAAATGAATAGCTGTCCTTGTTTAGTTCAATTTTCAAATTTTTTTAGTTAGTAGCCTCTTAGTCTTGACAATGTACTTTACACTCATACAACCACAATATCAACGAAGATACTGATAAAAAGTTTATGTACTCAATGCTTAATCCATTTAATATTTGCTCTAGTGCAAGGCTGAAATAATCATTAAGCAAAAGAAGCACGAGCTTAGAGAACCAAAAGAGAAGGGAACTCTACATTTTTTCTTATGAAGATATTATACCTTATAATGATCAGATCATATTTTGCAATAAAATCTAAAAGCCGTAAAGATTATTAGACATATTATTCCTATTTCAAATAGGATTTTTAAAATATAAATTTCGCACTCCTTAATTAAAATTTTAGGTACAAGTTGCTCATTAGGTAACTATTTTATCTTATAGACATTTAAGAACGTTTCTGAACATACAAAGCTATTAAAGTTCGTCCCCTCGACTCTCAGCCAGCACTCATCCTCTTGCAGTAGCAACAAAAAGTATTAGTATGGATTGTGTGAAGTAATAAGTAAGTTCCTGAATTGATCGTTGATTAAATGACTTTATAATTGCGATATAAAGGCGTAGATATTTTAACTATTTTACTGCTTTTAATTTAGAAACACAATAACAGTAACTTGGCGTCCAGCTGTAATCACTGAAGGGATGAAAAGGGACTTTTTTGGATTGTGTTTATGACATCGACTGGCTTTAATCTGTTCCTGATCAAGTTGCTCATAACCTTTGTATAATCTACAAATAGTTATACGCTTAGATCGATATATTCACTTGTACCCTATCACTTTGAATACACTACTGTCATGTCTACAGATGACTATTCCTGAAACTACATTGTACATTTTAGCAAAAATTAAAGAAAGTGATGGTTATAGAATACACATCTTTTTAGCCTTAAAGTAATCAACACCAAAAACATACATAAGAACATTCTAGAAATTTCGGATCACAATCGCATTAACATTGAAGTTACAGTTTTTATATTTTTCAACCAATCAGCTAAAAACACAAAATAAGAGTATTCTAGAAAATCCGGCTCAAAAACTAATTAACAGTAAATTTTTAGGCTCTAAAACAAAAAAGTAAATATACGAATCTGATTGGTCAATAAATGTCGGCGAGCTTGGATTTTAGGACCCGCTATTAAAACTAACAATATCTTATTTTTTTATCCACTTTAGAGACCCCCAAAAGTATAAATAACGAAGAATTTAATTAACTAAGCATTCAACTACCAAAGTTCATTCCTTCCACTACCAAAAAGACTTTCCAGTACGGGAAGCCACGACGGACAGCAGAAAGCCACGCCATAAGACTCAAAGGGAAAAGGCATACAACCTTCTTTTACCAATGCTACACGTTGCCGCCAAATATCGTAAAAACGCACGTACGGACTTATGAAAACAAAAGGCACATACTTACGATCCATCACTTATATGCACACACACGCATACACATGTATGTAAGTAAAGTCAACTTTTCATCCTCTTTACTTCGGCCAACTATGGACGCATTATTTCAATAGACTTTACTAACAGGTAAACATACACACTGAGCGAACAAGCCTATTTTCATTCAACTGGCCATAGCTGTATTTTCTACAAATGCCACTCGTACATAACATGAACATTGTATTTTTTAAATCATTTTTATCCTGTTTGATATGATTATTAAATTGTTTGTTTCTTAATGTTCGTTGTTGACATATTCCGTTGGTTTACGTGCTTTGTAAAATTTGTGGTGTATTTGTGGTGGAACTAAACCTGAAAGTTTTTAACGGGAGTTCTCTTGATTGTGTAAGTACAATACTAACCTGGGCCTATGCTTTTTATCAATCTAGTAAGCTAAATAGAATTTTTGTTAATTCATTTATGTATTTAGTTGGTTTTGTTTAATAATATAAAGCAGACGCTGAGTTGAAAATTTTCTGCATCAGATGTTACGACCTTTTTCAAAATCATGACGAAAAATGAAGACTTGGAAATTTGCGTTTATATGTTTCCATTTGTAACACGATTAATGAACACTGGAGCGTAGGTGTTAAACTTCTTAACAGGTTCTCACAACAACAAAACTATAATTCAATGTTATGTCTCTAAAGTAGGGAAGATGCGATCAGCCATTTTGCTTCTTTTATCTACAGAAAATAATTTTATTTACAAAATGTGCTGTGTGATGGCGATGGGAGAAAAAAACCGAAAAAAAAGAAAGCGAATAAAACCAAGAAAACAAATTCCCCGTTTGGTTGCCCTTCCAACAATCCCTTCTACGATTTGGAGCCTGACTGTTTTCCGGTGTCCGAAAACACCGAAAACAAGCCGGACCTACCCTAAGTGGGAGGGGTTCCTAATCTAATGGGGAAAAAGAAACAAAACAGTGTCGGGCGCGGTCAGGACAGATAGCATGAATTTATACAAGTGAGATTCCAAGATCTTCAGAAAAAGCGAGCTGGAGTAAAGGTTGAGGTACCGTAGACATCATGCGCAGGAAGAGGAGGAAGGATGATTCCAGCATTGCCCCTTTCGTAGGACCAGGCTCGCTACATTCACCCACCTTTTGTCGAATGTTATGCGATCCAAGCGTCTTCTATCGCATTTGATCTTGACCCTAAGCTGATGCCGAAAGAACAATATCAGATCACGATGAGAAAAGTTTGCATCATCATACAATCCCTTGTTTCGCGTCGTCCAAATCACCATTCGAGCTACAGCTAGGATCTCGAGAAACACCACACGCTTCTCGCCCTGAAACGAAGGTAAAACGTTGTCTACGATGTAACCAACGTCGAACAGCATGAGCTGCTTGGGTTTGATGTGAGCCGTCCACTTCCTAACGTGATCCCAAAACGGGCGAACTCGTTCGCAGTAGTAGAAGGCGTTCTCAGGTGTTTCTTCTAAGCCACTGCTGCAGTGAGGACAATCGGGCATATCTGCCAGGCCCGCCCAGAAATTCATGCCGAGAAGGGGCAACGCATTCTGTTCAAGCCACCAGGTGAGCGAGAACTCGGAATTGTTCAAGAATCCCGAACCTGACGCCCAATTCCAATGGGAGCGGACCCCTTCCACCGTCCAGCCGCGCTGCGCCGCTCACTGAGTGAGTCCGAAGCAGAGCCCACCACAAGCTCCCGATACATTTCTTTTCGAGGCCGTGAAAGGTCACTGGACCCAGAAAGATTACGAAGGACCTTCAGGCATTCGCGGACAAACGGTGTTTCACCCATCAGCTTACGTCGACCTTCGGCCTTTGGGTCTGACTCGAGGAGGGGAAAAGTCCTACTCGCCTTTTGTCGCCACACAGCGTCCCCCGATAAAGATCGGCTCAAGTATGCAAGTCCTTCAGCGAGCCACTGACTCTCCAGATCAAGCATACCTAGATCCCCATTGCGTGTATGTTGAATGCAGATCTGTCAACGGACCATCGGCCTTCGACCTCCCCAGAGTAATCTGGTGAGGGATCGCTGCAGCGTCAGCCGACGAGTCCTAGGCAAAGGAAGTACAGCCAATCGGTAAAGGATTAAGACGAAGATGTACGTGGCGCACACCTTCGCCCAGCCCTTTAAAGACAATCTCTTTGGAAGTCAGGTTTCCACCTGGCCGGCAAAAGGGATACCGCGCAGGGCCGGATTTGCCCCCTCATCCTTAAGTTTTCGGAGCAGGGGCTCCAAAGCAAGGACATAGAGAAGAGGATACAGGGGGCAACCCTGCCGGACCGATCGCTCGATCGCGAACGCCCTCAAAGGCCTTCCGTTTACCTGCACCACTGCCTGGGGGTTGTGGTACATCATGCTAATCCACCTTCGGAACACCCGTTTGAATCTGGCGGTCTCCAGAACAGAGGCCAAAAACCGATGATCGACTCTAAAAGCCTTGAACTGATATAAATTGATCAGCACGGCTTTTTTACCGTCTTCTAACTCTTCTAGAATCTCTCGAATGAAGTGCAGATTGTCCTGGATCGATCTTCACTTCACAGCGTAGGTCTGCTCAGGGCCGATCTGATCGCTAAGGACAATCTGTAAACGATTCGCTAAGATCCGGGTCAAAATCTTTAACTCTGTGTTTAGCAGAGTTATGAGCCTGTAATCGTCTAACCCCTCCTAAACATGCTTGCCAACTTTCTTCAGCAATCTGATCCCGCCCTTAGTAACGCTACCAGGGATAGCTCCCTGGGCGAACCAATGGTTGAACATATCCATTAGAATAGGCACAAGCATGTGCGGCAGCCGCAAGTACACTTCGTAGAGTAGACCATCTAGTCTAGGGGATCTATTGCAACCGACTTGCTTCAACACATCACGGACTTCGCATTCAGTAACACAGTAACACAGCCTCGCAGCTAGCCGCTTCCGCCGCACCAAGGCGGGGGAAGTCAACTAAATAGCTGCGAAACTCCTAAAGCGGGAGATCAGGACAGCGGGCAAAGCGATCACCAAAGTTTGTCCGAAAGGCGTTCATGCATCTCACGATTCGACTGCAGCACGCGCCCATCTGGTGACTTGACGGAATCGATATAGCAACCGGGAAACATTCGCCCTTCTTCCTCACGTGCAGTCGCGTTCGATTTCATAGCTTTGATGAGAACACTTTTTAACCTATATCTAACTACGAATCCCTCGTAGCTATCGCTAGTCTCACGCTCAAAGTCCCTCCTAGCTAGTTCTATGTTAAGGGAGTCCCCCCATCCACCACCCGTGAGATTCTCTCTTCTATAGATTTCGCTTTCCTGGTCCTATCTAGGTTGAACATTCGACTGTACTTGAAGGCGAAATTTCAAATTTTATGTTTGAGAGGTGCCCACCAACTATTCCCGGTAACTGCTACCACTAGCGCCCGCTTAATTAGGGATTCCAGCAGTTACCGGAAGTCCTGTATCTCCAGTAAGGAGGTATTGAACTTCCAGTAGCTGGCTAGATCAGGCCAATTTGTTTAGCTCAGACTGACCCTAACAAGTTTATGGTCAGCCAGCCTTATCAAGTGGAACGTGGGACAACGAACAAAATCACAGTCAGCTCTTCTAACTAACACTCTGTCAAAGTAGCATCCTACTTGGGCAGAGGGCGAGCTATCTAGCCGTGTCCACATCTCCCTCCCGGGGGGATTCAAACAAAACCTATCGACCAAGTCATGCCGAACCATTAGGTCGATCAAGCTGCTTTCACACCTTCCATCCCTTCTATCTCCCCGCCCAACTTTATCTATCTAGGGGTCAAGGATCGGATTCCAATCACCCATAAAAACTAGCCGCTTCGGATCGTCAAGGAACGGCGCCAACCGTCGAAAAAAAGAAAGCCCTCTCTGTAGCGATATTGGGCGCATAAATAGCAACCACCCGGAACTTAAAGCTTTTAACGGCAACAACGGCCACAACCAGTCGGCCCCCGTCACCTGCAAAAACAACATTTACATCAGCATGAAGAGTCCAATTAGCGTCCAATTAGCAATGAGATCCCAGTGCTTCTGCGGTTGTCGCATGCTGAAAAAACGACAAAGTCGTTCTCCAGTACACGACAGTCCGCAGTGTAAGTAAAGAGTCTCTTGCACTGCGGTAACATTCAAACTGAGGTTTGAAAGTTCAGCAAGCAACCGCGTACACGTGTTTGGATCCGTCAGTTCCCTCACATTCAAAGAGGCAAGGTTTAGAGAGCTCAGACCCTCTTACCTTACTGTCGACTACGAACCGGAAGTCCTCGAGAGGGAGGATGCCGACGGCTTGATGCAGGGAAGCGCCACAGCACCTTTGTGCGGTTATCAACCGAGCAAACAAAGGTGGTCACCATGGGTGCATCCCTAAACAAGTACGGGTTTGAAACTTTTTGGTTTTTGTCTATGGTTTTTAATGAAATAAGTGGGTTGAGCATCTTTTTAAGCTGGTTATCGATGATCAGTGAATCTAATGTGTCTGCAAAAATGAGTCCAATGAGTCCTTGCCGGTCCTCGTTTGAGGCCGACTTGGTTCGATGTTGTCGGGTGATTCCTGGTTTCCGAATGAGACCGAGAGAACTGCCTGGGAGGTGAAAGAGAGGGCAGAGTTGGAGATAAGGGAGTTTCCTGATTTGGGTTTGGGAATGGTGGATGTTTGGAGTGAGAGGGTTGATGTGATAGTGGGATTTGTGCTGGGCGCTGAGGTTGTGGTTCAGGTTTTGACTGGGTTTGCGGTGGAGGTTGTAGTTTTGATTTGGGCTGTGGTTGCGTACAACGTTTTTTTCCCTACTTGTTTCCCCGCTATCCCTCCTCCTTTTTAAATTTACAGATAAGTCATTTTTCAGGCTGTTCTTCTGGTGTATGCTGCTTCTTATTATTATCTTCATTTGAAGATGATGGTGAAAGAGTGACTTCTGTTGTTTTTCTCGGTTCTGTTGTACTTTCTCTGGCATTTGTGAGTTTTGTTGTAGTTATGGGTTTTGTAGTTTTTGTTATTTTTATTGATGTTGTCTCTGCTGCTGCCTCTTTTGGTTGTGTTGGTGTATCTTTTATTGGGGAGTTCTTTATCCCTTTACAAGTTACCTGGGTCCTCCCCTCTTCTTTCTTGGGGTGGGTTGCTGTAGATGTGTTTTTGTTGGTCTTTTGAGGGCAGGATCGGGCGAAATGCCCTAGCTGTTTACAAGCCCAACATTAGAGCCTTCTGTCCTCGACCACCACCATCATAGTTTGATCCTCGTATTGAATGATATGAAGGATGGCCTGAAACCCACCTCTGTCAAGACACATGGTGAGAATATAGTCACCGTGTGTCGTCCCACTTGTGGATTTGACTATTTACATCTTCCACGCCGCCATACTTGCTTAGGTAGGCGGCGAGAATCTCCGTTAAGCTGCAGAGGGACATTGCACACGGTGACTTTGATCGTTCATTTTCCTTTGTATTCAGACTGAAGCCAGAAGAATCTTGATGATACGTTGCTTATGGCCAGTTTCTCTGCATTTTTTATGGCAGCAGGACATCTCAGATAGCAAAGCTTCGACGGCAAAAATGCCTGCGTAGGATTCCTGTTTTTAGTTTTTAGAAGTTCTTCGAACACTTCTTTTTAATTCCGGCCAAGTCAGTGATTATATAGGACTGAGTCTTTGGCTCGACGGCCTCCACTAATTCTAGAATAGGTAATATCTTATTTTCTTTGAAATATTTGGTATATTTGCCGACCCTGTCCTTTTCGTAGTCCTCAGGGGACTTTTATGGGGCTGAGTCGACTAGGAGACTGACATTTTTGGCATTTTTTGTGCTGGCTGGAAGCGAAGATCGTTCGGATGCTATAGTTGAAATCGGTGTAGATGGAATCGAAGGTCATTTTTCCGGCTCTATGAGGGGGGTCCCAGGCCATCAAATGAATCCGTTGCGTGTTTAAATTTGGATCCTCCATAGTTGCTTAAGGTAACTAGGAGGAGGAGGAGGCAAATGTTACTGAATTTGTGCAATTGGTTTATTTATTCTTTATTTTGAAACAGCGGGCCTCAAAGAAAAACTGATTTTAAACAATATTAAACTAACTTGTATACTATTCTTCCTAGTCTATTCCTGATTAGTCTAATAAAATGAGGGGCATTTTTCAGTCTTTCACCTATCCAAAATTGTCTCCTGAAATCACTTTCAGGCATCGAATTTGATTTCTCTAAACCTGAGTTAACTTATTAAATGTTTCTGTCGGATTTTCTTGAAGTTTGACATAAAATTTTATCTTGAGTCCTATTTTCGTGACATTTGGACACACAAATGTTACATTTATTATTGTTGCTTCAGGTATGGGTTCATTACATTTCCTTCTGTACAAAATACACTGCCATATGTACAAAAGTATTATTTTATTTACACCTTTGCAATGTCTGGTCGATTGAAGAGAGCTACAGGTACCAATGATCGGGTAGGCAATGACTCAACGGCTCTCCTATGAGGCTTATCTGGTGAAGAATGGGAATAGACACAACACATGATTGAAATAAGACCTATCAAAGGGCAGGTGAACCTTCTTGTAGAGTCAACAACCATTTAGCGTACTTGTGCTTTGAAGTTTAAGAATGCCATCACTTGCAATAGAGTTTGACCTGCCACTCACTGTAATTGATATTCCACTAAACTAGTGTTTAGTGGAATATCAGGAGGGATATTGAAAGTAGATTTAGTGTTACTCTCGTTCAATGTCGAGATGTCAGTTAACGCAACTGCAAATGCAAGAAAAGTAATCCCCCTATTTATTGGGTTATATTCTCTCATTCGTCAGTGTATATTATCAACATCATGAAAGTTTCATATACTTGCTAAAATATATAAACAACGAGACATTGGTTTCATACCTTTGACGCGGTTATTTTGAAAAAAACATTTTTAACGGATTTCTTAAATGAAATACACGGGAAACAAATGTGAACACCCTGAGTCATTTCCATCGTTTCCATAGGATATAATGTAAGCCCCAAGATTCATATTAACTACAAACAAGATGAGCATCAATATGCTTTTCCCGTCGATCACGAAAATGTATAAAACAAATTATCTACTTTTAAAAATTTTAAATCTCCAAACTTGTTGTTAACTTGCCTCAACAAAAATAGCAACACTTATTAGCCAAACGATTGTCGTACATGAATTCAATTGCTCTTTAGGAGGAGGACCTTCTCACTCTAAACAATCACTGAATTCATAGATCAGAGAAATTACTATTACTCTATGTAGACATTTTACATGTCACTTATCAGACCAAAGCGATATCAGATATCATCTCCACAAGAACACACCACTTTAAACCCTAATACGTCAAATTCTTGTCTGTTTGAATGTCAATGATTTGGGTATTTTATTGTTTTCATGTTTCTCGTACAGCCTCTTGTATTTTGCTTAAACTATTTCTTTGCATTAACGAACGATAGTGTGTTTTGCATGCTTTTCAGTGTTAATGTTAGTTTGAATTTGCAGTAGACCTAAAGAAAGGGCTGTATGCTTGGTGTATGTGTGCGTGCATCGTAAGGAGTGTGTTTCTGAAAGCTAATGAGGCAGTACCCCAATCTCTGTTCCAAGATACGTTTTAATTAAGTAGAAGCATTATTCTAAATTGATATTGAATTGGAAACAAAGGCAGATTGTTGAAAAAAAATTTTAAATAAAATTGTGAGGAGATATCTTTTATAATTGTCGACTAGGACATAGAGGAAAGGAAGTTTTAAGTTCGAGTTTTGTCACCAACTAATGTCAAAAATTAATTACCCACATCTCTATTGACAAAATTATTAACTTTGTTTGTAATTGTGCGTACAAAGATGCCTCTCAGTCAAAATTAAAGATTTTACTCTTTAAAAAGTTCCATTTTATGATCATGATGGAATACTTTATTCATATACTAGCAGACATATGGGTGTCCCATGTCAAAAAATTAGTTTTCAATAAGCTTCAAAAAACACATATATTCGATATGTAGATGATAGATTCATTTTATCTAATAATATAATAATCTCGTTTTAAAATTCACTTATGAACTTAATACCAATAATCTTTTGTTCGTGAATAAGAAAAACTATTTTTAATAAATACATACTTTCTTATCTGTTCTTCTTAATCAAACATGCATAGTTGTTTGCTCAAAACATGCACAATCACACAAATGCATATATATACATATACCTACACATATATATAAAATGGTCTTATTTTATATATATATATATATGCGTGTGTGTGTGTGTGTGTGTGTGTGTGTGTGTGTGTGTGTGTGTGTGTGTGTGTGCTTAAATGCATATATATATATATATATATATAGTCATATTTATTAAAGAATTCTATAAGTACCATGCTTACATCACTCCAAAGATCTGCCCAGCTAACTCCATTGCATTACCCTTGATAATTATGGCAGGGGTGCGCTTAATCGAGATGCAAACAAAAATCCGTGCAACACCAAAGATGAGCTGAACCATTTACTAATTGTAATAAGGAAAACATCAGAAAGATTTGTTTTAATAGAAAGTGATTTTCTAATTCCAAAATTTGTGTCTGTGAATGTCTCTTTGGAGTTAACTGTCCGTGAAGACACTGATCTTTGGAAATGTTCTTTGTATGTGTAAGTAAATGTTCTTTTGTATATATTAATGCGTATTCTTTGTGTGTATATATATATATATATATATATATATGTGTGTGTGTGTGTGTGTGTGTATGTGTGTGTGTGTGTTAGTGTGTGCACATATAAATATGTAAGTACATTCATATATACTAGATATATCTTGTTTACTTTTGTTTAACTGCAGGATTTGTGTCTGTGAATATCCTGTTGGGGTTAATTGTCTGTGAAGACCTTTGGTCATCATAAATGTGTTTTGTTTTGCTTTTTGTTTCATATATATATATATATACATACATACATATATATATATATATATATATATATATATATATATACATTGCGGAGAAGCAGACCTACGACCATGATTGGTACTGAGGAATAAACCGCCAAAAAGCCAACACGTGGTAAATTTTTAAACAACGGAAACTACACAGTTGGCGTTTATTCGTCGAAGGGTGAGACACATAGGCAGTTGCCGTTTATTCGTCGAAGGATGAAGACACATAAGCAGTTGCCTTTTGTTCGTTGAAAAACTAAGAACATAATTTGGAATATGGAGGAAACCCAAATTCCAAAGTCATGCCGCGCATGAACACTGAGAGACAAGAAAAGACTTTTTCTTTGAATGAATTCAAACTCCGAGGTATGGTGAGCCTCGTTAAATGAATTCACAAAGAAAATACTCTTCCACGAGGAAAGAGACAATTATTAATCTTGGTCTTATCTGAAATAAGACGTGTATCCCTATCATCATCATCATCATGTCGCGCCGCCAGCGCGGATATCCCTGACCCTCTCTCGCCATTTCTCCCAATCATTCATCGCCTCCGGCAGGTCTTCAGGGTTACATCCTGTGTCCTCACATAGTTGCTGTATGTAAGTTCGTGCTGGTCGTCCTACTTTTGCACATCCATATGTGGGGGTCCACAGGAGTACATCGCTTATGAGCTCGTCCTTGCTTCTCCAGCAGTGTCCCGCGTGTCTGGTTCGTCTGACTTGTATAGTTTTCGTGATGGGGGGCAAGTGTCCGTATAGTTGGAGTCTCGTGGGGTGTTGTCGCCAGGACTTGTTCAATACTGCTCTCAACATTCTTGTGTAATTTCCGTCTAGTTTCCTCTCCAGTCGCTTCGTTAGCGTCCATGTGGTGCATCCATATAGCAGTATCGACACAACCGCTGCCTGGAAGAAACTGCGTTTCATTTTATCAGTTAGGTCCGACTTCCATATGATCGAGAGCCTATCGATAGCTGTCCATGCCTTCGTCAGTCGTGTGTCGATGTCTTTTTCGGTTGATGAGACGCTACTTCCTATGTAGGTGAATTTGTCTACTAGTTTCAGAGAGGCTCCGTCTAGTGTGGCAATGTTGCCCGTTTGGTTGTAACACATATATTCAGTTTTGTTTGCATTGACATGGAGGCCAATGCCAGCTGCGGCTCGTTCCAGACTATGCAGTAGTGTCTCTGCTTGATTAGGCGTATTCGCTAGTAACGCCAAGTCATCAGCGTAGTCGGCGTCCGTGATTGTTTTTGCGGGGTACCTTTTGCTTCTTCTCTTAGTCAGCTCGAAGCCATTTTCTCTGATTTTGTCGATCGAAGTCCTAAGCACATAGTCTAGACAGATGATAAAGAGGTACGGGGCTAGTGTGTCTCATTGTAGTACTCCTGCAACAATGTCAAAGTATTCCGTGTCTCCATCTGGTGAACGTACTTTCACTTTGGTGTTGCTGTATAGAATCATTATCGCTGCTACTGTTTCTTTTGGTAGTCCGTATGCTAGTAGGATTTGCTCCATCTTCCCTCTGTGTATGGAATCGAAGGCCTTGGTAAAGTCGACAAATAGTAATGTCGCCTGTAAGTTTTTTGCCCGAACGCCTTCAAGGATTCTACGGATGGTCAGTATTTGTGAGGTTGTGGATCTATTTCTCCGGAAGCCGTTTTGGTTTTTCCTAAGGATGTTGTCTATTTTGGGTTCTATGCGGTTTCGTAGTAGGGCATTGTAGATTTTGGCTGCTATGGATGTAAGTGTTATCCCTCGGTAGTTCTTGGCTAGTCCGAGGTCGCCTTTTTTAGGGAATGGAAGGATGCATCCCTTCGTCCATCTTTCTATCCTATTTTGACTATAGACTGCGTTGCATTGCCGGAGCAGTATATCGTCGAATTGTCTAGTCTTCCACACTTCTGGGAAGATCTCGTCTAGCCCTGCTGCTTTCCTATTTTTAATTCTTCTGAGAACTGAGTCGAGTTCTTCTTTGGTGAAAGGACCTAGTTTAACGTCTAATTGCTTACTAATAATTCTGGTGATCGGTTCATCCGTTATTTCCAGTGGGTTTCCTAGTAGATTTTTTAAATGATGTTCCCACAGTTTTACTCTTTCTTGTTGGCTTGCAGCTTTCAATTTTGCTTTGGCTGTGCTCTTCCTTCTACTTACTTCGTTTATTGTTTGCCAGGCTCTCCTGGATTGTCTATCTTCCACCGAGTCTCTAATCTTATCTATCTGATTTTGTATGTATTCTGCCTGTTCTTTTAGATATATTCCTGTTAATTGATGTTGAGCCTTTTCTAGTTTTCGTGCATTCGTGTTTGTTGGGTTCTTTTGATAGCTTTTGGAGGCAGTTTTCACAAGTGCACGTTTTTCTCTAACCGCTGGCGTTTCCCAAGGGGCTCTATATTTAGTTCTAGGTTTTGTTGGAATACACTTTGTTGCCGCCTCAAGGTGTGCTTCTACAAAATTTTCATATTCGTCATTTGGAGTACCTTTTTCTGCCTTCTCTTGTAGTGCTTCGAATCTGTTTCTTAATTCTAATGCATATTTATCTCTAATATCTCTGTTGTTGAGTAGGGCCCAGTCATAGTGCTTAGTTGTCGCTTTACGTGTGGCGTTTTTTCGTAGGCTTAGACGTACTTTGGCCGTAACTATTCGATGATCGGAGGACACACCCTAGAAAGAGGAGTATGCCTCGCAAATCATCGCACTGTTTTTCCATTTCCCGTTTATAAGGACGTAGTCTATCTGTGCTTTACTCTTATTCGCGTATGTGTAGGTCCATAATTTCCCCTCCCTTTTTTGAAAGTTTGTATTGAGGCATGTTAATCTATTTTCTATCATGAAATCTATTAGATGTTGTCCATTCCTGTTTGATGCGTTGTGTATTTGTTGTGTCTGTTTTTCCCGATTTGTGCATTCATATCTCCGCCAATGACTAGCAGGTTGTGTTTCGGAATGCTACGTACTAGGGAGGATAGATCTTCGTAGAAGGTGACAATTTCGTTTTCTTCGCTAACATTGGTAGGGCTGTAGCAGGAGATAATTGTTGCTTTGGGGTTGCCATTAAACGTTGCGGCCATCATCCTAGGTTGTATTCTCTCAATGCTGTTCAGTGTTTTTAGCGCTCTTGGTCCTAGAAGCATTCCCACCCCTCCTACCGATGCATTGATAGAGTTTTTCCATGCGGATACAGTCACCAGCATCCATCCATTACCAGTTTCGTGATACTTGATATCTTCGGTGTGCGTGTATCGGTGCTCTTTTATGCAAATTATGTCTATCTTATGTTCTACGGCTGATGCAGATAGCTCTGATAGTTGACCTATTCTATTTAGGGTTCTCACGTTAAATGTCGCTATCTGTATTGTTTGTTTGCATCTTAGTAGTTTTTGTTTGAGTTTGAGCTCTGTAGCTGATTTTTCGAACACTAAGGCCAGGGCTCCAACCTCAGCAGGACGCGCCCCTTTTTTACCCGCGCGAAGAGCGATGCGGTTTATGTATCTGGTTTGAGTACGAGTCATGGTTATCTTTCGATGGCTGTTTTTATTCTCATCTATAGAAGCCACTCTTATAGATGAGCAGCAGTAGTTCCCCGATCGAACTGACAAACCTGAGCGTTAAGCCGCAGGACTCACACGTACATCACGCTGCTTCCCATGTGTATGTGTTAGAAAAAAAAAAAAAAAAATGAAAAAAACTTTTTTTTTTTTTTTTTACCTTAAGTTTTAACTTAGTTAAAGTCCAAGACTGCTGTCTGTTAAAATTCAAAGACATTTTGGGGTATATTTCAGCCTATCATCCGATTCCGGCCCTGACAGGTTTTTATTTTATTGGTAGAGTTCGATTTTTGACTTTTTTTTTTTTTTTTAATTTTTAACTGAGAGTGTGCAATAAGACTTCTAAGCTTAAGAAAGTTCTATTTCTGTTTTCCCTGTACACTAACGCATTCGACCAGCGTCGTTATACGTCATTTTATTTTATTTTATTTATTTATTTATTTTATTTTTATTTCATTTTTATTTTTTATTATTTTTTTTTTTTTTTTTCCTTGGGGGGGCAATTTTGGGGTTTTCTTTAGCAAATTTAGAAGTTCGTCTTCCAAAAGTAAGGTTTTTCCTGAAAATTAAGTCGCATAAGTCTTCATTCTTCATTTAAACAACACAGAATACAGCTGAGATTTAAGACATTACTATTTTAAATCAAATGTGCATTTTAAATGAACAGTTTAGTAGAATAAATTTACTGACCTCTGTGAAAAAACTTAAACACAATAACGAGAGGAAAAAGAGAAACGAATAAACTCCACAGAATCCCAAGTAAGTAAATATATAATTGAACTATATTCAAATTTATCTTGCTACATTCATGCAGACGTGAATAAAAGACAAATTACGAAAGGAAATGATAGCTCTGATAAGATAGAGGAGAAAAGAGGGAATATTTCCCCAATGATAAACTTGAGATTTGGAACCCAAACTCTACCAGTAAATCCCGAAGCCCGAAGGAAAGCGGAACGTCCCAACCGCTGACAAACTATATTCTCACCTTCCGCCATTAATAGATATTAAATGGGGGACCTCGTCCGGGAGGCTCTTCCGAGATACAGAAAGACTTTCTCGCTCCTGACTTTTACTTGAATTGTTTTTTTCTTTTTCTATGTTTCTTTCTTTTATTCAATAAAAGAATATTGTTATTAATCTTGTTAACCCAAACATGGCAGTTCCGAGTCCTTTTTTTTTTGTTGTTGCGGAAGCATTGTATTTGTCGAAGCTTTCCAGTTAGCTGTGTTTACTTTTAATTATGCACCTATAACCCATCTGGTGGCTTTAAAATATGCTTCAGCTAGGGAGTTGGTGATATCTGTGGCATTAAATAGCGTCGGCAAACCACAGCCAACGTCTGTGCCCTGCGTTAACTAGTGGACTTGGCGGGAACGAATGGCACCCTGCAAGCCAGCTGGGCACATGGCGGCGTAACAACATATATATATATATATATATATAAGTTTTCGTGTGTGTCTGCCTGTGTGTGCATTCTCTTGTCTATGAAAATGTTATATATATATATATATATATATATATATATATATATATATATATATATTTATATATAAAGGCGAACTCATACGCAACGTTTACCTATGGACCCCTTCACACGGACGAGCAAGTGTAAGTCAACCAGATAGAAATTATCTACAACAGCTCTGTACGTACAAGGATGTAGCCTAGAAGAACTGCCCGAAGCGATGATGATAGATGGCGAGATCTCTCAATGATCCCCGGGTCGAATAAAGCATCGACTTTTAGGCAAAATTCAACTTTATTCATTTACATAGTCTCCTAGGGTGATACTCTGATTCCAAAACTTCACTAGCAATTCGATACCTTTTTTGTAGAACGATTTGTCTTTGGCCTCAAAATACGCCTCAGTTTCCGATATCACTTCTTCCTTGGAGCCAAACCTCTTTCCCTGGAACATTCTTTTGAGGTCTGCAAACAGCCAGCAATCGCTGGGGGCCATATCTGAAGAATAGGGTGAGTGCAGAAGCAATTCAAAATACCATTCATGTAGTTTTGCCATAGTTGCGATCAACTTGTTACACGGTGCATTGCATTCATGAAAGAGTACTTTTTTCCTCTTCATTTGTGGCCGTTTTTAGGTGATTTCTTCCTTCAAACGCATCAATAATGCTATATAATATTCGCTATTGGTGGTTCTTCCTTTCTCAAGGTAATCGATAAACAAAATACCTTGCGTATCCAAAACTTTGCCTACTGATATTTGCGTCTTTGGTCACTTTGGATAGCTTTCACCTGCTGCTATCCACACAGCTCATGACCGATTTGACTCCAGAGTGAAGTGGTAGATCCATGTTTCAGCCATCGTCACTTATTTACACAAAAACTGCTTTTTGTTGCATTGAAACAGTTACATACAATGCTCTGAATCCTCGACGCATTGTTGTTTTTGATCGACTATAAGCAAATGAACACTTTGAACACAGCTTTCTCATTGGTAAATGTTCATGCAAAATACACTGCCTTCTGATACCTTAGACTCCTCAGCTACCTCACGCAACCTTAATTTAGGATCGGCCAAAGCGAGTTTGTAGAGTTTTTTGTTGTTTTCCGGGACAATTGTCGAATTTGGGCGACCTGAGCGTTCAGCATCATTTGTGTTTGAACGACTGCGTTTAAAGTCAGCATACGACATCTAAACTGTTGTTTCAGACGAGAAAAAGTCTGATAATACTTACCAAGCCATTACTATGCTTAAACAGTAATTTTTCCCATCAAAAAGCAATGCTTAATCAACAAACGACATTCCGATTTTTCTATTGTTTTGAAAATTAGCAACTGTAGTTTCAATTAAATAACTGTTAATTTGTAAACTAATAATCCAAATGAGCTCAAATTTTGACATACGTGATTTGAAGGTTAATACTTTATAAAAAATTATATGGGTTTTTTTTATTATAGGTGATATCTATATGTCAGACCTGGGAATTATTGAGTGATGTGTTAAGGAAATCCGCGCGAGCAGTACATCATGATTATGTATATATATATATCAGTAGAGGATACATTGTGAATTCTAAAAAACGGACCCTTTTTTTCGGTCACGTCTCTTTTGAGAAGCACCATGACAGCAAACAGTAGGAAGTTGACGACAAAGAGAAAAAAAAGAACCAAAAAACGGGGAAAGAAGAAAAAAATTACTTTTCTCATTCCTCGCTACTGCTTGCTGTCATGTTGTTTCTCTGAAGAGACGTGAACGAACAAAAGGGTCTTTTTTAGAACTCTACTTAAAGTTATTAAAAATTTCTGTACGTATTATGTGATTTTCATATATATTTATATATATATTATATTCTCCGTATATATGTGTGCCCACACACGTACATGCACGTACATCCATGTATATAGACACCTGTGCACACATTCATTTTCAGTCATGTTGTATTGATTGATGTCCGTCTTTGTTTTTCCTTCCTACTCCCCATTTTCTCTCTCTCTCTCTCTCTCTCTCTCTCTCTCTCTCTCTCTCTCTCTCTCTCTCTCTCTCTCTCTCTCTCTCTCTCTCTCTCTCTCTCTCTCTGTCTGCTTACACATGTGCACATGAATGTATATCTATGTATACATACACATATATATTTTTCGAGAGTATTAGGTGGGTTTAACGTGTGTGAAAAAATATTTGACTACATACATAGATGTATTTTAGCTAGTTTGAGTGAGTAAACCTTTGCGTAAGTGTGTGTGGGGGGGTAGTCTCTGTTTAATATTGCTTTAAATCTATCTATGAATTTTTTACTTTTTTTTTGGGAGAGATGAGTTATCTTCAGTCTGTGTATTGGCATTATTTAAAGTTCCTGCATTCATAAAGGTGTTTTATTACATAAAGTTTTCTTGTTTCTAGTAATTTAATGTTGCTTTTATGTAAAGAGATTCTGTTCTTCATTGTTTGAGTAAAGCCAGTTTGCACATTTGATTAAATAGACTACATTTCTTGAATTGTAGCTTAAGTTTCTATTTATTATAAATAACATTTTTCGGTTTTCGAAGTTATAGGATTATATAACATACGCCGCATCATTTATTTTTGCACTTTGAAACTCCGTGTATTGTATGTTCTCCAAATTTAAATGAGGTTAATGTATGTTTTTTGGTTGTCGATTGCTTTTTAATGGTTTTTGTTCATCTTGTATGCTTTTAAACTTATTTATTTAAGTTCATCTAGATTCTTTGATATTTCTGTGAATAGCTCTGGTTTATTTTTGTTGTACGAACAGATATATACAAAGGGTTGTTCGTTCCTATGTTTTTCTGTGGTTTGTAATTCTTTTAATAGTATTTTTCTGCTAAGTTGAATCCCTTTTTTATTAGTATTGCTGAATATCCCCTCTGGTGGAGGATTACGCAAAATTCTTCTTGACAAATTTGTCAGATGTTTTTGTTAATGACAGATCGTACGTGCTAGAGTGAAAGGAATGGATTTTATGCAGATTTGTGATTGATGACACCTTAAATGGATACATTGTTAGGTATCTGTGGGTTTGTAATGAATATTTGTGATAATTTCTTCATTTTGATTTTTAATGAGGATATCTAAAAATGGTAGTTCTTTAAAATTGAGTTCTACGGTGAACTTTTGAGCATTTACAAAATATGAAACAGTCATCCAGATATCTTTTCCATGATCTAATAAATTCTGTTTTTGAATTTTTGCTGTATTTATATTATTGCCACACATACACACACACACACTCACACAATGCATACTTACATATAAAAAAACTTACGGAGACCCGATACAAATTCAAGGAACATTTACATGGACCAGAGGTCTTCACGGACAATTAAGTCCAGTGGGATATTCACTCATACAAATCCAGAAATAAAAAAAAGTTCACATCACATGGGGGCTTAAAACTAACCAATTGTAGTGGATGCTTAGACAATCGGACTTAAACTGAATATATAAAACAACAACTTGGTTGTCACAGTAATAATCTGGAACGCAAGAAAACAACCAATGTTCGTTCATATAAACAAATGGTATAAACGTAGAAGCTATCAAGAAAAAGAAAAGCAGTTAAATAATCGGGACTTGGGATCAAAACAGACAACCTCATTATGTCAAAGACACTGGGTTTAATTATTGCAAACTGGTTATTGATGTGTCTCTTCCAACTGACAACACGTAAATATCAAAGAAAACGAACAAATTCCAAAGTACTATAAACCTGTAAAATGAAGAAACGGTAAGAAAAAAGTTTGAAATGAATTTATACTTTACCAAAGAACACAAAAAGTATAAGATGCGGAATATATTGCATATTTACTTAAAGTGACAAATTTATAATCTATTAAAAAAAATACAGTAATTTTTACAGTTTTTTAATGGACGTTTATTTAAGAACTATTACACTAGAATCAAAGGCAATCTTTGCGAATGTAGTACATCTTCCTAATGCCATCTAGTTACAAAAACAGAATTAACTTTTGCGCTGCACAATATTTGTGTATATATTACTAAAATTCTCATTAGTCCCCAATTCACATACAAACACACACACTATATATATATATATATATCATCAAGTCGTGCTGATAGTAAGTATTTCTCTGACTTTTTCTCACCATACGCCCCTATCGTCTATCAGTCCTTGCAGGTCTAGACATGATTCAGTGTCCGCACAGAGCTGATTTATGTAAGTCCTTACTAGTTGATCAACACTGGCGTGTCCAAAAGGGAACATCACTTATGAGTTCAACCTTATTTCTCCAGCAGTGTTCCGCATGTCTTGTCGGTATTACTTGGACTGTTTGTGAAGTAAATGGCCGTACAGCTACTTTTTGTGAGGTGCTGCTTCCAGGATTTGTTTAAAATATGTCTTAGCATTCACGTGTAGTTCCCATCAAGCATTTTCTCTATGTGTTTCGTTTGAGTCCAGGTGGTTCATCTATACAGTATTACTGACACAGTCACTGGAAGAAATTCCATTGTATTCGAGCGATCAAATTTCCCTCTGTCATAGTTTCTGCTTCTTGTCTTTCTTAATGTGAAACTTTTTTTTTTTCATTTAATCTATTGACGTCTGGAGTAAGAAATCCTGGCATATTATAAACAAATATGGTACAAATGTATCTCCTCGTAAAACTCCAGTAACAATAATGAAGAAGTCCGTGTCACCATCGGGTGAGTGAACCATTGCTTTCGTGTCTTTGTAGAGTATCATTATAAGTAAAGTAGGCGACCATAGTCGAGGGTGACCCGAAGACTCCCTTTTCGATAGCTTACTACACCAAGGTGTAGGGGAGGGCGCTACTCCTTTCCCTGGATTGCTCCACTTTACCCTTGATCCGTACCTTATAATGCTGAGTGTTAAGCAAGGAGGCATCAAGTACCATTTTTTGAGTCTTTGGTATGACTCGACCTGGGATTGAATCCAGGTCTCCCGGGCCATTGGCGAACACTCTAACCGCTAGGCCAATGTCCGGTATTTAAATTATAGCTGTTACAAATTCTTTGGGGAGACCATATGCCAGTCGTATTTGCTATATCTTTCCTCTTTTTATGGAATGAAATGCCTTATAAAAATTTACGAACAATAATGTTACCTCTAGATTTTTTGTATATATTCCTTCGATGATTCGATGGATAATCAAAATCTGAGAAGTTATCGATCAATTTCTCCAAAAACCACTATGATTTTTTGTAAGAATTTTCTCGAAACAGGTCGGATACTATCGAGAAACAAGACTGTATAATGCATAGCAGCTTTTTAAAGCTCTAACTTAGAGAATAAAGCAGGTTTCACTTGAGGAATACTTTTATTTGCGCAAACATGTCAAGATCTTCCTTTTTTTAGACTTAAAAAAATTTTCTATTCAAAAAACAATCTTTTTTTCTCTGGAGAGGGGAAGTTTTTTCCCTTCAGTAAATATCCCCAGAAATCAAGAATAATTACTGTGTGAATGTGTGTATAACACAATACTGTAAGTGCCGAATTAAATTTTTCTCTCTGAAGTGAGAGAGGAGGAGAAAGAAAAATATGAAAATCACTTTTTTGATTACGTGACAATCTACTTAGTTTTCTTTTAAATATCCGACACACTCCGTCGTTTGTACGATTTGATACCTCGTAGTTGTTTAAAAAAATCTTGTTCGGCTCGTTGTACGCAGGAACATTGTTGTAAATTCATTAACTTGTAGTTGGGTATCTCTTTGTTGTTGGGATGTATCTTCGCCAGCATGTTGTGCGATTAACCCCTTTTGCTTTTTGGAGAGTCCCTTTTTTCGTTCGAGTTCCTCGACGCTAGTATGTTGTAGCCCCGGAAAGGGTCACTAAAGAAAACGCAGACACGGATATTAGGTAAACAGATAATATTGCACAAGAAAGATAGAGTTACATAGAAAATGTGATAAGTCTCGTACTGTTACGGATAGCTCCGGTATTGTTCGTTTATTTCTTTGTATTATTTACAAAGAAAGTACAAGGCCTTGAGATTTTTAGGGGGAGGGTAAGAGAGCGGTCTTGCATTAACTACATATTCTAAGGGGACCTAGCTAGCCACATTCGCCGACCCATTTAACAGTACAATATATAACCATTCATCTATCGCCATGCGCGTACCAACCACCAAAATACCACATTTGCTCTATGAGATAGGCTTACTTAAAACCCCGAATGCAATGTATGATTTTATTTACAATTTATAATTTATTTACAATGAATGTATATGATGGAGATGCGAGAAAAAAAATAAAAATCGAAAAACGAAACCAAGGAAAAGATTTTCCCCGTTTGGTTGCCCTCCCCTCCCCCCGTCTACAAAATGGAGGCCGACTGTTTTCCGGTGTCCGAAAACACCGAAAACAAACCGGACCTACCCTAGGTGGGAGAGGGATCCTAACCTAATGCGGCAAAAAACAATATAGGGTTGGGTGCAGTATGGGTCGTTAAATTGCAGAGAATATGAATTATATACATATGAACTTTCAAGATCTTCGACAAAAGCGGGCTGGGGTACGGGTTGAGGTACAAAAATAATGGGGATGGGGAAGATCTTGAAAACTAACGACTAGATGACGGGAACAATGACTCACAACATACTGCTAACTAGGTTTCAAGGGGGATAAACAATGCCTACTTACCCGGGATGGGGTCCCGAAGGACCCGTACCGTAGACGCCATGAGCCGACTGAGGAGGGAAGGATGACTCCAGCATTGCCCCCTTTCTTATTACCACGTTCGCTGCATTCCCCCACCTTCTGTTGAATGTTATGCGATCCAAGCGTTTTCTATCGCATCTGATTTTGACCTTAAGCTGATGCCTAAAATAAAAAATCAGATCACGATGAGAAAAGTTTGCATCGTCATACAATCCCTTCTCTCGCGTCGTCCAAATCACCATTCAAGCTACTGCTAGGATCGCGAGAAAAGCCACACGCTTCTCACCCTTAAATGGAGGAAGAACGTTGTCTACGACGTAACCAACGTCGAGCAGCATAAGCTGCTTAGGTTCGATGCGAGCCGTCCAGTCCCCGACGTGATCCCAGAAGGGACGAACTCGCTTGCAGTAGTAGAAGGCGTGCTCAGCCGTTTCTTCCAAACCACTGCCGCAGCGAGCATAATCGGGCATGTCTGCCAGGCCCAACTCAAGCTGAGAAGGGGTAACGCATTCTGAACAAGTCGCCAGGTGAGCGAGAACTCAGAGTTGTTCAAGAAGCTTGATCCTGGTGCCCAATTCCAGTGGGAGCGGATCTCCTCCGTCGTCCAGCCGTGCCGCTCGCTAAGAGGGTCCGAAGCGGAACCTACCACTAGCTCCCGATGTAGTTCTTTCCGAGGCCGTGAAAGGTCAATTGACCCAAGAAGGTTACGAAGGGCCGTTCGGCACTTGCAGACAAACAGTGCTTAGCCCTTTGGCTTACGTCAACCTTTGGGTCTGACTGGAGGCGAGGAAAAGTCCGACTCGCCTTTCGTCTCCACACTGCGTCCCCGTCAAGGATCGGCCCAAGTATGCAAGTCTTTCAGCAAGCCAGTGGCTCTCCAGATCAAGCATACCCAGACCTCCGTTGTGCGTACGTTGAATGCAGAACTGTCTACGGACCATCGGCCTTGCACATCCCCAGAGCAATCAGGTGAGGGATTGTTGAAGCGCCAGCCGACGTGCCTTAGGCAGGGGAAGTACAGCCAATCGGTAAAGGATCAAGGGGAAGATGCACCCGGCGCACGCCTCCGCCCAGCCCCTTAAGGACAACCTCATTGAAAGCCAGATTCCCACCTGAGCATTCACCTTAGCTTTTACTTCTGACCAATTTCGCTCCAGTTAAGGGTCGGGCCCGAACCACACCCCAAGGATGCGGATGGGTCCGTCACTTCAGCGGAAGGGCCCTGGAAGGGTATCGCTACCTCTCCAAGCACCGAGCCGCAAATCTTCGCTTTTGTCAAAATTGACCTTGGCTCCTGCTATCCACTCGTATTTGCCAACTGCCTTCTTCACAGCCTTTATATCAAGGCGGCGGGATACAAAGACTGTGATATCATCAGCGAATGCGGAAACCCTTGCCGAAAGAGGGCCAGCAAAAGGGATACCGCGCAGGGCCGGATTTGTCCCCTCATCCCTAAGCCTACAGAGCAGGGGCTCCAAAGCTAGGACATAGAGAAGAGGAGACAAGGGACAGTCCTGCCGGACCGAACTCTCGATCGCAAACACCCTCGAACGCCTTCCGTTCACCTGCACCACTGCTTGAGGGTTGTGGTACATCATCCTAATCCATCGACAGAACTCCGGTTGGAATACGGCAGTCTCCAAAACAGTCACCAAAAACCGATGGTCAACCCTATCGAAGGCCTTGGACTGATCTAAATTGATTAACGCGGCTTCCGAGCCGTCTTCTATCCCCTCGAGGACCTCGCGTATCAAATGCAGATTTTCCTGGATCGATCTTCACTTCACAGCGTAGGTCAGCTCGGGGCCGATCAGATCGCTAATGACAATCTGTAAACGACTCGCTAAGACCCGGGCCAAAGTCATTAACTCTGTGTTAAGCAGAGTTATGGGCCTGGCAAGGTTTAAAGCCATCAGACCCACTTACCTTACTCAGTGTCGACTACGGGCCGGAAATCCTCCGGGGTGAAGATGCCGACGGTCTGACGTAGGGAGCCGGTGCCGAGTTCAGTGGTAACTCGGCGGTCCCTGGAAATTCCACCGACATCATAGGGATACCGCAGTTTTAGGGACCTATAGAAGCAGGGATGAACATAAATCGGGACCCTGCCCGTAAATTTATTGGATATGTCATTTTGGGAGGGGTGCTTCATTTCCGCCAGTTTTATGTCCGTCCGACTGGCTTCCTCAATAAAGCGCCAAAGCTCTTTAGTTCGGTTGCCAGCCGAACGAACAAAGGTGTTCACCATGGGTGCACCCCTTAATAAATATGGATCTGTTATATCTTTATTTTCATTTTTTTTAATGATGATAATGGTTTTAATGATTTCTTGAGCTGATGATCCAAGTCTGGTGATTCTAATAAGTCTGTGCAAAAGTAAAAACCATTAACAGCTTGACGTACATCGTTTGAGGCGGACTTTGTTTTTGTTTTTTTTGTTTTGTTTTTTTTGAGGGGAATGTTGATGGTGACGGTGTTCTTGTTTCTGAATGGGACCGGGTGAATTGTTTGAGGGTTGCAACGTGCGAAAGACTGGGTAATGTTGAGGGAAGTGGAGATTCATTGAGATGAGCTGGGGTATTTTTGGATTGTTGTTGTGGGGGAGGAATGATCTTGGCGGGTCACTGGATTGGAGCCGGCGATTTTATTTTTTTCCTTTTGGTTACTGCTGTGAGGGTGTTAGAATTTGTGAATTTTGGGGAGGTTTTTTTAATGCTCCCTCCTTCCACTTGTGAATCCCCGCTGTCCCTTCTACGTTTTAGATTTACTGCGAAATCCATCTTCTCTTGTTTTTCCTTTGATGTTGATGATGATGATGATGTCTTTGCGTTGTTAGTTATTACTTTTGATGTTCTTGACGATGATGATTTCGTGGTGGCAGTTGTTATTTCAGTAGTTTTTATTGTTTTTGATGATGACGATGTTGATGGTTTTGTAATAGCGGTAGTTTCAGATGGTACTTTTTGAACGGGTGACTTCTTGCTAGTTACTTGGGTCCACCCTTCCTTCTCTTTGTCGGGGTCGTTCTCAGATTCAGTTTGAGGGTCTTTTGTTGGTTTTGTGATTTTTTCCGTTGTGGTGACTGTTGTGGCTGTTGTTGTCGTCGTTTTTTGAGGGCAGAACCTTGAGAAATGCCCTAGTTGTTTACAAAACCAACACTGGGGCTTCCTACCCTCCACGACCACCATCATTGTTTGTTCCTCGTATTCAATCGTTTGAGGGATGGCTTGGAACCCTCTTCTATCGAGTGACATGTTCACGAGGTAGTCACCGTGCACAGTCCCACTTGAGGATTTAGAGGTGGTGATATCCTCAATGTCCCCGTACTCGCTGAGGTAAGCAGCGAGTACATCCCCATTTAGTTGAATGGGGACATTGCACACGGTGCCCTTGATTTTTCTGTCACCCTTATACTCCGGTTGGAGTCTATTGAATTTTGAGGTGATGTTGCTCGCGGACAATTTTTTTGCGAGGTCCTCGCTTGGCAGCAGGACATCCCAGGTGACTAAGCTCCTTCGGCAAAAATACCTAGCTGGGATTCCTGCTGCCTTTAGCAATTCATCAAATGTTTCTTTTTTTAATTCCAGCCAATCTCCTGGTCTTTATGTCTGTAATGATAAATGATATGATTTTAGGCTGGACCGAGTCTCTTATCTCTAGTATAGGCAAAATTCGGTTGCCAATAAAAAACTGGGCATATTTCGCCCTTTCATTCGAGTAGTCTTTTTTTTCTTTATGTGCTGACCAAAAGACTGGTATTTCTGGCATCTTTTGTGCTGGCTGTATTGAACTAGCCGGGAGCGATGATGCCGTTGATGATGTTGATGGTAACGAGGGTCATTCGGGGGTTTTTTTTGTGGGGGGACCATCGAATAATTCGGGTGAAGACGAAGTCTCCTTCATACCTGCTTGAGACGCAAGCTAGGAGGAGAGGGTTCCAAACGATAAGATGAAGTGTACGATAGAAAATCACCGAATGGAATAAGAAAAATATGGCGGTTGTTTTAGTTTTTAAAATTGGACGAATAAAGTCGAGTCGAAGTTTGACCCTCCTCACAAACAAACAACAAAAACAATTGTTTGAGGGGTGGTCACAAAGTGTTAACAATAGAAAACGTAACAAATTTCAACAATAACAAATAACAATATTTCAAAAATAGCATACAAAAAACAAGTTGGTCAAAGTGCCTGAAGTTCAGGAAATAGAAGTCCGGTCTTGTTTGGCTGACAGCGAAATCTCTCAGTACTAATAAAGGTGAGAAGAGTCCATTATGGTGAGATGGGTAAGGCTCCCACAACAGTTATTTTTGTTCCATTGATGCTTCTGTTGGCTGTATTGTTTCTGGTAGCTGTAATCAATCTTCCTCTGCGCTTTTTGAATCGATGCATCGACGCTGTCTCGAATGCTGGTATGTCCTCTTCCTCTTTCTTTTTTTTGACATATACAGTCTGTCTACGCGATCTCTGGGGTGTAAGGCCTTATGCATCGTCGTGAGTTTTCTTGTTCTCTGTTCCATTTGTTGGAGTTTTTCTCTGGTCCACTTTAAGAATGGTTCCAAGTATCTAACAAGGTGGACAGCCCAGATATTTACCTTTTCGGTGAGATTTCTGCTATTTGGTTTGGTTTCGAGTAGTTTTCTCGGTATCCTGAGGTATTCTTTTTTAATTTTTTCTTTCATCTCCGTATGTTTAATTGTGTCTATTTCCAGTATTCCCAAGTATTTGTAGATTTTCATTTCTCCGAGCGTTGGGATTTTTTCTTGATTTGGTAGTTCTTCTATCAATTGTTGCTTTCTGCTTTTCGTTATTAGCATCGCACATTTTTCTATCCCAGATTTCATCCCTATATCATGACTATATATTCTCACTGTCTGTATTTAGGTTTCCAGTTCTTTCTCTTTCTTGGCAAATAGTTTGATGTCGTCTATGTACGTTGATTTTTCCTGTGATTTATGAAGTTTGTATCGTCTTATTCTTATTCTTTTCATTTTCTTTATTTTTATTATTCTAGTATTACTCCTCTGTCTTATTTTTATAATAATAATAATAATAATAATAATAATAATAATAAGAAGAAGAAGAAGAAGAAGAAGAAGAAGAAGAAGAATAGTGAAAAGACTATTCTACCTTCATTAAGAAACATAGAATGGAAAATACTTAAAATAGAAACGAATAAAATAAATCACATACTACCTTACATACCAACGAATAATATAACTGAGTTAAATGAATTAATATATGCAGGAGCGAAATTAGTTTGTGAGAATATTGGGATCCCCTCAAAAAGCATGAAAAAACAGCAAAAACCGGGATCGGAAATTAGACTGGAATCGCAAATAAAAAAAAATACGAAAACAAGCCCGAATGATGAAGAGAGGCGCTGAAATAAGCGGGGGGTAGAAGGAAAAAGCCACATGGGGAAAAATAACAGTACAACTTGAGGAAATAAACCAGAAAATACTGGCCAAAGAAGGAAGATTAAAGAGATATCGACAAAGGGTAAAACAGTACAGACAATAGGACATTACAAAACAACGAAAGGAAATTCTATCAACAATTGGGATGGAGTGACACGAAAACATACCAACAACCGGATGCAAAAGAAACCGAGCGATTTTGGACGAAAATATGGGAACCAAAGAAACATAACGAAAATGCTGAATGGATAAACAACATTACAAGAGAGCTAGACGGACTTGAAAAAGGTCCCAAAATCGAAATACACGTCGACTTACTCAAAACAACACTAAAAAGAATATCAAAATGGAAAGCGCCAGGCCATGATGGAATACATGGCTTCTGGTTCAAGAAATTCACCTCCATTCACGACAGACTTGCACTAGAGATGAACAGATGCTTACAAGACGCGCACGTACCTGAATGGATGACCAAAGGAAAGACTACATTAATCCAAAAGACCCTCGTAAAGGAACTGCCCCAAACAATTACAGACCCATAACCTGCCTACCAATGATGTGGAAAATACTAACAGCACAAATAAGGGAAAAATCTACTATTCGCTAACAAGCCGCGGATTGTTCCCTGACGAACAGAAAGGATGCCGCAAAGGATCCAGAGGCACAGCAGAATTACTCTTCATAGATCAACACATCCTAAATGAGAGCAAGACAAGACGGAAAAATCTAGCTATGGCCTAGATTGACTACAAGAAGGCATATGATATGCTCCCACAAAACTGGATATTACACTGTCTCAAAATGTACAAAATACCACATGAAGTCATAAACTTCATCGAACAGACCATGAAGACCTGGAGAGTGGAACTGACAGCAGGAGGAAGAAGCATAGTTAAAACAAAGATCCAAAGAGGCATCTTCCAAGGAGATGCACTATCGCCCTTACTATTCATAATAGCCATGATGCCACTGAACCACATACTCAGAAAATGGACTGCCGGATACAAATTCAGCACATCGCAAGAGAAGATCAACCACCTAATGTACATGGATGACATTAAATTATTTACAAAAAAATGAAAGAGAACTGGAAACTCTCATACACGCAGTTAGAATATACAGTCAGGACATAGGAATGGAATTTGGCATAGAAAAATGTGCCATGCTCGTCATGAAAAGTGGAAAACGACATATGACTGACGGAATGGAACTACCAAATCACGACAGAATTAGGACGCTCGAAGAAAATGAAACCTACAAATACTTGGGCATCTTGGAGGCTGAGACCATCAAACAAGTGCAAATGAAAGACATGATCCGAAAAGAATATCTCAGGAGAACGCGAAAACTACTCAAGACAAAACCCTCCAGCAGAAACCTCATCAAAGGAATAAATACTTGGGCTGTGCCACTAGTCAGATACTCGGGACCCTTTCTCAAGTGGACCCGAGAGGAACTTAAACAAGTGGACCAAAGGACAAGAAAACTAATGACCATGCATAAGGCATTACACCCCAGAGACGACGTTGACAGACTATATGTATCTAGAAAACAGGGGGGAAGAGGACTTGCCAGCATCGTAGACACCGTTGACGCATCCATACAACGGCTCGAAGACTACATAGAAAAACACGAACGAGGACTAATTACAACCATCAGAGTCGATACGGACAACACGATAAACGAAAGAATGACAACAACTAGGAAACAAAAATGGGAAGAAAAACAACTCTATGGCCGCTTTAAGCGTCTAATAAACAACATCTCACACCAAAAAACCTGGACCTGGTTAAGAAAAGGAAACTTTAAAAGAGAAACGGAATCCCTCCTAATAGCAGCACAGGGCAACGCCATAAGAACGAATCATATCAAAGCGAGAATAGATAAGACGCAACAAAACAGTAAATGTAGGCTATGCGGTGACAGAGACGAAACGATCAATCACATTATAAGTGAATGCAGCAAATTAGCACAGAAGGAGTACAAGGCGAGACACGGCTGGGTCGGCAAGGTAATCCACTGGGAAATGTGCAGGAAATTTCAATTCGACCATACAAACAAATGGTATATGCACAACCCGGCGCCTGTCCTAGAAAATGACTCGCATAAACTCCTATGGGACTTTAACATACAAACGGATCATCTAATCCCGGCCAGAAGACCAGACCTCATAATAATCAACAAAAGAAAGAGATTCTGCAAAATCGTTGACTTTGCTGTCCCGGCGGACCACAGAATAAATCTGAAGGAAAGTGAAAAGAAGGATAAGTACCTCGACCTTGCTAGAGAATTGAAAAAACTGTGGAACATGAAAGTAACGATTGTGCCAATTCTGATTGGTGCGTTAGGCACAGTAACTAAAGGATTATTAAAGGGCCTGGAGGACTTGAAAGTTAGCGGACGGGTAGAGACTATCCAAACGACAGTATTGCTGAGGACGGCCAAAATACTGAGACGAGTCCTGGAGACTTGAGGAGACTTGCTGTCACTCAAACTCCAGTGAAAAACCATCAGCTAATACTGATATGAAAAACTCTAGAGGAGTAAATAATAATTATTATTATTAGTAGTAGTAGTAGTAGTTGTAGTATCTTACTCCTTTCAAAGGCTTTTACACCAGCGTTAGTTGATAGTCTTTCACTGGAGTTTTAGTGACAGCAAGTCTTCTCAAGGCTCCAAGACTATTCTAAGCATTCTAGCCGATCTAAATAATGCTGTAGTCTAAATGGCATTAACGTGTGCTTTATTTTTAAGCCCTCCCGTACTTTTGCCAATCTTTGGGGAATGTCCCAAGTGCATCCATTACAATTGATATCAATGTCTCCGTCATATTCCATAGATTTTGTTCTTAGCAGGGTCTAGGTATATATCTCTCTTTTCGCTTTCTTTTAATGTTACTCGGTTGTATCACGAGGAGGCAAAGTTCACAACTCAGCAATTTCTCTTCGTTTTTTTTTTGTTTGTTTTTTTCTTGTTTTTTTTTTTATTGACTATCACAAGATCTGGTCGTTTCGCCGAGATTAGGTGATCTATTTGTATCTCAAAATCCAAGAGAATTTTGTCCGTCGCATTCTCCGGATTGATTCCAGTTTGTGTATATACCACTTGTTCGTATGGTAAAATATCAATTTCTTGCACAATTTCTCAGTGAATCATCTTCCCCACTTTGTCATGTCTAGTCTTATACTCATTTTGCACTAATTTGCTGTATTCGCTTATTATATAATTGATCGTTTCGTCTCTATAACCTCATAACCTACCTTTGCTATTTTGTCGCGTCTTATCTATTTTTTGCTTTCACATAGTTAGTACTTGTGGCGTTTTTGTATTGCTCTCTATTAAGATTTCCCTTTCTTAACCGTGTCCAAGCCTTCTCGTATAAGATTTCGCTTGTTTGTCGTTTGCAATATCCTTATAATTGTTCTTGTTCCCATTTAGTTTAATAGTTATTGTTGTTCATATGATTATTGTGCTGTCTGTGTTGTTTCTGGTCGCTGCAATTTTCTTTGCTCTTTTTCATGCAGTCTTCGAATCTTCGTATTGATATATCGACGCTATTTTAATTACTGGCGAATCTTCTCCCTCCTTCTTTTGTTGACACATATAGTCACTCTATGTCATCTCGTTGGGTTTTAGTGACTGCAAAACTCCTCAGGTCTCGTCTTCTGGCTGACTTCAACAATGCTATAGTTTGGATGGTCTCAATTCGTCTAGTGATTTCCAACTCCGCCAACCCTTTTACAAAGCTTTTGGGGATCATTTCAAGTACACAAATTACGATTAGTATCACCGTCACTTTTATGTTTCTTAACTTTTTTTTTTTTTTAGTTCTCAGGCAAACTGTAAGTATTTGTTTCTTTTTTCGTTTTCTTTGATTTCCACTCGGTGGTCCAGTGGGATAGCAAAGTCTGCAATTCGTGAAAGTTCTCTTTTCTCTTTATTTTTCTTTTTTTGTTGTAGTTAGCTCTCACGAGGTCTGATTTTCTTGTCTGGATTGGTTAATTTGATAGTATCTCAAAATCCCAGAATATTTTCTGCGTCTTATTATCTGGTAAGATCAAATTTCAATTTCTTTGCTCAATTCCAAGTGGATCACCTTCACCACTCACTCATGTCTAGTCGTGTACTCTTTTTGTGATAGTTTGCTGCATTCGCTTTTTATATGATTAATACTTTCATCTCAATCATCATGTAACATACACTGTTGCGTCTTATCTATTTTCGCTTTAATATAGTCGGTCCATATGGCGTTGCTTTGTGTTACTATAAAAAAAGAATCAGTTTCTCTCAAAAGGTTTGCTTTCTGTAGCCATGTCCAAATCTTCTCATATTAGATTTCACTTTTCTGTCGATTGAAATGTTTTTCTTCCCATTTCTGTTTTCTAGTTGTTATTTGGCTAATCATTATGCTGTCCGTGTTGTTACTGGCCGCTATAATTATTCTTTCTCTGGTCTTTTTCATGAAGTCTTCGAGTCCTCGTATTGATGCATCCACGCTATCTTTAATGTTGGTGAGTCCTCTTCTTCCTTCTTTTGTTGACATTTAGTCTCTCTATGTCATCTCTGGGATATAAGGCCGTATTCATCGTCATTATTTTTCTTGTCATCTGGCCCATTTGTCTGAATTCTTCCTTTAATGAGATTCCTGCAGCAGAGCTTGGTTTCGAGAAGTTTTCTCGTTCGTCTGAGATACTCTTTTTTATTTTTTATTTCATCTCCAGGAGTTTGATTGTGTCCGTTTCCAGTACCCCCGAGTACTTGTAGGTTTCCTTTTCTTCGAGGGTTTTGATTCTTTCTTGATTTTGCAGTTCTGTTCCCTCCGTTATCTATTTTTCCCACTATTCATTATACGCATGGCACATTTTTTGTGTCAAATTTCATCCCTGTATCCTTGTTTTGTATTAAAGTCCCTAATTCTTTTTCATTTTTTGCAGACAGTTTGGTTTTGTCCATGAACACTAGGTAATTAATCTTATCTTTCGATTTTGTAGATTTGTAGCCCCCAGTGCATTTTCTAAGTATGTGATTGAGTCGCACAATCGCTATTACAAATACAATGGTGAAAGTGCATCTCCCTGAAAAATACCTCTCACTCAGTTAAAGTTTTTCCTCTTGCGATCAATTCCACTTTCTATTTTTTCATGGCTTTCGTGATGAACTGTATGACTTTGTCAGATATCTTGTACATTTTTGACGGACTATTATCAACCTATGCGGGACCATACCGTTGGTCTTTTTGTAGTCAATTCACACCATTGCTACATTTTTTCCGTCTCGTTTTGCATTCCTTGAGGATGTGCTGATCAATATACAGTAGATCAACAGTTCCTCTTGTTCCCTTTTTGTTTTTCGGGAAAAGGTCCGCGGCTTACAAACTAGTAAGAGATCTTCTTCCTAATCTGCGCTGTTAGAATTTTTTCCCTTAAAGGAAGACATGTTATCGGTCTATAGTTGCTAGGGTCTTTTTGGATCAGAGTGGGCTTTCCTTTAATCATCTATTCAAGTATATTTGGTTCTTCTAAGCATCTACTCAGTACACGAGCCAGTCTTTTGGGGATAGACGTGAATGTTGGCTGTTCTATTTTCCGCGCTGCAGAAATTTAATCAAAGGAATAGATATTCAAACTGTGTCCTTTGTAAGATTCTCAGGACCCTTCCTAAAGAGGACAAGATAGGAGCTCAGAAATATGGACTATATAACAAGGAAATTAATGACTATGCATAAGTTCTTAAATCCAGCTAAGTGAGGATTTCCCAGACGTAGGGGTTAACTTTCTAAACTGCAATATCTTGTGTAAAAATATTCAGCAAATTGGCACAAAATGAATTCAAGAATAGACGAGTGGTGAATGTGATCCTCAATAATGTGAGTAAATGACAGTAATTTGACCATACTAAATGATAGTGTATACACAAAGCATACAAGGATGTGTCTACGGAAGGGAAACCTTATGAGAAACTGAATCTCTTCTAATTATAGCAGAAAACAACGCCAAGCGGACCAATTTTCAAGTGAAAATCGATGACGCAACAGAATAGCTAGTGAAGATTATATGGGGATAAATATGAAACGACTTATGACATGGTAAGCGAATGTAACAAACTAATGCAAAGTGGGTATAAGACTAGACACGACTGGGTGAGAGAGGGTATCGACTAGAAATTGTAAAAGAAATAGCTAGAGAATTGAAAAAGCTATGTACATGAAGAGGTTAGTGACACCAATTATAACTGGCCCGCTTGGAACGATCTCCAAGGTCTGGAAGAGTTGGAAATTGAAGGACGAGCCGAGACCATCCAAACTAACAGCATTTTTGAAATTGGTCAGAATACTGAAAAGAGTTCTGGAGACTTAAGAAGGCTTGCTGTCACTCAGACTTCACTAAAAGACCATCAGCATTCGCTGATATGAAAAACACGCAAGGAATAATGATAATCGATCACAGAGTAAATGAATGCAGCAAACTGACGCAAAAAGAATAGAAGAATAGGCGCGTCTGGGCGGGTAAAGTGAGCCACAAGAAAATGAAATTTGACTATCCTAACAAATGTTATATACAAAAACAAAAATCTGTCCTCGAAAATGAAATGGATACTTTGTGATACAAACGGACCATCCAATCCAGAAGACCAGATTTTAGTTTTAGTTTTTTTTTTAAAGTAACGTCGTGGGTTTGTTGTGCCAGCAAACCACAGAGTGAAGATGAAAGAAGGCGAAAAGTTGGACAGATACCTTGACCTAAGAACTGAAAAAGTAATAATACCAATCATAGGTTGAGTTATTGGAACAATCCTAAAATCCTGGGAAAAGATGCAATGAACTGGAGATTAAAGAAACTTTAAATATCTAAACCACAAAACAACTAAAATCGGTCTGGATATTTAGAAGAGTCCTGGAGACCTGAGTAGATTTGCTCTCTCAGTCTTCAGTGAAAAACCATTAGTTCGAGCTTATGAGAAAAACTATAATATTTCTTTTCTTTCTTGTATTTCTTATTTTGCGACCACTTATTTGCTTTCATGTACTTCTTCGTCATCGTCGTTGTCCTATCTTTCTTATTCTACGGTTTCATTTTCTCTTCCTTCTTTCTCTTCTCCTTCCCCTCCTTTTCCCTCTCATCTTCCTTCACTCAAAAAAGTTTGATTTTTAAATAGTTATGAACTTTAAATAGGTGTTGTCTATAGGAGAGACTCCATTTTTATAGTCCAGATGCAAATATCTTGACATTTGACAGGTCAAGTCTTTCTCATCCCATCATTTTAACCCGCCTTTAATACAATTAAATTCCACCCAACTGTCGTACATTACCCTCCTATCTGTGCCGCTGCATCTCTCCCTCACACGTGTAATAATGGGACTAATATTGCTTCATTAACCACTTTTTATGTACGGCGCTAAAAGGGTGCGGGTTGGGAGTCTTCAACGTCCCCACCACTATTTTTGCTAAAATGGAGAACTAAACGAAAGCCTAATTTTGTCTTATCACGCCTCAGCCACAATAAATGACAATGCTATTGTGTTTAGCGGTATCGTCAGTCTAAAAATCATTACTGTTATTAGCATTCTTCCGCAATCTTAATTTTCACAATCATATAAATTTTTCCTTTTTATTAAATTCATTTATTTATTCATGATTACTATTTTATTTCATTTTATTATTTTACTTTTTAAATATTAACTTCTAAAATTTTTAAATGAGTAATATGCAGTAAAAACATTATGGACGCCCGTGGCCAGTGGCTCTCAGCTCAGAAATCCTCTCTTTTGTTTTCTTTTCTTTTTTTTTTGTTTTGTTTTAGTTTTTCATTTTTTCTTTAGAAACCCCCATAATTTATTTTGTGACGCTGTGAATGCATCTATCTTAACGCGGTTAGTACGACTAAATTAATTTTCATCTCTGTTCGTATTAATCATTAGTATAACATCTTTCATGTTTATAACTGTTTGAATCGATGTTGATGTTTTTTTAATCTCATCAAAATTAATAAAATCAAAGAAATTTTAAATGCCGTAACTGATTACTAACACTTCAATAAAAAAAAGAAAGAAAAAAAAAGATGACTATACACACAAATAAGATAATAAAAAAGCTGTTATGTTGTATTCGAAGTCCAGCTGACACGCACATTAACGATATGTCTGCAACAGTATTCCGGTACGTTTCATCCTGATTGGCTCTGTGTCAAAATTTAAAAAGATAGAATATTTTCACAAATATATTTTTTTATTCTTTCAGTTCAGAAGACCTTCCCCTACTCAGGTAATTTGTCAGATTTCATAGATATTGATTTTCTATGGTTTTATAACTAGGACTTATTCATAATAAAAACAAAATGTCGAATCGAAATCTGACTTTCTATCAAAATTGACATTTAAACGAAACAACAAGGAAAAGATAACTCGCGTACATGTAATATTTTTTTCCTATTATTTTTAGGAATCTTCTCATTTATAATAATAAAAGGATATTGATACAAACAGATAAGTTATTCCATTGTTGTTTTTGTTGGAGTATCGGTAGGTCTCGAGAGATTATGGATCTGCATTCGAATCTCGGTACGTGTCTTGGCAAGGTTGTAAGGAAGACCAGTTGTTGCCCATGCAGCAGGTTTCCCCTCGTTACCGAACCAATGTCATATAAAGAAAGTGAAAGGTGCAATACAACTTGGCATTAGTGTCACAGAAGGAATTACAAGAATGAAGTTTAACTGTACACAAGACAGCCTTAAGAACTCCAACTCAAAGTTATTGCCACTCCACTACAAGTTACCGGAAGTAGATTTTTTTCTCTCTCAGACCAGTTACTCTGCGTATAAATTATTTAATCATTTAATTTTTTCAATAATTTGTACGCAGAGTAACTATCTATGAATATTATAAACTTTGAACAGTTATTTACAACTTTTATCTAACATTGCAACATCAAATACAAAAGAGAAGCTTATTTTCAAAAAATAATAAGGTACGGTAGACTCAAGTTGTCTGTTAACATGAATTTAACTTCCTTTTTTTTTCTTTTCTTTTTTTTTTTTTTTTTTGTCCGAACGAAAAAAAAGCCCTAAATTTCTATCTTAGAAAAAAAAAGAAAAACAACATTCATTAATTACTTGTTTATTTACATCGACAAAACATCTACGTTTCCGTTTTAACGTTTTATTCGCATCACATAAAAAAATCATATGTGATGAAACTGTGTCGGGGAAATATGTTTTTCATATATGTATATATATATTTTGAGACTGACGGCTTCGCAGCAAATTCGATCTTTAGATTTTAATCAGTACTTTGAAAGGAAAATCATAGACTTGATAATAAAAGCCACATACTTTTAACCACTTGTATATTTAATACTACACACGCATATCTAAATTGATATACGCAGATGTTCTCGGGTTACTTGCCTTGGTCATTATTGTTGTGGGAGCCTTACCCATCTCACCATAATGGACTCTTCTCACCGTTATTAGTCTGTCGGATAACACCGATATTGATCTGCCTCTCTGGCAGATCAATATCGGTGTTATCCAAACAGATAACAATACTAGACTTCTTACCTTTTCTATGTAACTCTATCTTTCTTGTGTAATATAATCTGTTATCTAATATCCGTGTTTACATTTTCATTAGTAGCCCTTTCCGAGGTCACAACATATTGGCGACGATGAACTCGAACGAAAAAAGGGACTCTCCAAAAAGCAAAAGGGGTTAATCGCAAAAGGGGTTAATCGCACTGGCGAAAATACATCGCAACAACGAAGAGATACCCAACTAAAAGTAGTTAAAGAATCTACAACAACGTTCCAGCATACAACGAACCGAACAAGATTTTTTTTTAACAACTACAAGGTATCAAATTGTACAAACGACGGAGTGTGTCGGATAGCGGATATTAAAAAAAATCTGTAAGTAAGATTGTCACGTAATCACAAAGTGATTTTCATATTTTTCTTTCTCCCCCCCCCACTTCAGAGAGAAAAATCTAATTCGGCGCTTACAGTTTTGTCTTGTACAACACACACACACACACACACACACACACACACACACACACACACACACACACACACAGTAATTATTCTTGATTTCTGGGGATATTTACAGAAGTAAAAAAAAAAACTTCCCC
>OY757943.1:34771489-35008973 GCA_963585895.1 Sepioteuthis lessoniana
CATGAAAACTGGTTACTGTTATGAAAATCACGTACAATGACATTGGAAAAAACACATTTTCTGCAGCAAATTTATAAATGATAATGTCACTGTTTATTTATCAATGATAATGTCACTGTTTATTTATCACTTGATAACGTCACTGTTTTTATCCGTATAAATCCATTTTTTAAGATTCACATGCGGGGTGCAAAAATCAGAGCAAAAATGCCTAGCAGTTTACATTGTTGCATATAGAGAAATTATTATTCACACTAATAAAGTTTTATGTATAGTTTTGTGAAGTTGAATACTGTCACCTAGAAGTATTTCGTGCAGCTTGTTCTCTTATTTGCAGGTGGAAATCCCATGTTACAAAGCTTCATCTACTAAAATATTGCACTGTGTCAAGGAAAATAATAAAAACGTCCTTTGTGATCATTGACATTGCATAGTTTGCTTGTTGGGCTGTAAGAATACTGCTTTTCTACAACGAGTGTCCTGGATTTGACACTAAAAGATCTGATACTGAAACTTTGGGGAATGTGGAGTACCCCTTTATTTCCACCACAGTGTTTATATACAACTAACAACTAACCTGACTTGTTGTTTTTTTAACCAAGTAGCTTGAAATAGCAATGTTTTGACAATTCTTGCATCTAAACTGCGTAATTTCAATTAACTGAATTTTTTGAAAACTGCATATGATATTATATGGGAAAAGTCTTTGCAAAAAGTAACCATATTCATGCATGCTAATAATACGGTTCTCAAAGGTTTTATTCACACATATATATCAATACAAATAGTATTTCTGCAAAAAAAATCAATCTAATGAAATTATTAAAAACTTTTTCAAAAACAGGGAAAAGTGATGGTAAAACAATAGAAAGCTGTAGAGTGAAAAAGCTACGTATTTTTGCTACCAAACCCATGAAAACTGGTTACTGTTATAAAAATCACGTACAATGACATTGGAAAAAACACATTTTCTGAAGCAAATTTATAAATGATAATGTCACTGTTTATTTATCAATGATAATGTCACTGTTTATTTATCACTTGATAACGTCACTGTTTTTATCCGTATAAATCCATTTTTTAAGATTCACATGCGGGGTGCAAAAATCAGAGCAAAAATGCCTAGCAGTTTACATTGTTGCATATAGAGAAATTATTATTCACACTAATAAAGTTTTATGTATAGTTTTGTGAAGTTGAATACTGTCACCTAGAAGTATTTCGTGCAGCTTGTTCTCTTATTTGCAGGTGGAAATCCCATGTTACAAAGCTTCATCTACTAAAATATTGCACTGTGTCAAGGAAAATAATAAAAACGTCCTTTGTGATCATTGACATTGCATAGTTTGCTTGTTGGGCTGTAAGAATACTGCTTTTCTACAACGAGTGTCCTGGATTTGACACTAAAAGATCTGATACTGAAACTTTGGGGAATGTGGAGTACCCCTTTATTTCCACCACAGTGTTTATATACAACTAACAACTAACCTGACTTGTTAGTAGCTTGTTAGTAGCTTGAAATAGCAATGTTTTGACAATTCTTGCATCTAAACTTCGTAATTTCAATTAACTGAATTTTTTGAAAACTGCATATGATATTATAAGGGAAAAGTCTTTGCAAAAAGTAACCATATTCATGCATGCTAATAATACGGTTCTCAAAGTTTTTATTCACACATATATATCAATACAAATAGTATTTCTGCAAAAAAAATCAATCTAATGAAATTATTAAAAACTTTTTCAAAAACAGGGAAAAGTGATGGTAAAACAATAGAAAGCTGTAGAGTGAAAAAGCTACGTATTTTTGCTACCAAACCCATGAAAACTGGTTACTGTTATGAAAATCACGTACAATGACATTGGAAAAAACACATTTTCTGCAGCAAATTTATAAATGATAATGTCACTGTTTATTTATCAATGATAATGTCACTGTTTATTTATCACTTGATAACGTCACTGTTTTTATCCGTATAAATCCATTTTTTAAGATTCACATGCGGGGTGCAAAAATCAGAGCAAAAATGCCTAGCAGTTTACATTGTTGCATATAGAGAAATTATTATTCACACTAATAAAGTTTTATGTATAGTTTTGTGAAGTTGAATACTGTCACCTAGAAGTATTTCGTGCAGCTTGTTCTCTTATTTGCAGGTGGAAATCCCATGTTACAAAGCTTCATCTACTAAAATATTGCACTGTGTCAAGGAAAATAATAAAAACGTCCTTTGTGATCATTGACATTGCATAGTTTGCTTGTTGGGCTGTAAGAATACTGCTTTTCTACAACGAGTGTCCTGGATTTGACACTAAAAGATCTGATACTGAAACTTTGGGGAATGTGGAGTACCCCTTTATTTCCACCACAGTGTTTATATACAACTAACAACTAACCTGACTTGTTGTTTTTTTAACCAAGTAGCTTGAAATAGCAATGTTTTGACAATTCTTGCATCTAAACTGCGTAATTTCAATTAACTGAATTTTTTGAAAACTGCATATGATATTATATGGGAAAAGTCTTTGCAAAAAGTAACCATATTCATGCATGCTAATAATACGGTTCTCAAAGGTTTTATTCACACATATATATCAATACAAATAGTATTTCTGCAAAAAAAATCAATCTAATGAAATTATTAAAAACTTTTTCAAAAACAGGGAAAAGTGATGGTAAAACAATAGAAAGCTGTAGAGTGAAAAAGCTACGTATTTTTGCTACCAAACCTATGAAAACTGGTTACTGTTATGAAAATCACGTACAATGACATTGGAAAAAACACATTTTCTGAAGCAAATTTATAAATGATAATGTCACTGTTTATTTATCAATGATAATGTCACTGTTTATTTATCACTTGATAACGTCACTGTTTTTATCCGTATAAATCCATTTTTTAAGATTCACATGCGGGGTGCAAAAATCAGAGCAAAAATGCCTAGCAGTTTACATTGTTGCATATAGAGAAATTATTATTCACACTAATAAAGTTTTATGTATAGTTTTGTGAAGTTGAATACTGTCACCTAGAAGTATTTCGTGCAGCTTGTTCTCTTATTTGCAGGTGGAAATCCCATGTTACAAAGCTTCATCTACTAAAATATAGCACTGTCTCAGGGAAAATTATAAAAACGTCCTTTGTGATCATTGACATTGCATAGTTTGCTAGTTGGGCTGTAAGAATACTGCTTTTCTACAACGAGTGTCCTGGATTTGACACTAAAAGATCTGATACTGAAACTTTGGGGAATGTGGAGTACCCCTTTATTTCCACCACAGTGTTTATATACAACTAACAACTAACCTGACTTGTTAGTAGCTTGTTAGTAGCTTGAAATAGCAATGTTTTGACAATTCTTGCATCTAAACTTCGTAATTTCAATTAACTGAATTTTTTGAAAACTGCATATGATATTATAAGGGAAAAGTCTTTGCAAAAAGTAACCATATTCATGCATGCTAATAATACGGTTCTCAAAGGTTTTATTCACACATATATATCAATACAAATAGTATTTCTGCAAAAAAAATCAATCTAATGAAATTATTAAAAACTTTTTCAAAAACAGGGAAAAGTGATGGTAAAACAATAGAAAGCTGTAGAGTGAAAAAGCTACGTATTTTTGCTACCAAACCTATGAAAACTGGTTACTGGTATGAAAATCACGTACAATGACATTGGAAAAAACACATTTTCTGAAGCAAATTTATAAATGATAATGTCACTGTTTATTTATCAATGATAATGTCACTGTTTATTTATCACTTGATAACGTCACTGTTTTTATCCGTATAAATCCATTTTTTAAGATTCACATGCGGGGTGCAAAAATCAGAGCAAAAATGCCTAGCAGTTTACATTGTTGCATATAGAGAAATTATTATTCACACTAATAAAGTTTTATGTATAGTTTTGTGAAGTTGAATACTGTCACCTAGAAGTATTTCGTGCAGCTTGTTCTCTTATTTGCAGGTGGAAATCCCATGTTACAAAGCTTCATCTACTAAAATATAGCACTGTCTCAAGGAAAATTATAAAAACGTCCTTTGTGATCATTGACATTGCATAGTTTGCTAGTTGGGCTGTAAGAATACTGCTTTTCTACAACGAGTGTCCTGGATTTGACACTAAAAGATCTGATACTGAAACTTTGGGGAATGTGGAGTACCCCTTTATTTCCACCACAGTGTTTATATACAACTAACAACTAACCTGACTTGTTGTTTTTTAACCAAATAGCTTGAAATAGCAATGTTTTGACAATTCTTGCATCTAAACTTCGTAATTTCAATTAACTGAATTTTTTGAAAACTGCATATGATATTATAAGGGAAAAGTCTTTGCAAAAAGTAACCATATTCATGCATGCTAATAATACGGTTCTCAAAGTTTTTATTCACACATATATATCAATACAAATAGTATTTCTGCAAAAAAAATCAATCTAATGAAATTATTAAAAACTTTTTCAAAAACAGGGAAAAGTGATGGTAAAACAATAGAAAGCTGTAGAGTGAAAAAGCTACGTATTTTTGCTACCAAACCCATGAAAACTGGTTACTGTTATAAAAATCACGTACAATGACATTGGAAAAAACACATTTTCTGAAGCAAATTTATAAATGATAATGTCACTGTTTATTTATCAATGATAATGTCACTGTTTATTTATCACTTGATAACGTCACTGTTTTTATCCGTATAAATCCATTTTTTAAGATTCACATTCGGGGTGCAAAAATCAGAGCAAAAATGCCTAGCAGTTTACATTGTTGCATATAGAGAAATTATTATTCACACTAATAAAGTTTTATGTATAGTTTTGTGAAGTTGAATACTGTCACCTAGAAGTATTTCGTGCAGCTTGTTCTCTTATTTGCAGGTGGAAATCCCATGTTACAAAGCTTCATCTACTAAAATATTGCACTGTGTCAAGGAAAATAATAAAAACGTCCTTTGTGATCATTGACATTGCATAGTTTGCTTGTTGGGCTGTAAGAATACTGCTTTTCTACAACGAGTGTCCTGGATTTGACACTAAAAGATCTGATACTGAAACTTTGGGGAATGTGGAGTACCCCTTTATTTCCACCACAGTGTTTATATACAACTAACAACTAACCTGACTTGTTGTTTTTTTAACCAAGTAGCTTGAAATAGCAATGTTTTGACAATTCTTGCATCTAAACTGCGTAATTTCAATTAACTGAATTTTTTGAAAACTGCATATGATATTATATGGGAAAAGTCTTTGCAAAAAGTAACCACATTCATGCATGCTAATAATACGGTTCTCAAAGGTTTTATTCACACATATATATCAATACAAATAGTATTTCTGCAAAAAAAATCAATCTAATGAAATTATTAAAAACTTTTTCAAAAACAGGGAAAAGTGATGGTAAAACAATAGAAAGCTGTAGAGTGAAAAAGCTACGTATTTTTGCTACCAAACCTATGAAAACTGGTTACTGTTATGAAAATCACGTACAATGACATTGGAAAAAACACATTTTCTGAAGCAAATTTATAAATGATAATGTCACTGTTTATTTATCAATGATAATGTCACTGTTTATTTATCACTTGATAACGTCACTGTTTTTATCCGTATAAATCCATTTTTTAAGATTCACATGCGGGGTGCAAAAATCAGAGCAAAAATGCCTAGCAGTTTACATTGTTGCATATAGAGAAATTATTATTCACACTAATAAAGTTTTATGTATAGTTTTGTGAAGTTGAATACTGTCACCTAGAAGTATTTCGTGCAGCTTGTTCTCTTATTTGCAGGTGGAAATCCCATGTTACAAAGCTTCATCTACTAAAATATTGCACTGTGTCAAGGAAAATAATAAAAACGTCCTTTGTGATCATTGACATTGCATAGTTTGCTTGTTGGGCTGTAAGAATACTGCTTTTCTACAACGAGTGTCCTGGATTTGACACTAAAAGATCTGATACTGAAACTTTGGGGAATGTGGAGTACCCCTTTATTTCCACCACAGTGTTTATATACAACTAACAACTAACCTGACTTGTTGTTTTTTTAACCAAGTAGCTTGAAATAGCAATGTTTTGACAATTCTTGCATCTAAACTGCGTAATTTCAATTAACTGAATTTTTTGAAAACTGCATATGATATTATATGGGAAAAGTCTTTGCAAAAAGTAACCATATTCATGCATGCTAATAATACGGTTCTCAAAGGTTTTATTCACACATATATATCAATACAAATAGTATTTCTGCAAAAAAAATCAATCTAATGAAATTATTAAAAACTTTTTCAAAAACAGGGAAAAGTGATGGTAAAACAATAGAAAGCTGTAGAGTGAAAAAGCTACGTATTTTTGCTACCAAACCTATGAAAACTGGTTACTGGTATGAAAATCACGTACAATGACATTGGAAAAAACACATTTTCTGAAGCAAATTTATAAATGATAATGTCACTGTTTATTTATCAATGATAATGTCACTGTTTATTTATCACTTGATAACGTCACTGTTTTTATCCGTATAAATCCATTTTTTAAGATTCACATGCGGGGTGCAAAAATCAGAGCAAAAATGCCTAGCAGTTTACATTGTTGCATATAGAGAAATTATTATTCACACTAATAAAGTTTTATGTATAGTTTTGTGAAGTTGAATACTGTCACCTAGAAGTATTTCGTGCAGCTTGTTCTCTTATTTGCAGGTGGAAATCCCATGTTACAAAGCTTCATCTACTAAAATATAGCACTGTCTCAAGGAAAATTATAAAAACGTCCTTTGTGATCATTGACATTGCATAGTTTGCTAGTTGGGCTGTAAGAATACTGCTTTTCTACAACGAGTGTCCTGGATTTGACACTAAAAGATCTGATACTGAAACTTTGGGGAATGTGGAGTACCCCTTTATTTCCACCACAGTGTTTATATACAACTAACAACTAACCTGACTTGTTGTTTTTTAACCAAATAGCTTGAAATAGCAATGTTTTGACAATTCTTGCATCTAAACTTCGTAATTTTAATTAACTGAATTTTTTGAAAACTGCATATGATATTATAAGGGAAAAGTCTTTGCAAAAAGTAACCATATTCATGCATGCTAATAATACGGTTCTCAAAGTTTTTATTCACACATATATATCAATACAAATAGTATTTCTGGAAAAAAAATCAATCTAATGAAATTATTAAAAACTTTTTCAAAAACAGGGAAAAGTGATGGTAAAACAATAGAAAGCTGTAGAGTGAAAAAGCTACGTATTTTTGCTACCAAACCTATGAAAACTGGTTACTGTTATGAAAATCACGTACAATGACATTGGAAAAAACACATTTTCTGAAGCAAATTTATAAATGATAATGTCACTGTTTATTTATCAATGATAATGTCACTGTTTATTTATCACTTGATAACGTCACTGTTTTTATCCGTATAAATCCATTTTTTAAGATTCACATGCGGGGTGCAAAAATCAGAGCAAAAATGCCTAGCAGTTTACATTGTTGCATATAGAGAAATTATTATTCACACTAATAAAGTTTTATGTATAGTTTTGTGAAGTTGAATACTGTCACCTAGAAGTATTTCGTGCAGCTTGTTCTCTTATTTGCAGGTGGAAATCCCATGTTACAAAGCTTCATCTACTAAAATATAGCACTGTCTCAAGGAAAATTATAAAAACGTCCTTTGTGATCATTGACATTGCATAGTTTGCTAGTTGGGCTGTAAGAATACTGCTTTTCTACAACGAGTGTCCTGGATTTGACACTAAAAGATCTGATACTGAAACTTTGGGGAATGTGGAGTACCCCTTTATTTCCACCACAGTGTTTATATACAACTAACAACTAACCTGACTTGTTGTTTTTTAACCAAATAGCTTGAAATAGCAATGTTTTGACAATTCTTGCATCTAAACTTCGTAATTTTAATTAACTGAATTTTTTGAAAACTGCATATGATATTATAAGGGAAAAGTCTTTGCAAAAAGTAACCATATTCATGCATGCTAATAATACGGTTCTCAAAGTTTTTATTCACACATATATATCAATACAAATAGTATTTCTGCAAAAAAAATCAATCTAATGAAATTATTAAAAACTTTTTCAAAAACAGGGAAAAGTGATGGTAAAACAATAGAAAGCTGTAGAGTGAAAAAGCTACGTATTTTTGCTACCAAACCTATGAAAACTGGTTACTGTTATGAAAATCACGTACAATGACATTGGAAAAAACACATTTTCTGAAGCAAATTTATAAATGATAATGTCACTGTTTATTTATCAATGATAATGTCACTGTTTATTTATCACTTGATAACGTCACTGTTTTTATCCGTATAAATCCATTTTTTAAGATTCACATGCGGGGTGCAAAAATCAGAGCAAAAATGCCTAGCAGTTTACATTGTTGCATATAGAGAAATTATTATTCACACTAATAAAGTTTTATGTATAGTTTTGTGAAGTTGAATACTGTCACCTAGAAGTATTTCGTGCAGCTTGTTCTCTTATTTGCAGGTGGAAATCCCATGTTACAAAGCTTCATCTACTAAAATATTGCACTGTGTCAAGGAAAATAATAAAAACGTCCTTTGTGATCATTGACATTGCATAGTTTGCTTGTTGGGCTGTAAGAATACTGCTTTTCTACAACGAGTGTCCTGGATTTGACACTAAAAGATCTGATACTGAAACTTTGGGGAATGTGGAGTACCCCTTTATTTCCACCACAGTGTTTATATACAACTAACAACTAACCTGACTTGTTGTTTTTTTAACCAAGTAGCTTGAAATAGCAATGTTTTGACAATTCTTGCATCTAAACTGCGTAATTTCAATTAACTGAATTTTTTGAAAACTGCATATGATATTATATGGGAAAAGTCTTTGCAAAAAGTAACCATATTCATGCATGCTAATAATACGGTTCTCAAAGGTTTTATTCACACATATATATCAATACAAATAGTATTTCTGCAAAAAAAATCAATCTAATGAAATTATTAAAAACTTTTTCAAAAACAGGGAAAAGTGATGGTAAAACAATAGAAAGCTGTAGAGTGAAAAAGCTACGTATTTTTGCTACCAAACCTATGAAAACTGGTTACTGGTATGAAAATCACGTACAATGACATTGGAAAAAACACATTTTCTGAAGCAAATTTATAAATGATAATGTCACTGTTTATTTATCAATGATAATGTCACTGTTTATTTATCACTTGATAACGTCACTGTTTTTATCCGTATAAATCCATTTTTTAAGATTCACATGCGGGGTGCAAAAATCAGAGCAAAAATGCCTAGCAGTTTACATTGTTGCATATAGAGAAATTATTATTCACACTAATAAAGTTTTATGTATAGTTTTGTGAAGTTGAATACTGTCACCTAGAAGTATTTCGTGCAGCTTGTTCTCTTATTTGCAGGTGGAAATCCCATGTTACAAAGCTTCATCTACTAAAATATAGCACTGTCTCAAGGAAAATTATAAAAACGTCCTTTGTGATCATTGACATTGCATAGTTTGCTAGTTGGGCTGTAAGAATACTGCTTTTCTACAACGAGTGTCCTGGATTTGACACTAAAAGATCTGATACTGAAACTTTGGGGAATGTGGAGTACCCCTTTATTTCCACCACAGTGTTTATATACAACTAACAACTAACCTGACTTGTTGTTTTTTAACCAAATAGCTTGAAATAGCAATGTTTTGACAATTCTTGCATCTAAACTTCGTAATTTCAATTAACTGAATTTTTTGAAAACTGCATATGATATTATAAGGGAAAAGTCTTTGCAAAAAGTAACCATATTCATGCATGCTAATAATACGGTTCTCAAAGTTTTTATTCACACATATATATCAATACAAATAGTATTTCTGCAAAAAAAATCAATCTAATGAAATTATTAAAAACTTTTTCAAAAACAGGGAAAAGTGATGGTAAAACAATAGAAAGCTGTAGAGTGAAAAAGCTACGTATTTTTGCTACCAAACCTATGAAAACTGGTTACTGTTATGAAAATCACGTACAATGACATTGGAAAAAACACATTTTCTGAAGCAAATTTATAAATGATAATGTCACTGTTTATTTATCAATGATAATGTCACTGTTTATTTATCACTTGATAACGTCACTGTTTTTATCCGTATAAATCCATTTTTTAAGATTCACATGCGGGGTGCAAAAATCAGAGCAAAAATGCCTAGCAGTTTACATTGTTGCATATATAGAAATTATTATTCACACTAATAAAGTTTTATGTATAGTTTTGTGAAGTTGAATACTGTCACCTAGAAGTATTTCGCGCAGCTTGTTCTCTTATTTGCAGGTGGAAATCCCATGTTACAAAGCTTCATCTACTAAAATATTGCACTGTCTCAAGGAAAATTATAAAAACGTCCTTTGTGATCATTGACATTGCATAGTTTGCTTGTTGGGCTGTAAGAATACTGCTTTTCTACAACGAGTGTCCTGGATTTGACACTAAAAGTTCTGATACTGAAACTTTGGGGAATGTGGAGTACCCCTTTATTTCCACCACAGTGTTTATATACAACTAACAACTAACCTGACTTGTTGTTTTTTAACCAAATTGCTTGAAATAGCAATGTTTTGACAATTCTTGCATCTAAACTTCGTAATTTCAATTAACTGAATTTTTTGAAAACTGCATATGATATTATAAGGGAAAAGTCTTTGCAAAAAGTAACCATATTCATGCATGCTAATAATACGGTTCTCAAAGTTTTTATTCACACATATATATCAATACAAATAGTATTTCTGGAAAAAAAATCAATCTAATGAAATTATTAAAAACTTTTTCAAAAACAGGGAAAAGTGATGGTAAAACAATAGAAAGCTGTAGAGTGAAAAAGCTACGTATTTTTGCTACCAAACCTATGAAAACTGGTTACTGTTATGAAAATCACGTACAATGACATTGGAAAAAACACATTTTCTGAAGCAAATTTATAAATGATAATGTCACTGTTTATTTATCACTTGATAACGTCACTGTTTTTATCCGTATAAATCCATTTTTTAAGATTCACATGCGGGGTGCAAAAATCAGAGCAAAAATGCCTAGCAGTTTACATTGTTGCATATAGAGAAATTATTATTCACACTAATAAAGTTTTATGTATAGTTTTGTGAAGTTGAATACTGTCACCTAGAAGTATTTCGTGCAGCTTGTTCTCTTATTTGCTGGTGGAAATCCCATGTTACAAAGCTTCATCTACTAAAATATTGCACTGTGTCAAGGAAAATAATAAAAACGTCCTTTGTGATCATTGACATTGCATAGTTTGCTTGTTGGGCTGTAAGAATACTGCTTTTCTACAACGAGTGTCCTGGATTTGACACTAAAAGATCTGATACTGAAACTTTGGGGAATGTGGAGTACCCCTTTATTTCCACCACAGTGTTTATATACAACTAACAACTAACCTGACTTGTTGTTTTTTAACCAAATAGCTTGAAATAGCAATGTTTTGACAATTCTTGCATCTAAACTGCGTAATTTCAATTAACTGAATTTTTTGAAAACTGCATATGATATTATAAGGGAAAAGTCTTTGCAAAAAGTAACCATATTCATGCATGCTAATAAAACGGTTCTCAAAGGTTTTATTCACACATATATATCAATACAAATAGTATTTCTGCAAAAAAAATCAATCTAATGAAATTATTAAAAACTTTTTCAAAAACAGGGAAAAGTGATGGTAAAACAATAGAAAGCTGTAGAGTGAAAAAGCTACGTATTTTTGCTACCAAACCTATGAAAACTGGTTACTGGTATGAAAATCACGTACAATGACATTGGAAAAAACACATTTTCTGAAGCAAATTTATAAATGATAATGTCACTGTTTATTTATCAATGATAATGTCACTGTTTATTTATCACTTGATAACGTCACTGTTTTTATCCGTATAAATCCATTTTTTAAGATTCACATGCGGGGTGCAAAAATCAGAGCAAAAATGCCTAGCAGTTTACATTGTTGCATATATAGAAATTATTATTCACACTAATAAAGTTTTATGTATAGTTTTGTGAAGTTGAATACTGTCACCTAGAAGTATTTCGTGCAGCTTGTTCTCTTATTTGCAGGTGGAAATCCCATGTTACAAAGCTTCATCTACTAAAATATTGCACTGTCTCAAGGAAAATTATAAAAACGTCCTTTGTGATCATTGACATTGCATAGTTTGCTTGTTGGGCTGTAAGAATACTGCTTTTCTACAACGAGTATCCTGGATTTGGCACTAAAAGAAACTTTGGGGAATGTGAAGTACCCCTTTATTTCCACCACAGTGTTTATATACAACTAACTGACTTGTTGTTTTTTAACCAAATTGCTTTAAATAGCAATGTTTTGACAATTCTTGCATCTAAACTTCGTAATTTCAATTAACTGAATTTTTTGAAAACTGCATATGATATTATAAGGGAAAAGTCTTTGCAAAAAGTAACCATATTCATGCATGCTAATAATACGGTTCTCAAAGTTTTTATTCACACATATATATCAATACAAATAGTATTTCTGGAAAAAAAATCAATCTAATGAAATTATTAAAAACTTTTTCAAAAACAGGGAAAAGTGATGGTAAAACAATAGAAAGCTGTAGAGTGAAAAAGCTACGTATTTTTGCTACCAAACCTATGAAAACTGGTTACTGTTATGAAAATCACGTACAATGACATTGGAAAAAACACATTTTCTGAAGCAAATTTATAAATGATAATGTCACTGTTTATTTATCACTTGATAACGTCACTGTTTTTATCCGTATAAATCCATTTTTTAAGATTCACATGCGGGGTGCAAAAATCAGAGCAAAAATGCCTAGCAGTTTACATTGTTGCATATATAGAAATTATTATTCACACTAATAAAGTTTTATGTATAGTTTTGTGAAGTTGAATACTGTCACCTAGAAGTATTTCGCGCAGCTTGTTCTCTTATTTGCAGGTGGAAATCCCATGTTACAAAGCTTCATCTACTAAAATATTGCACTGTCTCAAGGAAAATTTTAAAAACGTCCTTTGTGATCATTGACATTGCATAGTTTGCTTGTTGGGCTGTAAGAATACTGCTTTTCTACAACGAGTGTCCTGGATTTGACACTAAAAGTTCTGATACTGAAACTTTGGGGAATGTGGAGTACCCCTTTATTTCCACCACAGTGTTTATATACAACTAACAACTAACCTGACTTGTTGTTTTTTAACCAAATTGCTTGAAATAGCAATGTTTTGACAATTCTTGCATCTAAACTTCGTAATTTCAATTAACTGAATTTTTTGAAAACTGCATATGATATTATAAGGGAAAAGTCTTTGCAAAAAGTAACCATATTCATGCATGCTAATAATACGGTTCTCAAAGTTTTTATTCACACATATATATCAATACAAATAGTATTTCTGCAAAAAAAATCAATCTAATGAAATTATTAAAAACTTTTTCAAAAACAGGGAAAAGTGATGGTAAAACAATAGAAAGCTGTAGAGTGAAAAAGCTACGTATTTTTCTACCAAACCTATGAAAACTGGTTACTGTTATGAAAATCACGTACAATGACATTGGAAAAAACACATTTTCTGAAGCAAATTTATAAATGATAATGTCACTGTTTATTTATCAATGATAATGTCACTGTTTATTTATCACTTGATAACGTCACTGTTTTTATCCGTATAAATCCATTTTTTAAGATTCACATGCGGGGTGCAAAAATCAGAGCAAAAATGCCTAGCAGTTTACATTGTTGCATATATAGAAATTATTATTCACACTAATAAAGTTTTATGTATAGTTTTGTGAAGTTGAATACTGTCACCTAGAAGTATTTCGTGCAGCTTGTTCTCTTATTTGCAGGTGGAAATCCCATGTTACAAAGCTTCATCTACTAAAATATTGCACTGTGTCAAGGAAAATAATAAAAACGTCCTTTGTGATCATTGACATTGCATAGTTTGCTTGTTGGGCTGTAAGAATACTGCTTTTCTACAACGAGTGTCCTGGATTTGACACTAAAAGATCTGATACTGAAACTTTGGGGAATGTGGAGTACCCCTTTATTTCCACCACAGTGTTTATATACAACTAACAACTAACCTGACTTGTTGTTTTTTTAACCAAATAGCTTGAAATAGCAATGTTTTGACAATTCTTGCATCTAAACTGCGTAATTTCAATTAACTGAATTTTTTGAAAACTGCATATGATATTATATGGGAAAAGTCTTTGCAAAAAGTAACCATATTCATGCATGCTAATAAAACGGTTCTCAAAGGTTTTATTCACACATATATATCAATACAAATAGTATTTCTGCAAAAAAAATCAATCTAATGAAATTATTAAAAACTTTTTCAAAAACAGGGAAAAGTGATGGTAAAACAATAGAAAGCTGTAGAGTGAAAAAGCTACGTATTTTTGCTACCAAACCTATGAAAACTGGTTACTGTTATGAAAATCACGTACAATGACATTGGAAAAAACACATTTTCTGAAGCAAATTTATAAATGATAATGTCACTGTTTATTTATCACTTGATAACGTCACTGTTTTTATCCGTATAAATCCATTTTTTAAGATTCACATGCGGGGTGCAAAAATCAGAGCAAAAATGCCTAGCAGTTTACATTGTTGCATATATAGAAATTATTATTCACACTAATAAAGTTTTATGTATAGTTTTGTGAAGTTGAATACTGTCACCTAGAAGTATTTCGCGCAGCTTGTTCTCTTATTTGCAGGTGGAAATCCCATGTTACAAAGCTTCATCTACTAAAATATTGCACTGTCTCAAGGAAAATTTTAAAAACGTCCTTTGTGATCATTGACATTGCATAGTTTGCTTGTTGGGCTGTAAGAATACTGCTTTTCTACAACGAGTGTCCTGGATTTGACACTAAAAGTTCTGATACTGAAACTTTGGGGAATGTGGAGTACCCCTTTATTTCCACCACAGTGTTTATATACAACTAACAACTAACCTGACTTGTTGTTTTTTAACCAAATTGCTTGAAATAGCAATGTTTTGACAATTCTTGCATCTAAACTTCGTAATTTCAATTAACTGAATTTTTTGAAAACTGCATATGATATTATAAGGGAAAAGTCTTTGCAAAAAGTAACCATATTCATGCATGCTAATAATACGGTTCTCAAAGTTTTTATTCACACATATATATCAATACAAATAGTATTTCTGCAAAAAAAATCAATCTAATGAAATTATTAAAAACTTTTTCAAAAACAGGGAAAAGTGATGGTAAAACAATAGAAAGCTGTAGAGTGAAAAAGCTACGTATTTTTCTACCAAACCTATGAAAACTGGTTACTGTTATGAAAATCACGTACAATGACATTGGAAAAAACACATTTTCTGAAGCAAATTTATAAATGATAATGTCACTGTTTATTTATCAATGATAATGTCACTGTTTATTTATCACTTGATAACGTCACTGTTTTTATCCGTATAAATCCATTTTTTAAGATTCACATGCGGGGTGCAAAAATCAGAGCAAAAATGCCTAGCAGTTTACATTGTTGCATATATAGAAATTATTATTCACACTAATAAAGTTTTATGTATAGTTTTGTGAAGTTGAATACTGTCACCTAGAAGTATTTCGTGCAGCTTGTTCTCTTATTTGCAGGTGGAAATCCCATGTTACAAAGCTTCATCTACTAAAATATTGCACTGTGTCAAGGAAAATAATAAAAACGTCCTTTGTGATCATTGACATTGCATAGTTTGCTTGTTGGGCTGTAAGAATACTGCTTTTCTACAACGAGTGTCCTGGATTTGACACTAAAAGATCTGATACTGAAACTTTGGGGAATGTGGAGTACCCCTTTATTTCCACCACAGTGTTTATATACAACTAACAACTAACCTGACTTGTTGTTTTTTTAACCAAATAGCTTGAAATAGCAATGTTTTGACAATTCTTGCATCTAAACTGCGTAATTTCAATTAACTGAATTTTTTGAAAACTGCATATGATATTATATGGGAAAAGTCTTTGCAAAAAGTAACCATATTCATGCATGCTAATAAAACGGTTCTCAAAGGTTTTATTCACACATATATATCAATACAAATAGTATTTCTGCAAAAAAAATCAATCTAATGAAATTATTAAAAACTTTTTCAAAAACAGGGAAAAGTGATGGTAAAACAATAGAAAGCTGTAGAGTGAAAAAGCTACGTATTTTTGCTACCAAACCTATGAAAACTGGTTACTGTTATGAAAATCACGTACAATGACATTGGAAAAAACACATTTTCTGAAGCAAATTTATAAATGATAATGTCACTGTTTATTTATCACTTGATAACGTCACTGTTTTTATCCGTATAAATCCATTTTTTAAGATTCACATGCGGGGTGCAAAAATCAGAGCAAAAATGCCTAGCAGTTTACATTGTTGCATATATAGAAATTATTATTCACACTAATAAAGTTTTATGTATAGTTTTGTGAAGTTGAATACTGTCACCTAGAAGTATTTCGCGCAGCTTGTTCTCTTATTTGCAGGTGGAAATCCCATGTTACAAAGCTTCATCTACTAAAATATTGCACTGTCTCAAGGAAAATTATAAAAACGTCCTTTGTGATCATTGACATTGCATAGTTTGCTTGTTGGGCTGTAAGAATACTGCTTTTCTACAACGAGTGTCCTGGATTTGACACTAAAAGTTCTGATACTGAAACTTTGGGGAATGTGGAGTACCCCTTTATTTCCACCACAGTGTTTATATACAACTAACAACTAACCTGACTTGTTGTTTTTTAACCAAATTGCTTGAAATAGCAATGTTTTGACAATTCTTGCATCTAAACTTCGTAATTTCAATTAACTGAATTTTTTGAAAACTGCATATGATATTATAAGGGAAAAGTCTTTGCAAAAAGTAACCATATTCATGCATGCTAATAATACGGTTCTCAAAGTTTTTATTCACACATATATATCAATACAAATAGTATTTCTGCAAAAAAAATCAATCTAATGAAATTATTAAAAACTTTTTCAAAAACAGGGAAAAGTGATGGTAAAACAATAGAAAGCTGTAGAGTGAAAAAGCTACGTATTTTTGCTACCAAACCTATGAAAACTGGTTACTGGTATGAAAATCACGTACAATGACATTGGAAAAAACACATTTTCTGAAGCAAATTTATAAATGATAATGTCACTGTTTATTTATCAATGATAATGTCACTGTTTATTTATCACTTGATAACGTCACTGTTTTTATCCGTATAAATCCATTTTTTAAGATTCACATGCGGGGCGCAAAAATCAGAGCAAAAATGCCTAGCAGTTTACATTGTTGCATATAGAGAAATTATTATTCACACTAATAAAGTTTTATGTATAGTTTTGTGAAGTTGAATACTGTCACCTAGAAGTATTTCGTGCAGCTTGTTCTCTTATTTGCAGGTGGAAATCCCGTTACAAAGCTTCATCTACTAAAATATTGCACTGTGTCAAGGAAAATAATAAAAACGTCCTTTGTGATCATTGACATTGCATAGTTTGCTTGTTGGGCTGTAAGAATACTGCTTTTCTACAACGAGTATCCTGGATTTGGCACTAAAAGAAACTTTGGGGAATGTGAAGTACCCCTTTATTTCCACCACAGTGTTTATATACAACTAACTGACTTGTTGTTTTTTAACCAAATTGCTTGAAATAGCAATGTTTTGACAATTCTTGCATCTAAACTTCGTAATTTCAATTAACTGAATTTTTTGAAAACTGCATATGATATTATAAGGGAAAAGTCTTTGCAAAAAGTAACCATATTCATGCATGCTAATAATACGGTTCTCAAAGTTTTTATTCACACATATATATCAATACAAATAATATTTCTGGAAAAAAAATCAATCTAATGAAATTATTAAAAACTTTTTCAAAAACAGGGAAAAGTGATGGTAAAACAATAGAAAGCTGTAGAGTGAAAAAGCTACGTATTTTTGCTACCAAACCTATGAAAACTGGTTACTGTTATGAAAATCACGTACAATGACATTGGAAAAAACACATTTTCTGAAGCAAATTTATAAATGATAATGTCACTGTTTATTTATCAATGATAATGTCACTGTTTATTTATCACTTGATAACGTCACTGTTTTTATCCGTATAAATCCATTTTTTAAGATTCACATGCGGGGTGCAAAAATCAGAGCAAAAATGCCTAGCAGTTTACATTGTTGCATATATAGAAATTATTATTCACACTAATAAAGTTTTATGTATAGTTTTGTGAAGTTGAATACTGTCACCTAGAAGTATTTCGTGCAGCTTGTTCTCTTATTTGCAGGTGGAAATCCCATGTTACAAAGCTTCATCTACTAAAATATTGCACTGTCTCAAGGAAAATTATAAAAACGTCCTTTGTGATCATTGACATTGCATAGTTTGCTTGTTGGGCTGTAAGAATACTGCTTTTCTACAACTAGTATCCTGGATTTGGCACTAAAAGATCTGATACTGAAACTTTGGGGAATGTGAAGTACCCCTTTATTTCCACCACAGTGTTTATATACAACTAACTGACTTGTTGTTTTTTAACCAAATTAATTGAAATAGCAATGTTTTGAGAATTCTTGCATCTAAATTTCGTAATTTCAATTAACTGAATTTTTTGAAAACTGCATATGATATTATAAGGGAAAAGTCTTTGCAAAAAGTAACCATATTCATGCATGCTAATAATACGGTTCTCAAAGTTTTTATTCACACATATATATCAATACAAATAGTATTTCTGCAAAAAAAATCAATCTAATGAAATTATTAAAAACTTTTTCAAAAACAGGGAAAAGTGATGGTAAAACAATAGAAAGCTGTAGAGTGAAAAAGCTACGTATTTTTGCTACCAAACCTATGAAAACTGGTTACTGTTATGAAAATCACGTACAATGACATTGGAAAAAACACATTTTCTGAAGCAAATTTATAAATGATAATGTCACTGTTTATTTATCAATGATAATGTCACTGTTTATTTATCACTTGATAACGTCACTGTTTTTATCCGTATAAATCCATTTTTTAAGATTCACATGCGGGGTGCAAAAATCAGAGCAAAAATGCCTAGCAGTTTACATTGTTGCATATAGAGAAATTATTATTCACACTAATAAAGTTTTATGTATAGTTTTGTGAAGTTGAATACTGTCACCTAGAAGTATTTCGTGCAGCTTGTTCTCTTATTTGCAGGTGGAAATCCCATGTTACAAAGCTTCATCTACTAAAATATTGCACTGTGTCAAGGAAAATAATAAAAACGTCCTTTGTGATCATTGACATTGCATAGTTTGCTTGTTGGGCTGTAAGAATACTGCTTTTCTACAACGAGTGTCCTGGATTTGACACTAAAAGATCTGATACTGAAACTTTGGGGAATGTGGAGTACCCCTTTATTTCCACCACAGTGTTTATATACAACTAACAACTAACCTGACTTGTTGTTTTTTTAACCAAATAGCTTGAAATAGCAATGTTTTGACAATTCTTGCATCTAAACTGCGTAATTTCAATTAACTGAATTTTTTGAAAACTGCATATGATATTATATGGGAAAAGTCTTTGCAAAAAGTAACCATATTCATGCATGCTAATAAAACGGTTCTCAAAGGTTTTATTCACACATATATATCAATACAAATAGTATTTCTGCAAAAAAAATCAATCTAATGAAATTATTAAAAACTTTTTCAAAAACAGGGAAAAGTGATGGTAAAACAATAGAAAGCTGTAGAGTGAAAAAGCTACGTATTTTTGCTACCAAACCTATGAAAACTGGTTACTGGTATGAAAATCACGTACAATGACATTGGAAAAAACACATTTTCTGAAGCAAATTTATAAATGATAATGTCACTGTTTATTTATCAATGATAATGTCACTGTTTATTTATCACTTGATAACGTCACTGTTTTTATCCGTATAAATCCATTTTTTAAGATTCACATGCGGGGTGCAAAAATCAGAGCAAAAATGCCTAGCAGTTTACATTGTTGCATATATAGAAATTATTATTCACACTAATAAAGTTTTATGTATAGTTTTGTGAAGTTGAATACTGTCACCTAGAAGTATTTCGTGCAGCTTGTTCTCTTATTTGCAGGTGGAAATCCCATGTTACAAAGCTTCATCTACTAAAATATTGCACTGTCTCAAGGAAAATTATAAAAACGTCCTTTGTGATCATTGACATTGCATAGTTTGCTTGTTGGGCTGTAAGAATACTGCTTTTCTACAACGAGTATCCTGGATTTGGCACTAAAAGATCTGATACTGAAACTTTGGGGAATGTGAAGTACCCCTTTATTTCCACCACAGTGTTTATATACAACTAACTGACTTGTTGTTTTTTAACCAAATTGCTTGAAATAGCAATGTTTTGACAATTCTTGCATCTAAACTTCGTAATTTCAATTAACTGAATTTTTTGAAAACTGCATATGATATTATAAGGGAAAAGTCTTTGCAAAAAGTAACCATATTCATGCATGCTAATAATACGGTTCTCAAAGTTTTTATTCACACATATATATCAATACAAATAGTATTTCTGGAAAAAAAATCAATCTAATGAAATTATTAAAAACTTTTTCAAAAACAGGGAAAAGTGATGGTAAAACAATAGAAAGCTGTAGAGTGAAAAAGCTACGTATTTTTGCTACCAAACCTATGAAAACTGGTTACTGTTATGAAAATCACGTACAATGACATTGGAAAAAACACATTTTCTGAAGCAAATTTATAAATGATAATGTCACTGTTTATTTATCACTTGATAACGTCACTGTTTTTATCCGTATAAATCCATTTTTTAAGATTCACATGCGGGGTGCAAAAATCAGAGTAAAAATGTCAAGCAGTTTACATTGTTGCATATATAGAAATTATTATTCACACTAATAAAGTTTTATGTATAGTTTTGTGAAGTTGAATACTGTCACCTAGAAGTATTTCGTGCAGCTTGTTCTCTTATTTGCAGGTGGAAATCCCATGTTACAAAGCTTCATCTACTAAAATATTGCACTGTCTCAAGGAAAATTATAAAAACGTCCTTTGTGATCATTGACATTGCATAGTTTGCTTGTTGGGCTGTAAGAATACTGCTTTTCTACAACGAGTATCCTGGATTTGACACTAAAAGATCTGATACTGAAAATTTGGGGAATGTGAAGTACCCCTTTATTTCCACCACAGTGTTTATATACAACTAACTGACTTGTTGTTTTTTAACCAAATAGCTTAAAATAGCAATGTTTTGACAATTCTTGCATCTAAACTGCGTAATTTCAATTAACTGAATTTTTTGAAAACTGCATATGATATTATAAGGGAAAAGTCTTTGCAAAAAGTAACCATATTCATGCATGCTAATAATACGGTTCTCATAGTTTTTATTCACACATATATATCAATACAAATAGTATTTCTGGAAAAAAAATCAATCTAATAAAATTATTAAAAACTTTTTCAAAAACAGGGAAAAGTGATGGTAAAACAATAGAAAGCTGTAGAGTGAAAAAGCTACGTATTTTTGCTACCAAACCTATGAAAACTGGTTACTGGTATGAAAATCACGTACAATGACATTGGAAAAAACACATTTTCTGAAGCAAATTTATAAATGATAATGTCACTGTTTATTTATCAATGATAATGTCACTGTTTATTTATCACTTGATAACGTCACTGTTTTTATCCGTATAAATCCATTTTTTAAGATTCACATGCGGGGTGCAAAAATCAGAGCAAAAATGCCAAGCAGTTTACATTGTTGCATATATAGAAATTATTATTCACACTAATAAAGTTTTATGTATAGTTTTGTGAAGTTGAATACTGTCACCTAGAAGTATTTCGTGCAGCTTGTTCTCTTATTTGCAGGTGGAAATCCCATGTTACAAAGCTTCATCTACTAAAATATTGCACTGTCTCAAGGAAAATTATAAAAACGTCCTTTGTGATCATTGACATTGCATAGTTTGCTTGTTGGGCTGTAAGAATACTGCTTTTCTACAACGAGTGTCCTGGATTTGACACTAAAAGATCTGATACTGAAACTTTGGGGAATGTGGAGTACCCCTTTATTTCCACCACAGTGTTTATATACAACTAACAACTAACCTGACTTGTTGTTTTTTTAACCAAGTAGCTTGAAATAGCAATGTTTTGACAATTCTTGCATCTAAACTGCGTAATTTCAATTAACTGAATTTTTTGAAAACTGCATATGATATTATATGGGAAAAGTCTTTGCAAAAAGTAACCATATTCATGCATGCTAATAAAACGGTTCTCAAAGGTTTTATTCACACATATATATCAATACAAATAGTATTTCTGCAAAAAAAATCAATCTAATGAAATTATTAAAAACTTTTTCAAAAACAGGGAAAAGTGATGGTAAAACAATAGAAAGCTGTAGAGTGAAAAAGCTACGTATTTTTGCTACCAAACCTATGAAAACTGGTTACTGGTATGAAAATCACGTACAATGACATTGGAAAAAACACATTTTCTGAAGCAAATTTATAAATGATAATGTCACTGTTTATTTATCAATGATAATGTCACTGTTTATTTATCACTTGATAACGTCACTGTTTTTATCCGTATAAATCCATTTTTTAAGATTCACATGCGGGGTGCAAAAATCAGAGCAAAAATGCCTAGCAGTTTACATTGTTGCATATAGAGAAATTATTATTCACACTAATAAAGTTTTATGTATAGTTTTGTGAAGTTGAATACTGTCACCTAGAAGTATTTCGTGCAGCTTGTTCTCTTATTTGCAGGTGGAAATCCCATGTTACAAAGCTTCATCTACTAAAATATTGCACTGTGTCAAGGAAAATTATAAAAACGTCCTTTGTGATCATTGACATTGCATAGTTTGCTTGTTGGGCTGTAAGAATACTGCTTTTCTACAACGAGTGTCCTGGATTTGACACTAAAAGATCTGATACTGAAACTTTGGGGAATGTGGAGTACCCCTTTATTTCCACCACAGTGTTTATATACAACTAACAACTAACCTGACTTGTTGTTTTTTTAACCAAATAGCTTGAAATAGCAATGTTTTGACAATTCTTGCATCTAAACTGCGTAATTTCAATTAACTGAATTTTTTGAAAACTGCATATGATATTATATGGGAAAAGTCTTTGCAAAAAGTAACCATATTCATGCATGCTAATAAAACGGTTCTCAAAGGTTTTATTCACACATATATATCAATACAAATAGTATTTCTGCAAAAAAAATCAATCTAATGAAATTATTAAAAACTTTTTCAAAAACAGGGAAAAGTGATGGTAAAACAATAGAAAGCTGTAGAGTGAAAAAGCTACGTATTTTTGCTACCAAACCTATGAAAACTGGTTACTGGTATGAAAATCACGTACAATGACATTGGAAAAAACACATTTTCTGAAGCAAATTTATAAATGATAATGTCACTGTTTATTTATCAATGATAATGTCACTGTTTATTTATCACTTGATAACGTCACTGTTTTTATCCGTATAAATCCATTTTTTAAGATTCACATGCGGGGTGCAAAAATCAGAGCAAAAATGCCTAGCAGTTTACATTGTTGCATATAGAGAAATTATTATTCACACTAATAAAGTTTTATGTATAGTTTTGTGAAGTTGAATACTGTCACCTAGAAGTATTTCGTGCAGCTTGTTCTCTTATTTGCAGGTGGAAATCCCATGTTACAAAGCTTCATCTACTAAAATATAGCACTGTCTCAAGGAAAATTATAAAAACGTCCTTTGTGATCATTGACATTGCATAGTTTGCTAGTTGGGCTGTAAGAATACTGCTTTTCTACAACGAGTGTCCTGGATTTGACACTAAAAGATCTGATACTGAAACTTTGGGGAATGTGGAGTACCCCTTTATTTCCACCACAGTGTTTATATACAACTAACAACTAACCTGACTTGTTGTTTTTTAACCAAATAGCTTGAAATAGCAATGTTTTGACAATTCTTGCATCTAAACTTCGTAATTTCAATTAACTGAATTTTTTGAAAACTGCATATGATATTATAAGGGAAAAGTCTTTGCAAAAAGTAACCATATTCATGCATGCTAATAATACGGTTCTCAAAGTTTTTATTCACACATATATATCAATACAAATAGTATTTCTGCAAAAAAAATCAATCTAATGAAATTATTAAAAACTTTTTCAAAAACAGGGAAAAGTGATGGTAAAACAATAGAAAGCTGTAGAGTGAAAAAGCTACGTATTTTTGCTACCAAACCTATGAAAACTGGTTACTGTTATGAAAATCACGTACAATGACATTGGAAAAAACACATTTTCTGAAGCAAATTTATAAATGATAATGTCACTGTTTATTTATCAATGATAATGTCACTGTTTATTTATCACTTGATAACGTCACTGTTTTTATCCGTATAAATCCATTTTTTAAGATTCACATGCGGGGTGCAAAAATCAGAGCAAAAATGCCTAGCAGTTTACATTGTTGCATATAGAGAAATTATTATTCACACTAATAAAGTTTTATGTATAGTTTTGTGAAGTTGAATACTGTCACCTAGAAGTATTTCGCGCAGCTTGTTCTCTTATTTGCAGGTGGAAATCCCATGTTACAAAGCTTCATCTACTAAAATATTGCACTGTCTCAAGGAAAATTATAAAAACGTCCTTTGTGATCATTGACATTGCATAGTTTGCTTGTTGGGCTGTAAGAATACTGCTTTTCTACAACGAGTGTCCTGGATTTGACACTAAAAGTTCTGATACTGAAACTTTGGGGAATGTGGAGTACCCCTTTATTTCCACCACAGTGTTTATATACAACTAACAACTAACCTGACTTGTTGTTTTTTAACCAAATTGCTTGAAATAGCAATGTTTTGACAATTCTTGCATCTAAACTGCGTAATTTCAATTAACTGAATTTTTTGAAAACTGCATATGATATTATAAGGGAAAAGTCTTTGCAAAAAGTAACCATATTCATGCATGCTAATAATACGGTTCTCAAAGGTTTTATTCACACATATATATCAATACAAATAGTATTTCTGCAAAAAAAATCAATCTAATGAAATTATTAAAAACTTTTTCAAAAACAGGGAAAAGTGATGGTAAAACAATAGAAAGCTGTAGAGTGAAAAAGCTACGTATTTTTGCTACCAAACCTATGAAAACTGGTTACTGTTATGAAAATCACGTACAATGACATTGGAAAAAACACATTTTCTGAAGCAAATTTATAAATGATAATGTCACTGTTTATTTATCAATGATAATGTCACTGTTTATTTATCACTTGATAACGTCACTGTTTTTATCCGTATAAATCCATTTTTTAAGATTCACATGCGGGGTGCAAAAATCAGAGCCAAAATGCCTAGCAGTTTACATTGTTGCATATAGAGAAATTATTATTCACACTAATAAAGTTTTATGTATAGTTTTGTGAAGTTGAATACTGTCACCTAGAAGTATTTCGTGCAGCTTGTTCTCTTATTTGCAGGTGGAAATCCCATGTTACAAAGCTTCATCTACTAAAATATTGCACTGTGACAAGGAAAATAATAAAAACGTCCTTTGTGATCATTGACATTGCATAGTTTGCTTGTTGGGCTGTAAGAATACTGCTTTTCTACAACGAGTGTCCTGGATTTGACACTAAAAGATCTGATACTGAAACTTTGGGGAATGTGGAGTACCCCTTTATTTCCACCACAGTGTTTATATACAACTAACAACTAACCTGACTTGTTGTTTTTTAACCAAATAGCTTGAAATAGCAATGTTTTGACAATTCTTGCATCTAAACTGCGTAATTTCAATTAACTGAATTTTTTGAAAACTGCATATGATATTATATGGGAAAAGTCTTTGCAAAAAGTAACCATATTCATGCATGCTAATAAAACGGTTCTCAAAGGTTTTATTCACACATATATATCAATACAAATAGTATTTCTGCAAAAAAAATCAATCTAATGAAATTATTAAAAACTTTTTCAAAAACAGGGAAAAGTGATGGTAAAACAATAGAAAGCTGTAGAGTGAAAAAGCTACGTATTTTTGCTACCAAACCTATGAAAACTGGTTACTGGTATGAAAATCACGTACAATGACATTGGAAAAAACACATTTTCTGAAGCAAATTTATAAATGATAATGTCACTGTTTATTTATCAATGATAATGTCACTGTTTATTTATCACTTGATAACGTCACTGTTTTTATCCGTATAAATCCATTTTTTAAGATTCACATGCGGGGTGCAAAAATCAGAGCAAAAATGCCTAGCAGTTTACATTGTTGCATATATAGAAATTATTATTCACACTAATAAAGTTTTATGTATAGTTTTGTGAAGTTGAATACTGTCACCTAGAAGTATTTCGTGCAGCTTGTTCTCTTATTTGCAGGTGGAAATCCCATGTTACAAAGCTTCATCTACTAAAATATTGCACTGTCTCAAGGAAAATTATAAAAACGTCCTTTGTGATCATTGACATTGCATAGTTTGCTTGTTGGGCTGTAAGAATACTGCTTTTCTACAACTAGTATCCTGGATTTGGCACTAAAAGATCTGATACTGAAACTTTGGGGAATGTGAAGTACCCCTTTATTTCCACCACAGTGTTTATATACAACTAACTGACTTGTTGTTTTTTAACCAAATTGCTTGAAATAGCAATGTTTTGACAATTCTTGCATCTAAATTTCGTAATTTCAATTAACTGAATTTTTTGAAAACTGCATATGATATTATAAGGGAAAAGTCTTTGCAAAAAGTAACCATATTCATGCATGCTAATAATACGGTTCTCAAAGTTTTTATTCACACATATATATCAATACAAATAGTATTTCTGGAAAAAAAATCAATCTAATGAAATTATTAAAAACTTTTTCAAAAACAGGGAAAAGTGATGGTAAAACAATAGAAAGCTGTAGAGTGAAAAAGCTACGTATTTTTGCTACCAAACCTATGAAAACTGGTTACTGTTATGAAAATCACGTACAATGACATTGGAAAAAACACATTTTCTGAAGCAAATTTATAAATGATAATGTCACTGTTTATTTATCAATGATAATGTCACTGTTTATTTATCACTTGATAACGTCACTGTTTTTATCCGTATAAATCCATTTTTTAAGATTCACATGCGGGGTGCAAAAATCAGAGCAAAAATGCCTAGCAGTTTACATTGTTGCATATAGAGAAATTATTATTCACACTAATAAAGTTTTATGTATAGTTTTGTGAAGTTGAATACTGTCACCTAGAAGTATTTCGTGCAGCTTGTTCTCTTATTTGCAGGTGGAAATCCCATGTTACAAAGCTTCATCTACTAAAATATTGCACTGTGTCAAGGAAAATAATAAAAACGTCCTTTGTGATCATTGACATTGCATAGTTTGCTTGTTGGGCTGTAAGAATACTGCTTTTCTACAACGAGTGTCCTGGATTTGACACTAAAAGATCTGATACTGAAACTTTGGGGAATGTGGAGTACCCCTTTATTTCCACCACAGTGTTTATATACAACTAACAACTAACCTGACTTGTTGTTTTTTTAACCAAATAGCTTGAAATAGCAATGTTTTGACAATTCTTGCATCTAAACTGCGTAATTTAAATTAACTGAATTTTTTGAAAACTGCATATGATATTACATGGGAAAAGTCTTTGCAAAAAGTAACCATATTCATGCATGCTAATAAAACGGTTCTCAAAGGTTTTATTCACACATATATATCAATACAAATAGTATTTCTGCAAAAAAAATCAATCTAATGAAATTATTAAAAACTTTTTCAAAAACAGGGAAAAGTGATGGTAAAACAATAGAAAGCTGTAGAGTGAAAAAGCTACGTATTTTTGCTACCAAACCTATGAAAACTGGTTACTGGTATGAAAATCACGTACAATGACATTGGAAAAAACACATTTTCTGAAGCAAATTTATAAATGATAATGTCACTGTTTATTTATCAATGATAATGTCACTGTTTATTTATCACTTGATAACGTCACTGTTTTTATCCGTATAAATCCATTTTTTAAGATTCACATGCGGGGTGCAAAAATCAGAGCAAAAATGCCTAGCAGTTTACATTGTTGCATATATAGAAATTATTATTCACACTAATAAAGTTTTATGTATAGTTTTGTGAAGTTGAATACTGTCACCTAGAAGTATTTCGTGCAGCTTGTTCTCTTATTTGCAGGTGGAAATCCCATGTTACAAAGCTTCATCTACTAAAATATTGCACTGTCTCAAGGAAAATTATAAAAACGTCCTTTGTGATCATTGACATTGCATAGTTTGCTTGTTGGGCTGTAAGAATACTGCTTTTCTACAACGAGTATCCTGGATTTGGCACTAAAAGATCTGATACTGAAACTTTGGGGAATGTGAAGTACCCCTTTATTTCCACCACAGTGTTTATATACAACTAACTGACTTGTTGTTTTTTTACCAAATTGCTTGAAATAGCAATGTTTTGACAATTCTTGCATCTAAACTTCGTAATTTCAATTAACTGAATTTTTTGAAAACTGCATATGATATTATAAGGGAAAAGTCTTTGCAAAAAGTAACCATATTCATGCATGCTAATAATACGGTTCTCAAAGTTTTTATTCACACATATATATCAATACAAATAGTATTTCTGGAAAAAAAATCAATCTAATGAAATTATTAAAAACTTTTTCAAAAACAGGGAAAAGTGATGGTAAAACAATAGAAAGCTGTAGAGTGAAAAAGCTACGTATTTTTGCTACCAAACCTATGAAAACTGGTTACTGGTATGAAAATCACGTACAATGACATTGGAAAAAACACATTTTCTGAAGCAAATTTATAAATGATAATGTCACTGTTTATTTATCAATGATAATGTCACTGTTTATTTATCACTTGATAACGTCACTGTTTTTATCCGTATAAATCCATTTTTTAAGATTCACATGCGGGGTGCAAAAATCAGAGCAAAAATGCCTAGCAGTTTACATTGTTGCATATATAGAAATTATTATTCACACTAATAAAGTTTTATGTATAGTTTTGTGAAGTTGAATACTGTCACCTAGAAGTATTTCGTGCAGCTTGTTCTCTTATTTGCAGGTGGAAATCCCATGTTACAAAGCTTCATCTACTAAAATATTGCACTGTGTCAAGGAAAATAATAAAAACGTCCTTTGTGATCATTGACATTGCATAGTTTGCTTGTTGGGCTGTAAGAATACTGCTTTTCTACAACGAGTATCCTGGATTTGGCACTAAAAGAAACTTTGGGGAATGTGAAGTACCCCTTTATTTCCACCACAGTGTTTATATACAACTAACTGACTTGTTGTTTTTTAACCAAATTGCTTGAAATAGCAATGTTTTGACAATTCTTGCATCTAAACTTCGTAATTTCAATTAACTGAATTTTTTGAAAACTGCATATGATATTATAAGGGAAAAGTCTTTGCAAAAAGTAACCATATTCATGCATGCTAATAATACGGTTCTCAAAGTTTTTATTCACACATATATATCAATACAAATAGTATTTCTGGAAAAAAAATCAATCTAATGAAATTATTAAAAACTTTTTCAAAAACAGGGAAAAGTGATGGTAAAACAATAGAAAGCTGTAGAGTGAAAAAGCTACGTATTTTTGCTACCAAACCTATGAAAACTGGTTACTGTTATGAAAATCACGTACAATGACATTGGAAAAAACACATTTTCTGAAGCAAATTTATAAATGATAATGTCACTGTTTATTTATCACTTGATAACGTCACTGTTTTTATCTGTATAAATCCATTTTTTAAGATTCACATGCGGGGTGCAAAAATCAGAGCAAAAATGCCTAGCAGTTTACATTGTTGCATATATAGAAATTATTATTCACACTAATAAAGTTTTATGTATAGTTTTGTGAAGTTGAATACTGTCACCTAGAAGTATTTCGCGCAGCTTGTTCTCTTATTTGCAGGTGGAAATCCCATGTTACAAAGCTTCATCTACTAAAATATTGCACTGTCTCAAGGAAAATTATAAAAACGTCCTTTGTGATCATTGACATTGCATAGTTTGCTTGTTGGGCTGTAAGAATACTGCTTTTCTACAACGAGTGTCCTGGATTTGACACTAAAAGTTCTGATACTGAAACTTTGGGGAATGTGGAGTACCCCTTTATTTCCACCACAGTGTTTATATACAACTAACAACTAACCTGACTTGTTGTTTTTTAACCAAATTGCTTGAAATAGCAATGTTTTGACAATTCTTGCATCTAAACTGCGTAATTTCAATTAACTGAATTTTTTGAAAACTGCATATGATATTATAAGGGAAAAGTCTTTGCAAAAAGTAACCATATTCATGCATGCTAATAATACGGTTCTCAAAGGTTTTATTCACACATATATATCAATACAAATAGTATTTCTGCAAAAAAAATCAATCTAATGAAATTATTAAAAACTTTTTCAAAAACAGGGAAAAGTGATGGTAAAACAATAGAAAGCTGTAGAGTGAAAAAGCTACGTATTTTTGCTACCAAACCTATGAAAACTGGTTACTGTTATGAAAATCACGTACAATGACATTGGAAAAAACACATTTTCTGAAGCAAATTTATAAATGATAATGTCACTGTTTATTTATCAATGATAATGTCACTGTTTATTTATCACTTGATAACGTCACTGTTTTTATCCGTATAAATCCATTTTTTAAGATTCACATGCGGGGTGCAAAAATCAGAGCCAAAATGCCTAGCAGTTTACATTGTTGCATATAGAGAAATTATTATTCACACTAATAAAGTTTTATGTATAGTTTTGTGAAGTTGAATACTGTCACCTAGAAGTATTTCGTGCAGCTTGTTCTCTTATTTGCAGGTGGAAATCCCATGTTACAAAGCTTCATCTACTAAAATATTGCACTGTGACAAGGAAAATAATAAAAACGTCCTTTGTGATCATTGACATTGCATAGTTTGCTTGTTGGGCTGTAAGAATACTGCTTTTCTACAACGAGTGTCCTGGATTTGACACTAAAAGATCTGATACTGAAACTTTGGGGAATGTGGAGTACCCCTTTATTTCCACCACAGTGTTTATATACAACTAACAACTAACCTGACTTGTTGTTTTTTAACCAAATAGCTTGAAATAGCAATGTTTTGACAATTCTTGCATCTAAACTGCGTAATTTCAATTAACTGAATTTTTTGAAAACTGCATATGATATTATATGGGAAAAGTCTTTGCAAAAAGTAACCATATTCATGCATGCTAATAAAACGGTTCTCAAAGGTTTTATTCACACATATATATCAATACAAATAGTATTTCTGCAAAAAAAATCAATCTAATGAAATTATTAAAAACTTTTTCAAAAACAGGGAAAAGTGATGGTAAAACAATAGAAAGCTGTAGAGTGAAAAAGCTACGTATTTTTGCTACCAAACCTATGAAAACTGGTTACTGGTATGAAAATCACGTACAATGACATTGGAAAAAACACATTTTCTGAAGCAAATTTATAAATGATAATGTCACTGTTTATTTATCAATGATAATGTCACTGTTTATTTATCACTTGATAACGTCACTGTTTTTATCCGTATAAATCCATTTTTTAAGATTCACATGCGGGGTGCAAAAATCAGAGCCAAAATGCCTAGCAGTTTACATTGTTGCATATATAGAAATTATTATTCACACTAATAAAGTTTTATGTATAGTTTTGTGAAGTTGAATACTGTCACCTAGAAGTATTTCGTGCAGCTTGTTCTCTTATTTGCAGGTGGAAATCCCATGTTACAAAGCTTCATCTACTAAAATATTGCACTGTCTCAAGGAAAATTATAAAAACGTCCTTTGTGATCATTGACATTGCATAGTTTGCTTGTTGGGCTGTAAGAATACTGCTTTTCTACAACTAGTATCCTGGATTTGGCACTAAAAGATCTGATACTGAAACTTTGGGGAATGTGAAGTACCCCTTTATTTCCACCACAGTGTTTATATACAACTAACTGACTTGTTGTTTTTTAACCAAATTGCTTGAAATAGCAATGTTTTGACAATTCTTGCATCTAAATTTCGTAATTTCAATTAACTGAATTTTTTGAAAACTGCATATGATATTATAAGGGAAAAGTCTTTGCAAAAAGTAACCATATTCATGCATGCTAATAATACGGTTCTCAAAGTTTTTATTCACACATATATATCAATACAAATAGTATTTCTGGAAAAAAAATCAATCTAATGAAATTATTAAAAACTTTTTCAAAAACAGGGAAAAGTGATGGTAAAACAATAGAAAGCTGTAGAGTGAAAAAGCTACGTATTTTTGCTACCAAACCTATGAAAACTGGTTACTGTTATGAAAATCACGTACAATGACATTGGAAAAAACACATTTTCTGAAGCAAATTTATAAATGATAATGTCACTGTTTATTTATCACTTGATAACGTCACTGTTTTTATCCGTATAAATCCATTTTTTAAGATTCACATGCGGGGTGCAAAAATCAGAGTAAAAATGTCAAGCAGTTTACATTGTTGCATATATAGAAATTATTATTCACACTAATAAAGTTTTATGTATAGTTTTGTGAAGTTGAATACTGTCACCTAGAAGTATTTCGTGCAGCTTGTTCTCTTATTTGCAGGTGGAAATCCCATGTTACAAAGCTTCATCTACTAAAATATTGCACTGTCTCAAGGAAAATTATAAAAACGTCCTTTGTGATCATTGACATTGCATAGTTTGCTTGTTGGGCTGTAAGAATACTGCTTTTCTACAACGAGTATCCTGGATTTGACACTAAAAGATCTGATACTGAAAATTTGGGGAATGTGAAGTACCCCTTTATTTCCACCACAGTGTTTATATACAACTAACTGACTTGTTGTTTTTTAACCAAATAGCTTGAAATAGCAATGTTTTGACAATTCTTGCATCTAAACTGCGTAATTTCAATTAACTGAATTTTTTGAAAACTGCATATGATATTATAAGGGAAAAGTCTTTGCAAAAAGTAACCATATTCATGCATGCTAATAATACGGTTCTCAAAGGTTTTATTCACACATATATATCAATACAAATAGTATTTCTGGAAAAAAAATCAATCTAATGAAATTATTAAAAACTTTTTCAAAAACAGGGAAAAGTGATGGTAAAACAATAGAAAGCTGTAAAGTGAAAAAGCTACACCTTAGCTACGTATTTTTGCTACCAAACTCATGAAAACTGGTTACTGGTATGAAAATCACGTACAATGACATTGGAAAAAACACATTTTCTGAAGCAAATTTATAAATGATAATGTCACTGTTTATTTATCAATGATAATGTCACTGTTTATTTATCACTTGATAACATCACTGTTTTTATCCGTATAAATCCATTTTTTAAGATTCACATGCGGGGTGCAAAAATCAGAGCAAAAATGTCAAGCAGTTTACATTGTTGCATATATAGAAATTATTATTCACACTAATAAAGTTTTATGTATAGTTTTGTGAAGTTGAATACTGTCACCTAGAAATATTTCGTGCAGCTTGTTCTCTTATTTGCAGGTGGAAATCCCATGTTACAAAGCTTCATCTACTAAAATATAGCACTGTCTCAAGGAAAATTATAAAAACGTCCTTTGTGATCATTGACATTGCATAGTTTGCTTGTTGGGCTGTAAGAATACTGCTTTTCTACAACGAGTGTCCTAGATTTGACACTAAAAGATCTGATACTGAAATTTTGGGGAATGTGGAGTACCCCTTTATTTCCACCACAGAGTTTATATACAACTAACAACTAACCTGACTTGTTGTTTTTTAACCAAATAGCTTAAAATAGCAATGTTTTGACAATTCTTGCATCTAAACTGCGTAATTTCAATTAACTGAATTTTTTGAAAACTGCATATGATATTATAAGGGAAAAGTCTTTGCAAAAAGTAACCATATTCATGCATGCTAATAATACGGTTCTCAAAGTTTTTATTCACACATATATATCAATACAAATAGTATTTCTGGAAAAAAAATCAATCTAATGAAATTATTAAAAACTTTTTCAAAAACAGGGAAAAGTGATGGTAAAACAATAGAAAGCTGTAGAGTGAAAAAGCTACGTATTTTTGCTACCAAACCTATGAAAACTGGTTACTGTTATGAAAATCACGTACAATGACATTGGAAAAAACACATTTTCTGAAGCAAATTTATAAATGATAATGTCACTGTTTATTTATCACTTGATAACGTCACTGTTTTTATCCGTATAAATCCATTTTTTAAGATTCACATGCGGGGTGCAAAAATCAGAGTAAAAATGTCAAGCAGTTTACATTGTTGCATATATAGAAATTATTATTCACACTAATAAAGTTTTATGTATAGTTTTGTGAAGTTGAATACTGTCACCTAGAAGTATTTCGTGCAGCTTGTTCTCTTATTTGCAGGTGGAAATCCCATGTTACAAAGCTTCATCTACTAAAATATTGCACTGTCTCAAGGAAAATTATAAAAACGTCCTTTGTGATCATTGACATTGCATAGTTTGCTTGTTGGGCTGTAAGAATACTGCTTTTCTACAACGAGTATCCTGGATTTGACACTAAAAGATCTGATACTGAAAATTTGGGGAATGTGAAGTACCCCTTTATTTCCACCACAGTGTTTATATACAACTAACTGACTTGTTGTTTTTTAACCAAATAGCTTGAAATAGCAATGTTTTGACAATTCTTGCATCTAAACTGCGTAATTTCAATTAACTGAATTTTTTGAAAACTGCATATGATATTATAAGGGAAAAGTCTTTGCAAAAAGTAACCATATTCATGCATGCTAATAATACGGTTCTTAAAGGTTTTATTCACACATATATATCAATACAAATAGTATTTCTGGAAAAAAAATCAATCTAATGAAATTATTAAAAACTTTTTCAAAAACAGGGAAAAGTGATGGTAAAACAATAGAAAGCTGTAGAGTGAAAAAGCTACGTATTTTTGCTACCAAACCTATGAAAACTGGTTACTGGTATGAAAATCACGTACAATGACATTGGAAAAAACACATTTTCTGAAGCAAATTTATAAATGATAATGTCACTGTTTATTTATCAATGATAATGTCACTGTTTATTTATCACTTGATAACGTCACTGTTTTTATCCGTATAAATCCATTTTTTAAGATTCACATGCGGGGTGCAAAAATCAGAGCAAAAATGCCTAGTAGTTTACATTGTTGCATATATAGAAATTATTATTCACACTAATAAAGTTTTATGTATAGTTTTGTGAAGTTGAATACTGTCACCTAGAAGTATTTCGTGCAGCTTGTTCTCTTATTTGCAGGTGGAAATCCCATGTTACAAAGCTTAATGTACTAAAATATTGCACTGTCTCAAGGAAAATTATAAAAACGTCCTTTGTGATCATTGACATTGCATAGTTTGCTTGTTGGGCTGTAAGAATACTGCTTTTCTACAACGAGTGTCCTGGATTTGACACTAAAAGATCTGATACTGAAACTTTGGGGAATGTGGAGTACCCCTTTATTTAAACCACAGTGTTTATATACAACTAACAACTAACCTGACTTGTTTTTTTTTAACCAAATAGCTTGAAATAGCAATGTTTTGACAATTCTCGCATCTAAACTGCGTAATTTCAATTAACTGAGTTTTTTGAAAACTGCATATGATATTATAAGGGAAAAGTCTTTGCAAAAAGTAACCATATTCATGCATGCTAATAATACGGTTCTCAAAGTTTTTATTCACACATATATATCAATACAAATAGTATTTCTGCAAAAAAAATCAATCTAATGAAATTATTAAAAACGTTTTCAAACACAGGGAAAAGTGATGGTAAAACAATAGAAAGCTGTAGAGTGAAAAAGCTACACCTTAGCTACGTATTTTTGCTCCAAACAGCTACGTATTTTTGCTTCCAAACTTATGAAACTGGTTACTGGTATGAAAATCACATTGGAAAAAACACATTTTCTGAAGCTTGTTCTATTATTTGCAGGTGGAAATACCATGTTTCAAAGCTTCATCTACTAAAATATTGCACTGTCTCAAGGAAAATTATAAAAACGTCCTTTGTGATCATTGACATTGCATAGTTTGCTTGTTGGGCTGTAAGAATACTGCTTTTCTACAACGAGTGTCCTGGATTTGACACTAAAAGATCTGATACTGAAACTGTGGGTAATGTGGAGTACACCTTTATTTCCACCACAGTGTTTATATACAACTAACAACTAACCTGACTTTTTTTTTTTTAACTAAATAGCTTGAAATAGCAATGTTTTGACAATTCTTGCATCTAAACTGCGTAATTTCAATTAACTGAGTTTTTTGAAAACTGCATATGATATTATAAGGGAAAAGTCTTTGCAAAAAGTAACCATATTCATGCTAATAATACGGTTCTCAAAGTTTTTATTCACACATATATATCAATACAAATAGTATTTCTGGAAAAAAAATCAATCTAATGAAATTATTAAAAACTTTTTCAAAAAAAGGGAAAAGGGATGGTAAAACAATAAAAAGCTGTAGAGTGAAAAAGCTACGTATTTTTGCTACCAAACCTATGAAAACTGGTTACTGGTATGAAAATAACGTACAATGACATTGGAAAAAAAACATTTTCTGAAGCAAATTTATAAATGATAATGTCACTGTTTATTTATCAATGATAATGTCACTGTTTATTTATCATTTGATAACGTCACTGTTTTTATCCGTATAAATCCATTTTTTAAGATTCACATGCGGGGTGCAAAATCAGAGCAAAAATGCCTAGCAGTTTACATTGTTGCATATATAGAAATTATTATTCACACTAATAAAGTTTTATGTATAGTTTTGTGAAGTTGAATACTGTCACCTAGAAGTAGTTTGTGCAGCTTGTTCTCTTATTTGCAGGTTGAAATCCCATATTACAAAGCTTCATCTACTAAAATATTGCACTGTCTCAAGGAAAATTATAAAAACGTCCTTTGTGATCATTGACATTGCATAGTTTACTTGTTGGGCCGTACGAATACTGCTTTTCTACAACGAGTGTCCTGGATTTGAAACTAAAAGATCTGATACTGAAACTTTGGGGAATGTGGAGTACCCCTTTATTTCCACCACAGTTTTTATATACAACTAACAACTAACCTGACTTGTTTTTTTGTAACCAAATAGCTTGAAATAGCAATGTTTTGACAATTCTTGCATCTAAACTGCGTAATTTCAATTAGCTGAATTTTTTGAAAACTGCATATGATATTATAAGGGAAAAGTCTCTGCAAAAAGTAACCATATTCATGTATGCTAATAATACGGGTCTCAAAGGTTTTATTCACACATATATATCAATACAAATAGTATTTCTGCAAAAAAAAATCAATCTAATTAAATTATTAAAAACGTTTTCAAACACAGGGAAAAGTGATGGTAAAACAATAGAAAGCTGTAAAGTGAAAAAGCTACACCTTAGCTACGTATTTTTGCTACCAAACCTATGAAAACTGGTTACTGGTATGAAAATCACGTACAATGACATTGGAAAAAACACATTTTCTGAAGCAAATTTATAAATGATAATGTCACTGTTTATTTATCAATGATAATGTCACTGTTTATTTATCATTTGATAACGTCACTGTTTTATCCGTATAAATCTATTTTTTAAGATTCACATCCCTCTATGCGGGGTGAAAAAAATCAGAGCAAAAATGCCTAGCAGTTTACATTATTGCATATATAGAAATTATTATTTACACTTATAAAGTTTTATGTATAGTTTTGTGAAGTTGTATAGTGTAACCTAGAAATATTTCGTGCTGCTTGTTCTCTTATTGGCAGCTGGAAATCTCATGTTACAATGCTTCATCTACTAAAATATTGCACTGTCTCAAGGAAAATTATAAAAACGTCCTTTGGGATCATTGACATTGCATAGTTTGCTTGGGCTGTAAGAATACTGCTTTTCTACAACGAGTGTCCTGGATTTGACACTAAAAGATCTGATACTGGAACTTTGGGGAATGTCGAGTACCCCTTTATCTACAACGAGTGTCCTGGATTTGACACTAAAAGATCTGATACTGGAACTTTGAGGAATGCGGAGTACCCCTTTATTTCCACCACAATGTTTATATACAACTAACGACTAAACTGATTTGTTTTTTTTTTAACCAAATAGCTTGAAATAGCAATGTTTTGAGCATTCTTGCATCTAAACTGCGTAATTTCAATAAACAGAATTTTTTGAAAACTGCATATGATATTATAAGGTAAAAGTCTTTGCAAAAAGCAACCATATGCATGCATGCTAAAAATACGGTCCTCAAAATTTTTATTCACACATATATATCAATACAAATAGTCTTTCTGCAAAAAAATCAATCTAATGAAATTATTAAAAACTTTTTCAAACACAGGGAAAAGTAATGGTAAAACAATAGAAAGCAGTACAGTGAAAAAGCTACACTTTAGCTACGTATTTTTGCTACCAAACCCACATTTTATAACGTCACATTTTTTATCCGTATGAATTTATTTTTTAAGATTCATATGCCTCTATGCGGGGTGCAAAAATCAGAGCAAAAATGCCTAGCAGTTTACATTATTGCATATATAGAAATTATTATTTACACTAATAAAGTTTTATGTATAGTTTTGTGAAGTTGAATACTGTCACCTAGAAGTATTTCGTGCAGCTTGTTCTCTTATTTGCAGGTGGAAATCCCATGTTACAAAGCTTCATCTATTAAAATATTGCACTGTCTCAAGGAAAATTATAAAAACGTCCTTTGTGGTCATTGACATTGCATAGTTTGCTTGGGCTGTAAAAATACTGCTTTTCTACAACGAGTGTCCTGGATTTGACACTACAAGGTCTGATACTGGAAATTTGGGGAATGCAGAGTACCCCTTTATTTCCACCACAGTGTTTATATACAACTAACAACTAACCTGACTTGTTTTTTTTTTAACCAAATAGCTTGAAATAGCAATGTTTTGACAATTCTGTCATCTAAACTACGTAATTTCAATTAACAAAATTTTTTGAAAACTGCATATGATATTATAAGTGAAAAGTCTTTGCAAAAAGCTACCATATTCATGCATGCTAAAAATACGGTTCTCAAAGTTTTTATTCACACATATATATCAATACAAATAGTCTTTCTGCGAAAAAGATCAATCTAATGAAATTATTAAAAACTTTTTCAAACACAGGGAAAAGTGATGGTAAAACAATAGAAAGCTGTTAAGTGAAAAAACTACACTTTAGCTACGTATTTTTGCTACCAAACCTATGAAAACTTGTTACTGGTATGAAAATCACGTACAATGACATTGGAAAAAACACATTTTCTGAAGCAAATTTATAAATGATAATGTTACTGTTTATTTATCAATGATAATGTCACTGTTTATTTATCATTTGATAACGTCACTGTTTTTATCCGTATAAATCCATTTTTTAAGATTCACATGCCTCTATGCGTGGTGAAAAATTTAAGCAAAAATGCCTAGCAGTTTACATTATTGCATATATGGAAATTAGTATTTACACACATAAAGTTTTATGTATAGTTTTGTGACGTTGTGTACTGTAACCTAGAAATATTTCGTGCTACTTGTTCTCTTATTGGTAGCCGGAAATCTCATGTTACAATGCTTCATCTACTAAAATATTGCACTGTCTAAAGGAAAATTATAAAAACGTCCTTTGTGATCATTGATATTCCATAGTTTGCTTGGGCTGTCAGAATACTGATTTTCTACAACGAGTGTCCTGGATTTGACACTAAAAGATCTGATACTGGAAATTTGGGGAATGCGGAGTACCCCTTTATTTCCACCACAGTGTTTATATATAACTAACGACTAAACTGATTTGTTTTTTTTAACCAAATAGCTTGAAATAGCAATGTTTTGACAATTCTTGCATCTAAACTGCGTAATTTCAATCATGAGAATTTTTTGAAAACTGCATATGATATTATAAGGGAAAATCTTTGCAAAAAGCAAACATATTCATGCATGCTAAAAATACGGTTCTCAAAGTTTTTATTCACACATATATATCAATACAAATAGTATTTCTGCAAAAAAAATCAATCTAATGAAATTATTAAAAACTTTTTCAAACACAGGGAAAAGTGATGGTAAAACAATAGAAAGCTGTAAAGTGAAAAAGCTACACTTTAGCTACGTATTTTTGCTACCAAACCTATGAAAACTGGTTACTGGTATGAAAATCACGTACAATGACATTGGAAAAAACACATTTTCTGAAGCAAATTTATAAATGATAATGTCACTGTTTATTTATCAATGATAATGTCACTGTTTATTTATCCATGATAATGTCACTGTTTATTTATCATTTGATAACGTCACTGTTTTTATCCGTATAAATCCATTTTTTAAGATTCACATGCTTCTATTCGGGGAGCAAAAATCAGAGCAAAAATGCCTAGCAGTTTACATTATTGCATATATAGAAATTATTATTTACACAAATAAAGTTTTATGTATAGTTTTGTGAAGTTGTATACTGTCACCTGGAAATATTTCGTGCTGCTTGTTCTCTTATTGTCAGGTGGAAATGCCATGTTACAAAGCTTCATCTACTAAAATATTGCACTGTCTCAAGGAAAATTATAAAAACGTCCTTTGTGATCATTGACATTGCATAGTTTGCTTGGGCTGTAAGAATACTGCTTTTCTACAACGAGTGTCCTGGATTTGACACTAAAAGATCTGATACTAGAACTTTGGGGAATGTGGAGTACCCCTTTATTTCCACCACAGTGTTTATATACAACTAACGACTAAACTGATTTGTTTTTTTTAACCAAATAGCTTGAAATAGAAATGTTTTGACAATTTTTGCATCTAAACTGCGTAATTTCAATTAAGAGAATTTTTTGAAAACTGCATATGATATTATAAGGGAAAAGTCTTTGCAAAAAGCTGCCATATTCATGCATGCTAAAAGTACGGTTCTCAAAGTTTTTACTCACACATATATATCAATACAAATAGTATTTCTGCAGAAAAAAAAATTAATCTAATGAAATTATTAAAAACTTTTACAAACACCGGGAACGTAATGCTAAAACAATAGCAAGATGTAAAGTGAAAAAGCTACACGTTAGCTACGTATTATTGCTTCAAAACCTATGAAAACTGGTTACTGGTATGAAAATCACGTACAATGACATTGGAAAAACATTTTCTTAAGCAAATTTATAAATGATAACGTCACAGTTTATTTATAATGATAATGCCACTGTTTATCTATCATTTGATAATGTTTTTGTTTTCATCCGTATAAATCCATTTTTTAAGATTCACATCCCTCTATGCGGGGTGCAAAAATCAGAGCAGAAATGCCTAGCAGTTTACATTGTTGCATATATAGAAATTATTATTTACACTAATAAAGTTTTATGTATTGTTTTGTGAAGTTGTATTCTGTCACCTGGAAATATTTCGTGCTGCTTGTTCTCTTATTGGCAGCTGGAAATCCCATGTTACAAAGCTTCATCTACTAAAATATTGCACTGTCTCAAGGAAAATTATAAAAACGTCCTTTGTGATCATTGACATTGCATAGTTTGCTTGTTGGGCTGTAAGAATACTTCTTTTCTACAACGAGTGTCCTGGATTTGACACTGAAAGATCTGATACTGAAACTTTGGGGAATGTGGAGTACCCCTTTATTTCCACCACAGTGTTTATATACAACTAACAACTAACCTGACTTGGTTTTTTTTAACCAAATAGCTAGAAATAGCAATGTTTTGACAATTCTTGCATCTAAAATGCGTAATTTCAATTAAATGAATTTTTGAAAATTGCAAAAAGTAACCATATTCATGCATGCTAATAATACGGTTCTCAAAGTTTTTATTCACACATATATATCAATACAAATAGTATTTCTGGAAAAAAAATCAATCTAATGAAATTATTAAAAACTTTTTCAAAAACAGGGAAAAGTGATGGTAAAACAATAGAAAGCTGTAGATTGAAAAAGCTACATTTTAGCTATGTATTTTTGCTACCAAACCTATGAAAACTGGTTACTGGTATGAAAATCACGTACAATGACGTTGGAAAAAACACATTTTCTGAAGCAAATTTATAAATGATAATGTCACTGTTTATTTATCAATGACAATGTCACTGTTTATTTATCACTTGATAACGTCACTGTTTTTATCCGTATAAATCCATTTTTTAAGATTCACATGCGGGGTGCAAAAATCAGAGCAAAAATGCCAAGCAGTTTATATTGTTGCATATATAGAAATATTTATTCACACTAATAAAGTTTTATGTATAGTTTTGTGAAGTTGAATACTGTCACCTAGAAGTATTTCGTGCAGCTTGTTCTCTTATTTGCAGGTGGAAATCACATGTTACAAAGCTTCATCTACTAAATTATTGCACTGTCTCAAGGAAAATTATAAAAACGTCCTTTGTGATCATTGATATTGCATAGTTTGCTTGTTGGGCTGTAAGAATACTGCTTTTCTACAACGAGTGTCCTGGATTTGACACTAAAAGATCTGATACTGAAACTTTGGGGAATGTGGAGTACCCCTTTATTTCCACCACAGTGTTTATATACAACTAACAACTAACCTGATTTGTTTTTTTTAAACCAAATAGCTTGAAATAGCAATGTTTTGACAATTCTTGCATCTAAACTGCGTAATTTCAATTAAATGAATTTTTTGAAAACTGCATATGATATTATAAGGGAAAAGTCTTTGCAAAAAGTAACCATATTTATGCATGCTAATAATACGGTTCTCAAAGTTTTTATTCACACATATATATCAATACAAATAGTATTTCTGGAAAAAAAATCAATCTAATGAAATTATTAAAAACTTTTTCAAAAACAGGGAAAAGTGATGGTAAAACAATAGAAAGCTGTAGAGTGAAAAAGCTACACCTTAGCTATGTATTTTTGCTACCAAACCTATGAAAACTGGTTACTGGTATGAAAATCACGTACAATGACATTGGAAAAAACACATTTTCTGAAGCAAATTTATAAATGATAATGTCACTGTTTATTTATCAATGATAATGTCACTGTTTATTTATCACTTGATAACGTCACTGTTTTTATCCGTATAAATCCATTTTTTAAGATTCACATGCGGGGTGCAAAAATCAGAGCAAAAATGCCTAGCAGTTTACATTGTTGCATATATAGAAATTATTATTCACACTAATAAAGTTTTATGTATAGTTTTGTGAAGTTGAATACTGTCACCTAGAAGTATTTCGTGCAGCTTGTTCTCTTATTTGCAGGTGGAAATCCCATGTTACAAAGCTTAATGTACTAAAATATTGCACTGTCTCAAGGAAAATTATAAAAACGTCCTTTGTGATCATTGACATTGCATAGTTTGCTTGTTGGGCTGTAAGAATACTGCTTTTCTACAACGAGTGTCCTGGATTTGACACTAAAAGATCTGATACTGAAACATTGGGGAATGTGGAGTACCCCTTTATTTCCACCACAGTGTTTATATACAACTAACAACTAACCTGACTTGGTTTTTTTTAACCAAATAGCTAGAAATAGCAATGTTTTGACAATTCTTGCATCTAAACTGCGTAATTTCAATTAACTGAATTTTTGAAAATTGCAAAAAGTAACCATATTCATGCATGCTAATAATACGGTTCTCAAAGTTTTTATTCACACATATATATCAATACAAATAGTATTTCTGGAAAAAAAATCAATCTAATGAAATTATTAAAAACGTTTTCAAACACAGGGAAAAGTGATGGTAAAACAATAGAAAGCTGTAGAGTGAAAAAGCTACACCTTAGCTACGTATTTTTGCTCCAAACCTATGAAAACTGGTTACTGGTATGAAAATCACGTACAATGACATTGGAAAAAACACATTTTCTGAAGCAAATTTATAAATGATAATGTCACTGTTTATTTATCAATGATAATGTCACTGTTTATTTATCACTTGATAACGTCACTGGTTTTATCCGTATAAATCCATTTTTTAAGATTCACATGCGGGGTGCAAAATCAGAGCAAAAATGTCAAGCAGTTTACATTGTTGCATATATAGAAATTATTATTCACACTTATAAAGTTTTATGTATAGTTTTGTGAAGTTGAATACTGTCACCTAGAAGTATTTTGTGCAGCTTGTTCTCTTATTTGCAGGTGGAAATCCCATGTTACAAAGCTTCATCTACTAAAATATTCCCCTGTCTCAAGGAAAATTATAAAAACGTCCTTTGTGATCATTGACATTGCTTAGTTTGCTTGTTGGGCTGTAAGAATACTGCTTTTCTACAACGAGTGTCCTGGATTTGACACTAAAAGATCTGATACTGAAACTTTGGGGAATGTGGAGTACCCCTTTATTTCCACCACAGTGTTTATATACAACTAACAACTAACCTGACTTGTTTTTTAACCAAATAGCTTAAAATAGCAATGTTTTGACAATTCTTGCATCTAAACTGCGTAATTTCAATTAACTGAATTTATTGAAAACTGCATATGATATTATAAGGGAAAAGTCTTTGCAAAAAGTAACCATATTCATACATGCTAATAATACGGTTCTCAAAGTTTTTATTCACACATATATATCAATACAAATAGTATTTCTGGAAAAAAAATCAATCTAATGAAATTATTAAAAACGTTTTCAAACACAGGGAAAAGTGATGGTAAAACAATAGAAAGCTGTACAGTGAAAAAGCTACACCTTAGCTACGTATTTTTGCTCCAAACCTATGAAAACTGGTTACTGGTATGAAAATCACGTACAATGACATTGGAAAAAACACATTTTCTGAAGCAAATTCATAAATGATAATGTCACTGTTTATTTATCAATGATAATGACACTGTTTATTTATCACTTAATAACGTCACTGTTTTTATCCGTATGAATCCATTTTTTAAGATTCACATGCGGGGTGCAAAAATCAGAGCAAAAATGCCAAGCAGTTTACATTGTTGCATATATAGAAATTATTATTCACACTAATAAAGTTTTATGTATAGTTTTGTGAAGTTGAATACTGTCACCTAGAAGTATTTCGTGCAGCTTGTTCTCTTATTTGCAGGTGGAAATCCCATGTTACAAAGCTTCATCTACTAAAATATTGCACTGTCTCAAGGAAAATTATAAAAACGTCCTTTGTGATCATTGACATTGCATAGTTTGCTTGTTGGGCTGTAAGAATACTGCTTTTCTACAACGAGTGTCCTGGATTTGACACTAAAAGATCTGATACTGAAACTTTGGGGAATGTGGAGTACCCCTTTATTTAAACCACAGTGTTTATATACAACTAACAACTAACCTGACTTGTTTTTTTTTAACCAAATAGCTTGAAATAGCAATGTTTTGACAATTCTCGCATCTAAACTGCGTAATTTCAATTAACTGAGTTTTTTGAAAACTGCATATGATATTATAAGGGAAAAGTCTTTGCAAAAAGTAACCATATTCATGCATGCTAATAATACGGTTCTCAAAGTTTTTATTCACACATATATATCAATACAAATAGTATTTCTGCAAAAAAAATCAATCTAATGAAATTATTAAAAACGTTTTCAAACACAGGGAAAAGTGATGGTAAAACAATAGAAAGCTGTAGAGTGAAAAAGCTACACCTTAGCTACGTATTTTTGCTCCAAACAGCTACGTATTTTTGCTTCCAAACTTATGAAACTGGTTACTGGTATGAAAATCACATTGGAAAAAACACATTTTCTGAAGCTTGTTCTATTATTTGCAGGTGGAAATACCATGTTTCAAAGCTTCATCTACTAAAATATTGCACTGTCTCAAGGAAAATTATAAAAACGTCCTTTGTGATCATTGACATTGCATAGTTTGCTTGTTGGGCTGTAAGAATACTGCTTTTCTACAACGAGTGTCCTGGATTTGACACTAAAAGATCTGATACTGAAACTTTGGGTAATGTGGAGTACACCTTTATTTCCACCACAGTGTTTATATACAACTAACAACAAACCTGACTTTTTTTTTTTTAACTAAATAGCTTGAAATAGCAATGTTTTGACAATTCTTGCATCTAAACTGCGTAATTTCAATTAACTGAGTTTTTTGAAAACTGCATATGATATTATAAGGGAAAAGTCTTTGCAAAAAGTAACCATATTCATGCTAATAATACGGTTCTCAAAGTTTTTATTCACACATATATATCAATACAAATAGTATTTCTGGAAAAAAAATCAATCTAATGAAATTATTAAAAACTTTTTCAAAAAAAGGGAAAAGGGATGGTAAAACAATAAAAAGCTGTAGAGTGAAAAAGCTACGTATTTTTGCTACCAAACCTATGAAAACTGGTTACTGGTATGAAAATCACGTACAATGACATTGGAAAAAACACATTTTCTGAAGCAAATTTATAAATGATAATGTCACTGTTTATTTATCAATGATAATGTCACTGTTTATTTATCATTTGATAACGTCACTGTTTTTATCCGTATAAATCCATTTTTTAAGATTCACATGCGGGGTGCAAAATCAGAGCAAAAATGCCTAGCAGTTTACATTGTTGCATATATAGAAATTATTATTCACACTAATAAAGTTTTATGTATAGTTTTGTGAAGTTGAATACTGTCACCTAGAAGTATTTTGTGCAGCTTGTTCTCTTATTTGCAGGTTGAAATCCCATATTACAAAGCTTCATCTACTAAAATATTGCACTGTCTCAAGGAAAATTATAAAAACGTCCTTTGTGATCATTGACATTGCATAGTTTACTTGTTGGGCTGTACGAATACTGCTTTTCTACAACGAGTGTCCTGGATTTGAAACTAAAAGATCTGATACTGAAACTTTGGGGAATGTGGAGTACCCCTTTATTTCCACCACAGTTTTTATATACAACTAACAACTAACCTGACTTGTTTTTTTTTAACCAAATAGCTTGAAATAGCAATGTTTTGACAATTCTTGCATCTAAACTGCGTAATTTCAATTAGCTGAATTTTTTGAAAACTGCATATGATATTATAAGGGAAAAGTCTCTGCAAAAAGTAACCATATTCATGTATGCTAATAATACGGGTCTCAAAGGTTTTATTCACACATATATATCAATACAAATAGTATTTCTGCAAAAAAAAATCAATCTAATTAAATTATTAAAAACGTTTTCAAACACAGGGAAAAGTGATGGTAAAACAATAGAAAGCTGTAAAGTGAAAAAGCTACACCTTAGCTACGTATTTTTGCTACCAAACCTATGAAAACTGGTTACTGGTATGAAAATCACGTACAATGACATTGGAAAAAACACATTTTCTGAAGCAAATTTATAAATGATAATGTCACTGTTTATTTATCAATGATAATGTCACTGTTTATTTATCATTTGATAACGTCACTGTTTTATCCGTATAAATCTATTTTTTAAGATTCACATCCCTCTATGCGGGGTGAAAAAAATCAGAGCAAAAATGCCTAGCAGTTTACATTATTGCATATATAGAAATTATTATTTACACTTATAAAGTTTTATGTATAGTTTTGTGAAGTTGTATAGTGTAACCTAGAAATATTTCGTGCTGCTTGTTCTCTTATTGGCAGCTGGAAATCTCATGTTACAATGCTTCATCTACTAAAATATTGCACTGTCTCAAGGAAAATTATAAAAACGTCCTTTGGGATCATTGACATTGCATAGTTTGCTTGGGCTGTAAGAATACTGCTTTTCTACAACGAGTGTCCTGGATTTGACACTAAAAGATCTGATACTGGAACTTTGGGGAATGTCGAGTACCCCTTTATCTACAACGAGTGTCCTGGATTTGACACTAAAAGATCTGATACTGGAACTTTGAGGAATGCGGAGTACCCCTTTATTTCCACCACAATGTTTATATACAACTAACGACTAAACTGATTTGTTTTTTTTTTAACCAAATAGCTTGAAATAGCAATGTTTTGAGCATTCTTGCATCTAAACTGCGTAATTTCAATAAACAGAATTTTTTGAAAACTGCATATGATATTATAAGGTAAAAGTCTTTGCAAAAAGCAACCATATGCATGCATGCTAAAAATACGGTCCTCAAAATTTTTATTCACACATATATATCAATACAAATAGTCTTTCTGCAAAAAAATCAATCTAATGAAATTATTAAAAACTTTTTCAAACACAGGGAAAAGTAATGGTAAAACAATAGAAAGCAGTACAGTGAAAAAGCTACACTTTAGCTACGTATTTTTGCTACCAAACCCACATTTTATAACGTCACATTTTTTATCCGTATGAATTTATTTTTTAAGATTCATATGCCTCTATGCGGGGTGCAAAAATCAGAGCAAAAATGCCTAGCAGTTTACATTATTGCATATATAGAAATTATTATTTACACTAATAAAGTTTTATGTATAGTTTTGTGAAGTTGAATACTGTCACCTAGAAGTATTTCGTGCAGCTTGTTCTCTTATTTGCAGGTGGAAATCCCATGTTACAAAGCTTCATCTATTAAAATATTGCACTGTCTCAAGGAAAATTATAAAAACGTCCTTTGTGGTCATTGACATTGCATAGTTTGCTTGGGCTGTAAAAATACTGCTTTTCTACAACGAGTGTCCTGGATTTGACACTACAAGGTCTGATACTGGAAATTTGGGGAATGCAGAGTACCCCTTTATTTCCACCACAGTGTTTATATACAACTAACAACTAACCTGACTTGTTTTTTTTTTAACCAAATAGCTTGAAATAGCAATGTTTTGACAATTCTGTCATCTAAACTACGTAATTTCAATTAACAAAATTTTTTGAAAACTGCATATGATATTATAAGTGAAAAGTCTTTGCAAAAAGCTACCATATTCATGCATGCTAAAAATACGGTTCTCAAAGTTTTTATTCACACATATATATCAATACAAATAGTCTTTCTGCGAAAAAGATCAATCTAATGAAATTATTAAAAACTTTTTCAAACACAGGGAAAAGTGATGGTAAAACAATAGAAAGCTGTTAAGTGAAAAAACTACACTTTAGCTACGTATTTTTGCTACCAAACCTATGAAAACTTGTTACTGGTATGAAAATCCCGTACAATGACATTGGAAAAAACACATTTTCTGAAGCAAATTTATAAATGATAATGTTACTGTTTATTTATCAATGATAATGTCACTGTTTATTTATCATTTGATAACGTCACTGTTTTTATCCGTATAAATCCATTTTTTAAGATTCACATGCCTCTATGCGTGGTGAAAAATTTAAGCAAAAATGCCTAGCAGTTTACATTATTGCATATATGGAAATTAGTATTTACACACATAAAGTTTTATGTATAGTTTTGTGACGTTGTGTACTGTAACCTAGAAATATTTCGTGCTACTTGTTCTCTTATTGGTAGCCGGAAATCTCATGTTACAATGCTTCATCTACTAAAATATTGCACTGTCTAAAGGAAAATTATAAAAACGTCCTTTGTGATCATTGATATTCCATAGTTTGCTTGGGCTGTCAGAATACTGATTTTCTACAACGAGTGTCCTGGATTTGACACTAAAAGATCTGATACTGGAAATTTGGGGAATGCGGAGTACCCCTTTATTTCCACCACAGTGTTTATATATAACTAACGACTAAACTGATTTGTTTTTTTTAACCAAATAGCTTGAAATAGCAATGTTTTGACAATTCTTGCATCTAAACTGCGTAATTTCAATCATGAGAATTTTTTGAAAACTGCATATGATATTATAAGGGAAAATCTTTGCAAAAAGCAAACATATTCATGCATGCTAAAAATACGGTTCTCAAAGTTTTTATTCACACATATATATCAATACAAATAGTATTTCTGCAAAAAAAATCAATCTAATGAAATTATTAAAAACTTTTTCAAACACAGGGAAAAGTGATGGTAAAACAATAGAAAGCTGTAAAGTGAAAAAGCTACACTTTAGCTACGTATTTTTGCTACCAAACCTATGAAAACTGGTTACTGGTATGAAAATCACGTACAATGACATTGGAAAAAACACATTTTCTGAAGCAAATTTATAAATGATAATGTCACTGTTTATTTATCAATGATAATGTCACTGTTTATTTATCCATGATAATGTCACTGTTTATTTATCATTTGATAACGTCACTGTTTTTATCCGTATAAATCCATTTTTTAAGATTCACATGCTTCTATTCGGGGAGCAAAAATCAGAGCAAAAATGCCTAGCAGTTTACATTATTGCATATATAGAAATTATTATTTACACAAATAAAGTTTTATGTATAGTTTTGTGAAGTTGTATACTGTCACCTGGAAATATTTCGTGCTGCTTGTTCTCTTATTGTCAGGTGGAAATGCCATGTTACAAAGCTTCATCTACTAAAATATTGCACTGTCTCAAGGAAAATTATAAAAACGTCCTTTGTGATCATTGACATTGCATAGTTTGCTTGGGCTGTAAGAATACTGCTTTTCTACAACGAGTGTCCTGGATTTGACACTAAAAGATCTGATACTAGAACTTTGGGGAATGTGGAGTACCCCTTTATTTCCACCACAGTGTTTATATACAACTAACGACTAAACTGATTTGTTTTTTTTAACCAAATAGCTTGAAATAGAAATGTTTTGACAATTTTTGCATCTAAACTGCGTAATTTCAATTAAGAGAATTTTTTGAAAACTGCATATGATATTATAAGGGAAAAGTCTTTGCAAAAAGCTGCCATATTCATGCATGCTAAAAGTACGGTTCTCAAAGTTTTTACTCACACATATATATCAATACAAATAGTATTTCTGCAGAAAAAAAAATTAATCTAATGAAATTATTAAAAACTTTTACAAACACCGGGAAAGTAATGCTAAAACAATAGCAAGATGTAAAGTGAAAAAGCTACACGTTAGCTACGTATTATTGCTTCAAAACCTATGAAAACTGGTTACTGGTATGAAAATCACGTACAATGACATTGGAAAAACATTTTCTTAAGCAAATTTATAAATGATAACGTCACAGTTTATTTATAATGATAATGCCACTGTTTATCTATCATTTGATAATGTTTTTGTTTTCATCCGTATAAATCCATTTTTTAAGATTCACATCCCTCTATGCGGGGTGCAAAAATCAGAGCAGAAATGCCTAGCAGTTTACATTGTTGCATATATAGAAATTATTATTTACACTAATAAAGTTTTATGTATTGTTTTGTGAAGTTGTATTCTGTCACCTGGAAATATTTCGTGCTGCTTGTTCTCTTATTGGCAGCTGGAAATCCCATGTTACAAAGCTTCATCTACTAAAATATTGCACTGTCTCAAGGAAAATTATAAAAACGTCCTTTGTGATCATTGACATTGCATAGTTTGCTTGGGCTGTAAGAATACTGCTTTTCTACAACGAGTGTCCTGGATTTGACACTAAAAGATCTGATACTGGAACTTTGGGGAATTCGGAGTATCCCTATATTTCCACCACAGTGTTTATATACAACTAACGACTAAACTGATTTGTTGTTTTAAACCGAATAGCTTGAAATAGCAATGTTTTGACAAATCTTATATCTAAACTGTGTGCTTTCGCTTAACTGAATTTTTTGAAAACTGCATATGACATTATAAGGGAAAAGTCTTTGCAAAAAGCTGCCATATTCATGCATGTTAAAGAGCACGGTTATCTAAGTTTTTATTCACACATATATATCAATACAAATTGTATTTCTGTAAAAAAAAGTAATCTAATAAAATTATTAATAACTTTGGCAAACACAGTGAAATCTAATGCTAAAACAATAGAAAAACTGTAAAGTGAAAAAGCTGCACTTTAGCTACGTATTTTTGCTATAAAACCTATTAAAACTAGTTAGTGGTATGAAAATCACGTACAATGACATTGGAAAAAACACATTTTCTGAAGGAAATTTATCAATGTGAACATGTACACAAGTGAACATTTGATAATGTCACTGTTTTTATCCGTATAAATCTGTTTTTCAAGATTTACATGCCTCTATGCGGGGTGCAAAAATCATAGCAAAAATGGCTAGCATTTTTGTGTGCATATATAGAAAATATTATTTACACATATATGTATAATTTTTTGCAATTCATAAAACAAAGAGAAAATGGTTAATATGTATGAAAATCATGCTTTAAGATCATCAGTGTAGTTCAAGAAAAATGTGCACGTATAAAAATTCTACATTTTTTTTCTACATTTACATATGATTTGATGATTATATTTTAGTTTTGTGCAGTAGGTAAATATTAAAATATTTTTCTTTTCTATACTACTTAGTTTTGTTTTATAATCAAATTTTAAAAAATATTTTCCCCTGATGTCTGTGAATACACCATGACACAATTCACTCCTTCAGAAATTTGGAAATGGCATGTGTTAATCACATCTTTTATGGATCATCAGCTTATTTTTCCTACTATTTGACATGTTCTGGAAATTTTTATTGACATTACTGATAGAGCAGTATATAAATGCAAAGAAAATGTCTTAAACCACACAAAAAAGCTTACGCATGGTTTTTGCATTATTTTCCTGAACATATGAAAACTTCAATTTTTACGACATAAGTTTAATATTGTCATATGCAATCGTTTTCATATATATGTTTTCTCTTTAAAAATGTTGTAAATTTTCAAAGTTTGAAAATTTACGTTATTTAGTTTTGTGAAAGATGAGTAGCATATTTATATTAATCGTACTTCTTTTTTTTTCTGTTTATGTTTGAAATCGTATGCTTGTACGAAGATGTGTACGAAGATGTAAATCTTTTATGCGCACTTTTTCAACGTTTTTATAAAATTATGCGTACTTTTCGTAATCATTTTCATTGTGTAAGCATACAAAAATTCACTATTTATTTAGATCGTGTGCATATATATATTTTTGTTCTATTTAAAATACTTTTCAGGATTTTCAGTTTTGTAAACATGTTTTCAAATTAGAACAATATTATTTCTGCAAAAACATCAATGGAAATAGTATTTAATGAAATTATTCAAAACTTTATGTACATATATCCACAGTGAAACATATATATGCTAAAGCAACAGAAAGCTGTAAAATTAAAAAGCTACACTTTAGCTACGTATTTTGATTACAATACCTAATAAAACCGGGTACTGGTATGAAAATCACGTAAAATAAATTTGGGAAAAAACATGATTTCTGATGCAACTTTATCAATGTGACAATGTGAACATTGGGTAATGTCACTGTTGTGAGCATATTCATAAATTATCTCTATAAAAATTATTATAATTATAAGTTATTTTTCAAGGGGCATTAAGTTTTGTACAACAATCATTGCAAAAATGGCATTTAGTTTTGTGCATTTAGTTTTGTGCAACAATGGCTAGCAGTTTTATATTACTCGGTTTCGTGGGCATATTATTTGCAATATCATCTTACATACATGTACAGTTTTGTGCAATTGTTAAATCAAAGTAAAAATGCATGAAAGTATGCATCAAAATCATGCTTTAAGATCACCATTGTTATTATCAGATCATCAGTGTAGGTCTAGAAAAAAGTGCAGGTGTAAAAATTCTATTTGTATTGTCATTTACATTTACATACGATTTCATGATTTTTTTTTAGTTTTGTGCAAGAGTTAAATATTAAAAACATTTTCTATGATATCTGAATAAATTCACCCCTTCAGCAATTTAGAAATGGCATGTGTTTGCGTGTTCATCAGATCTTTTATGATTTAAAGTCTTCATCAGATGATTTTACTTATTCTAATATTTGACTAGTTCTGGAGATTTTTATTGCCATTACTGTTAGAGAACAATGTGATATATTTGTCAATATTATTTTGAATAAGTAAATTACTAACAGTAATAATAATTTCACTACCTCTACTTACAAAAAACCTTCTAATAAAAACTCCTGGAACCACAACTTTAAAATTGAATGCCCTTTCAGATATAAGAAAGTAATTATTAATAATCTGATATCCCGTGCCAAACTGTTCTCCTCCTCCAAAACATTATTTTATAAAGAGGTAGAAAACATAAAACAGGCTCTCATCAATAATGGGTTTCCTAACTATATTGTTGATGAACAAATTAAACGTATGATTATGCTCCCCCATGGGGGTTGAGCACTCTGGCGAAGGAATTGTCGGCCGCTGCTAGCGTAATGCAAAGCTCTTCGCAAGAATTGAGCACTCTGGTAGCCGATAGGGTATAAAAAAATGTAAACAAAGGCTGCTGCTGCTGCTGCTGTTGCAAAAATAAATACCTTAAAATTCCCTTAGCCAAAGTGGTCCGCTTGGTGGCCGAGTGGTCTGGAACTTATAGTCTAACGTAAAGTTGGACGGGTTTCGATCCCGGCTTCGAGCGTCCTACGTGTCTAGCCACACTGAAGAGTTCTGATAGAACGAAACAGTCTATCTGTGGATGACAATATACATATAAACTTTCGTAAAGAATTTGAAACAAAAATCATTTTTTAATTCTGTGTAGTGTTTCTTTGAATACATATGTTTTTAAAGACACATTGTATAGAATTACAGAGTAAAAATTACAGAGTAAAATCGATCCTCAAGGATCGATTGAATGCGTGAAGAGGAGTGTGTGTGTTTGTGTGTGAGCGCGAGGTGGGTGTAAAATGGAAAACTCTGTAATGAATCGTGTATATATTTATTACTCTATAAAAAACGTAGGTAACTGGCAGTCCCGGAAATTGAAAAAATGTATCTTTGAATGATAAAAGCGACCCAGTGGATTCTGTCAATCCGTCGAATCATAGTGGGAGTTGCCCCCCACCCCAGGCGACACTCATATTCGGAGATTTCTCAAAGGTATTTGACTCCATCTACAGAAGGAAGATGGAGCAAATACTGTCAAATACCTCAAAAACTGCCACAACCATAATGATGATCAATAAAAACATGAAAGTAAAAGTTCGCTTGCCGGATGGAGTCACGAACCTCTTTGACATTGTTGCTGGTGTTCTGCAAGGAGATAACATCGATAGATCAAATAAATGAAAACGGTTTTATACTAAAAAGGCAAGAAGCACAAACAATTACGGACGCAGATTACGTTGATGACATAGCACTTCTGGCAAACGCTATGTCATCAGCGAATTCCTGCTGCATAGTCTTGAACGAGCAGCCTCCATATGAACGTAGACAAATCTCCACACTAAATAGCGATTCTCTGAAACTAGTGGACAAGTTTACCAATTTCAGAAGTTATTGGTCATTTCGAAGTCAGACCTACCCGATAAAATAAACGCAGATTTTTTCCAAGCAGCGGTTGTGTCCATACTACCATATGGATACAACACATGGACGTTGACTAAGCGTATGGAGAATGCAGAACAATGAGAAAATATTATATATACAGAGAAAAGGGTAGCCGTCTAGTCAATAAATCAACGTTTGTATTCAAAAATATGTCACGTGACATGAAATGAAAGAAGGAAGAAAAGAAAAGAAAAGAAAAGAAGAGAACTGAAGAATCAGAGAAAAGTAAAATGAAGACAGAGGTAGAAGAACGTAAGGAAAAAGAAGATGGAGTAAAAAGGAAACAAGCCAAAAACATCATACATAAAACATCAAAACCTATGTAAATTAAAAATGAAAAAAGTAAAAAAATTGTATTTACCGGAGAAAGAAAAAAGCGGGAGAGAATTGAAAAGGGAGGAACTTGAGATATCTGGGTGAAATAAATGTGTAAGGATTAATAGGGATATTGTGAAAATATGTATGGAAATTAATTAATTAATTAAAGATGAAATGTATATGGTAGCTATTTAAGATCAGTTTTTCCAAATACTGCTAAATGCTGAAAAAGCTCGGTCAATTATTAAGATTTCTACAAACTGAACCGGCTTCAAAAATTTCTCAATCTTTTGTCGTGGATATAAGATAACAAAGTGGCTGCATTAAAATCGAAGTTGCGACCAGTTCCTTCATGTTCAATTGAATATGTTCTCGCTGATTTTTCATGAAAATAATGTTTTATTTTTAAAAATTAGTTAGAAACATATCACTGAAAGTATTGTCCGTGGTGGACAATACTCTCAGTGACATATTTTGCAATATGTGTTGTTGCAAAATCGCTTTGTCTTCGCTTGTGTAGCAGCCGTTTCTTTAATGTTTAATTTTAATAATTCGCCAATGGTCCAGGAAATTAGAATAGTGTCCTCACCTACACGTCGGTGTTGCAGCTATTTTTTCAACATGCTGGCCAGGGCACTATATGTACACATACATATATATAATATATATGAACACATACACATATGATAAATATATAAACATATACGATGATAATTAAATAAGTTTCCAGATTTTTTTCGTATGGGCACTTTTATTGATAGTACACACATGAAACTCTTGTCCCCGTCAAAGCAATCCCCTCCAGCTGCAATGCACTTGTTGTACCGTTCCAACAACTTCTGGAAGGCCCCATGGAAGTCCTCTTGTGTGAGTGTGTCAATGACCTTCGTCACAGCCTCTTTCATCTCCTCAATTGTCTCATAACGACAGCCTGTGAGCTTAGGGAATTACGAAAAGTCACAGGGAGCAAGGTCTGGACTATAGGGAAGCTGAGGAACTGTCCTGATGCCCATCTTGGTCAAATAGTCTGTGACAAGGATGGAGTTGTGGACTGGTGTATTGCCCATCCGGCGATGTGACACTGGCAATATGCCGATCTGATGCATGCCTCAGTTCCTCAGCCCGTAGTTCCTAGGCCATATTCGTCGCCTTGCACGACATTCTTTTTAACCTAGCTCTAACTACCAGAGCTTGGTACTCCTTAATTTGCAAGCAGGCCAGCTCGGCCTTAGCTACGTTAACTAGCCCACTATCTCCCGCCAAAACCGCCCTATCTAGCTTATCCTTAATCGCTCTTTGCTCCGCTACCCTGGCTGACTTGAGTCTCCCACCATAGTCGGCAGCAAAGGATCTAATGCTATCCTTAAGGTTAGCCCACCACCTATTTCCCATAATAGCCCCCGTCAGTTCCCGCTTTATCATTAGTTCTAGCTGGTTCCGGAAGTCAGCCTCCGCCAAAAGGGAAGAGTTAAACTTCCAGTAACCAGACATCCTACATCTAGCCTTATCTAACCTAATCGACACACATAAAAATTTGTGGTCGGAATCATTATAGGCATTAAAACTTGGACCACCTAAATAGTCTAGGTCGACTCGCCTAACTAACACTCGGTCCAAATAGCTATAAAGCTGGGCCGAGGCGCCCCTACCGGTCCAAGTCCAAGCTAGCTTATTTGGATGCCTTTCGTGAAATTTGTCAACGAGATCAAGTTGCGGTACAAACTCGCGAAAATATCTGGCATCCAAGGTGTTAGTAGCCGCACTAATAGCCCCTCTATCTAAATTGGGATCAAGGACGGCGTTCCAATCTCCCACTAAAATTACCCGCTTCGACGGAATAACGTACGGCTCGATGCGCCGGAAAAACGCAGGGAGCTCACTACAAGCGTTGGGTCCATCAACCCCAATCAACCGAAACGCCTTATCCTTTATGGTAACGTCCACCACGCAAAGTCTGCCCGCCGGATCTGAAAGAACAAGAGCACACGTAGCGTCCAGACGTCTACTTATCAGCCAGGTGACACCTCTGGAACGACCATCAAAATAGGCTGAGAAGGACAAATAGCCCTTTGACAGAATATCTTCATGGAAGTTGGAGTCAAAGCGAGTCTCCTGCAAACAACATATATCAATGCCGCGACGCTGGAGGTATAAAAACAAGTGGGCTCTTCTAGAACCCGCCCTCAGGCCGCGGCCATTTAGACTAGCCAACCTTAAATCCATCATTAAACATTTACAGGGGTTGGGTGCCTGGACTAAACATGACAGGGGTCAAGACCCCAACGGTCTGGCTCATGGATCCTGTGGCCATCTCATTAGTGATGGCTCCGTCATGAGCGAGACCCCCGATGTCTCGCGGGAAAGTTAATTTTACAGCCCTATACAAGGAAGGGTGTAACACAACAGGGACCCTCCCAATGAGTCCCTTACATGAATGATTGTCATCTTTGATGAATGAAATAGGGCCGAGGGCCTCATTTGCTTCTGCTAACATTCTCATCACTCCCTCAGACCCCCGGCTCTTACGAATGACTGAGGTGATCCAAGCCTGTGGGAAGTTTAGAGGGTCCTCCACATTTTTACCGTTCACCTCCTTGAAATTGTGGAGGACCCTCAAGTCTTTGATGAGTTGCGGCTGGACCTTATGATGACGGTCCAGGACCCCCTCATCCACCCAGCAAATCTTAAGACCCGAGTGATACAGTTTCTTCTCCCCTCTCCTTTCTTTTTTCTGATGTTTAGGGACCTCATCCCCCGAACTATCGATGGATGAGCTCCGCTGCCGTTTATTTGGAGATGAGGAGGGCGAAGTTGTTGCTGTTGCTGCTACTGGTGGCGGTGACGGCTTGGTAGGTGGCGTCTCCAACGGCAGCGGAGGGTGGGTGGGTCCCTTCTTCTGATGTGGTTTTAAAGCTGTCAGGTTTGGGGGAGGCATGGACTTTGGTGGAGGTGTGGAGGGAGGTCTGATCGTTCTTGGCAGCTTAGGTGATGAAGGGGTGGATCGAGAGGATCCTGGTTGGGGGGGGGTCGACTTCCTCTGTAGGTCCAGCCGCTTCTTAAATTCCAACAGCTGCTCGAATTTCTCCCGGCCTGGACTGAAAGACCTGACCAAGGGAGGGGTGGACTGTTTGGGAGGAGTTTTGGGCGGGAATTTTTTGCTGCTGGGGAGGGGGACTTTGAAAGTTGAGCATAAGATTTAGAGGTGGGGGGAGTTGTTGGTGCCCACCTAGGTTGACTTTCGGGAATGAGGATCCGCTGGTTGGATCTTCCTCCCACCTTTTCCCAAGGTCAGCCACTCGCCCCCCGCCTCTTCGGAACTAACCGTAGATGACGTAGTGGGAGTGAGGCTTTTTGTTGCCGCTGAAGTGGGCGAGACTACGGGAGCCTCCTTTTCCTCGTTGTTTTTTACAACAGGTGGGGGGGTGCCGGCATTCTGGTCGGGCTTCTTCGGGGCCTTCTTCCCCGGGCAAACTGCAGAGAGGTGACCAATCTCGCCACAGTGCCAGCAAGCAGGTTTACGTCCAGAGACGATAACCGGAAGTCTGCGCCCTTCCACATCCAACCAGTTGGGAACGGAGAAGAAGGTCTTAGCATCTAACATTAGGTTGAACCTCCACTCCCCACGCATTCCGTCATGGGTTGCCGAGACGATGTCACCGAAATTTAGCATAAATGCGGCTAAATTCGCGTCTCTCAGGAAGCTGGGAACCTCGTTTACGCCGTCGCCCCATATATTCCGTCCGGAAAAAATATTCTTTATTTTCGAGAGTTTTCCGTGTTAGGGCGACGGCTTCTTCTTCAGATGGTAACAGTATATCCCAGAAAGCGTAAGAGGAGCCGGCTATTATAGCTTGCACCTTTACGCCCAGGCTGGATAACTGACGTAAAACCATGTCTTTGACGGGCTTAACGATCTTTCTTGAACGTTTGTCCACGACAAAGACAGACACCGTTCTTTTCTTTTGGTCAAGTCTCACCTCCTCCAAATTGAACATAAGGCCATGCTCCTGCACTTGGCTGGATATGGCCCTTGCCCTCTGGAGTAAGTCTGCGACATCGACCTGGATTTTCGGCGGGGCTTTCTAGATGTTTTCACCGCCTTCTTTCTGGTCATTTTTTGATGATGGGGGTGAGCCCTCCTTCAAAGGGGAACTCTTTTTATTATTACTTTCATTTTGGTCCGGAGGAGGGGCATTTTTATGAGGGGAGGGTGATTTTCTTTCTTTTTCAGGTGGAGGGGTATTTTTAGGGGGAGTTAGTGGCACAGAATTTTCGTCAGGGGGAGGGTCATTTTTGGAGGAGGGTGATTTGGATTTCTTTTTTTTGGACAATGTAGGGGGGTCACCCTTACTGGGGGGAAATAGGGCCTTTATGGCCGAGCCGTCTGACCGGCCGGCCATAAATGAAGGGCCGGGTGGAAGAAAAAAGGGGGGTGTAGAGATGCAAAAAAGGGGAAGAAATGACGTAAAAAAAGTGGGAGAACCCCCCCCCCAAAAAAAAAAACTTATCTTAATGATCAGGTCAGGACTATTCAGACCAGCCGGGAGAAGATGGTAAAATCCCCTTTCGTAGCGCCTGAAAAAAAAACACAACCTTTTCGCAAGCAGCCCAAACCAAAAATGGCTGGCTACTTAGAACAAAAAAAAACTGGCTTGTAGGGTGGAAACCGATATGGCTGCCTCGAGCATATTTGACGAGGGGAGATCTCGAACTAGCGGGAGGTAATTTGCACGTATGCAAATTCTTACGAGATCTCACGATAATACAAATACGCACGGTAACTGAATATGCCGATTTTTGTTCTGAGTGCATTTGCCCGACGAACATGTTACATCTCAAGGAAGGAAGGAAGGCGAGAACCTGAAGGAGAGAGAGAGAGAAAGAAGGAAGGAAGGAGAACGAGGGAGAAAGCAAGAGAGAAGGAACAGCTACTGAGAGAGAGGGAGAAAGCGCTCGACTCAATACGCCCTGAAACTAACAACCGTGTTCTCTCTTGAATTAATACAAGAATCAGTTTCCTGTTGCCTTTTATGCCCGCTCTTGACAACATCAGCGAACGCGGAAACCCCTGCCGTAAGAGGGCCAGCAAAAGGGACACCGAGCAGGGCTGGATTTGCCCGCTCATCCTAAAGCCTACGGAGCAGGGGCTCAAAAGCGAGGACATAGAGAAGAGAAGACAGAGGGGCAGCCCTTCCGGACCGAATGCTCGATTGCGAAAACCCTTGAACGCCTTTCGTTCACCAGCACCACTGCCTGAGCGTTGTGGTATATTATGCTAATCCATCTGCGGAACTTCGGTTGGAATCCGGCAGTCTCCAAAACAGACGCCAAAAACAGATGGTCAAACCTATTGAAGGCTTTGGACTGATCTAAACTGATCAGTGCGGCTTCCGTGCTGTCTTCTATCCCTTCTAGGACCTCGCGAATCAAGTGCAGATTGTTTTGGATTGATCTTCCCTTCACAGCGTAGGGCCGATCAGATCGCTAATGACAACCTGTAAACGATTCGCCAAGACCCGGGCCAAAATCTTTAACTCTGTGTTAAGCAGAGTTATGGGCCTGTAATCATCTAAACCCTCACAAACATGCTTGCCACCTTTCTTTAGCAATGCGATCACGCCCAGGGATGGCTCCTTGGGCGAACCAATGGTTGAACATATCTTTCAGAATAGGCACAAACATGTGTGGCAGCCACATGTACACTATGTAGGGTAAAGTCCTGGCGACTTGTTGAGGCCGACCTGCCTCAACGCATCACGGACTAATCACACCCTAGCCGCTTCAGCCGCCCCAAGGCGGGGGAAGTCTGCAAGACAGCTGAAAAAATCCTGAAGTGGGAAATCAGAACAGCAGGCACAGCGATCCCGAAAGTGCGCCCGAAAGGCATCACGTATCTCGCGATTCGATCGCTGCATTCGCCCATCCGGGGACTTGATGGATTCGATATACCGACCAGGAAACCTTCGCACTTCTTCCTCACGCGCAGTCTTATTCGATTTCACAGCTTCGTTGAGCTAACCCTGCCCAGCTTCTTTTTGTAACACTCGCTTGTCTCACGCTCAAGGTCCCTCTTAGCTAGCTCTATGGTTAGGGAGTCCCCCCCCAGCCACCGCCCGAGAAAGTCTATCTTCTATAGATTTCACCTTCCTGGTCCTATCTAGCTTGAGCTGACGACCGTACTTGGTGGCGAAATCTCTAATCCTATGTTTAAGAGAAACCCACCACCTATTCCCGGTAACCACCCCACTAACGCCCGCTTAAATTGGGATTCTCGCCGGTCCCGGAAGTCCCGTATCTCCTGTAAGGAGGTATTGAACTTCTAGTAGCCGGCCATACTAGGCCTATTAGCTAACTGCAGGCTGACCCTAACAAGTTTATGGTCAGTCAACGCTATCAAGTGGAACGTAGGACAACTAACGAAGATTATGTCCAAGTTGGAACCTAATTTGGCCGAGGGCGAGCTATCTAGCCACGTCCACATCTCCCTCCCTGGGTTATCCAGACGAAACCTGTCGACCAAGTCATGGCGAGCCATAAGTTCGACAAGGCTGCTTTCACACTTTTGTAACCTACTAGCTTGCCCGTCCGACCTTATCTATCTTGGGATCAAGGATAGCATTCCAATCACCCATTGACTAGCCGCTTCGAATCGTTCAGGAACGGCGCCGAACGACGAAAAAAGGAAACCAGCGGTATTGGGCGCATAAACCACAACCAGCCGGAACTCGAAACTTTTAACGGCAACATCGGTCACAACCAGTCGGCCCCCGTCACCAGCAAAAACAACGTTAACAAGGCTGCGTCCAACTATCAAAGAGACCTCAGCACTACTGCGGCTGCCGTAAGCTGGGAAAACGGCAAAGTTGTTCTCCAGTACTCGACAGTCCGCAGCGCAAATGCATTGCAGTGACATCTCCTCTGAGGTCCGAGAGTTCAGGAAGCAAGCGCACACACTTGCTTGAATCCCTCAGTCCCCTCACATTCAAAGTGGCAAGGTTTAAAACCATCAGACCCACTTACCTTACTCAGTGTCAACTACGGACCGGAAATCCTCCGGGGTGAGTATGCCGACGGCCTGACACAGGGAACCGGAACCAAGTTCATTAGTAACTCGGCCGTCCCTGGAAATTCCCCTGACATTCATGGAGTACCTCAACTTTAGGGCCCTATAAAATGATGAGTGAACATAAATAGGGACCCTCCCTGTACACTGGTGTAACATTTTATTGAGTGAGGAGGGCTCCAATTCCGCCAACCTTATGTCCGTCCGACTAGCTTCCTCAAGGAAACACCAGAGCTCCCTTGTGCGGGTGCCAGCCGGACGAACAAATGTGGTCACCATAAGTGCACCTCTTAACAAATAAGGATTTGTAACGTCTTTATTGTTATCTACTGTTTTCAATGATATGAGTGGGTTATGAGCTTTTTTGAGGTAGTGATCAATGGTTAGTGATTCCATGGTGTCTGTACAGAAGTAGTATCGGTTAATAGCCTCTCGGACCTCATTTGAACCCCATTTTGTTCTTTTTTTGGAAGATGATGATGATGATGATGATGGATATCTGGTTTCTGAATAGGATCGGGAGAACAGTTTGGGGGTTGAAATTGGTGAAAAGGAAGGCAATGTTGGGGAGAGGGGGGTTTCAATGACTTGGGTTGGGGTATTTATTGGTTCTGGGGGTGGAATAATTTGCGCTGATCGATGGGGTTGGGGTGGTTGCTGTTGCTTTGTTTTGTTCTTTTCGACATGTGGCTGGGAATGTGCTAATGGTTGTGACTTGAATGCAGTTTCGATCTGTGGTTGGGGGTGTTATTTTTCTCCTGTGGTTAGGGGTGTTATTTTTAAAAATATGTTTCCCCCCTCTGTTGTCGAATCCCCACTGTCCCTCCTTCTTTTTAGGTTAAACGTAGTGTCCATTGCCTCAGACTGCTCTGCCTGTGTACTTGTTTTTTTCTCTTTTTTAAAGTGTTTGTTCTTTTTCTTTTTCCAGTGTTGAGGTGGTTTTTCTGATGATGTTTTTGGAGGGGACTTTTTTTCCTCCTCTCGTTACCTGGGTCCACCCTTCTTCATCTTTATTTGGGTGGTCCCCAGTTTCTGCTTTGGAACTAGTTGTCGTAGTGGTTGCTGCTGCTGTTGTCGTTGTTTTTGTTGTTTGTGGTGGTGATATTGTTTTGGTGGTCTTTTGAGGGCAGGACCTTGAGAAATGACCGAGTCGTTTACAGTTCCAGCATTGGGTCTCCTGCCTGCCCTCAATGACTATCGTCATATTCTAATGACCCCCCTCTATTAAGGCACATGGTAAAAAAGTAGTCACCGTGTGCTGTCCCATTTGTTGATTTGGCTTTCGTGACGTCTTCTACATCGCCATATTCACTTAAAAATGCTGCTAGTACTTCTCCGTTTATTTGAATTGGGACATTGCACTCGGTGACTTTAATTCGTCGCCTTCCCAAATATTCTAGCTGTTGCCGAAAGAACTTTACGGCTAATTCTTCTGACGGTAGCAGGACATCCAAGGTAGCGAAGCAGCGTCTGCAGAAGTATTTAGCTGGGATTCCAGCCGCCTTTAGCAAGTCCTCAAAAATTTCTTTTTTTTTTTTTTTTTTTATTCCGGTCAGTTTCCTAGTTTTTAGGTCGGTTACCACAAGAGATAGAGTCTTGGGCTCGACCTCTTTTACTAGTTCCGGAATTGATAGGATTCTATTCCCCTGAAATTATTGTTCGTATCATTTCAATCATTTGCATAGTTCTCTGGGGACTTCTTTTTTGGTTGCGCCGAGCGGGAGACTGGCACTGATTTCGCTTTCTGGGCCGGAGGAATAGAGCTGGCCGGGAGTGAAGATGGAGAAGATGGTAGTGAAGGCCATTTTTATTCTTCCAGCTTCTTGGAGGGGAAGGCCATCGAATAAATCTGTTGGCGACTTATTGATCGGTGAAGGTGAAGGCTCCTCCATAGCTGCTTGAGGCAACTAGGAGGAATGAACACGAATGTTTTTGTTGAAGAACGATTTATAAAACGAGTGGACAAAGTGAAAAATGAATATGCAAAATGAATAACAATAACAAATGCAAAGGAAGTCTTCGTTTGACCCCCCCCCTCAGCAAACAAGTAAAAGTTGTTTGGGGGAGGGAAACAAATTAAATAACTAAAACAATAACGGTTCCAACGATAACAATATTAACAATTGTAACAACGGTAACAACAAAAGAACACTTACTGGTCACTCGTAATAAAAGTACTCCAAACAAAAAATGATAGGGAGACTCCGTTTATTTCCCTAACAAGGAAGGCAGGAAGCCTTAAGATTTCATGGGGGGTGGGTGAAGGGAGCAGTCATACATTTCTATATATTCTAAGGGAACCTAGCAGTCCACATTCGCCGACCCATTCCAAAGTACAATATATAGACATTCATCCATCACCATGCGCGCTGCAACCACCAAAATACCACGTTTGCTCTATGAAAGAAACCTACTTAAAACCCCTAATGGAATGTGTGATTTTATTTACAATTCATGATTTATTTACAAAAAATGTTAAATGTTGGGGATGGGACTTTCTCCCCGAAATACAAAAACGAATGCGAAAACCAAGGAAAAAATTTCCCGTTTAGTTGCCTCCCCCCCCGTCTACGAAATGGAGGCCGACTGTTTTCCAGTGTCCGAAAACACCGAAAACAAGCCGGGGGGGATCCTAATCTAACAGGGAAAAAGACAGGATTGGGCGCGGTAAGGGCAGTTGAAAGCAGATAATGATTTTTATACACGTGAAGTTCCATGATCTTCATTAAACAAAAGCGGGCTGGAGTAAGGGTTGAGGTACAAAAATAATAGGGATGGGGAATATCTTGGAGACTAACAACTAGGTGACGGGGACGATAGCTCACAACATACTGCGAACTAGGTTTCAAGGGGGAAAAACAATACTTACTTACGCAGGATGGGGTCCCGAAGGACCCGTATCGTACACACCGTGGGCAGGAAGAGGAGGGAATGATGATTCCAACGTGGCCCTCTTTCTTACGACCAGGCTCGCTGCATTCACCCACCTTTTGTCGAATGTTATGCGATCCAAGCGTTTTCTATCGCATCTGATTTTGACCCTAAGCTGATGCCTAAAATACAAAACCAGATCACGATGAGAAAAATTTACATCGTCATACAATCCCTTGTTTCGCGTCGTCCAAATCACCATTCGAGCTACAGCTAGGATCGCGAGAAACACCATATGCTTCTTACCCTGAAACGGAGGTAGAATGTTACCTACGACGTTACCAACGGCGAACAGCACGAGCAGTCCATTCCCGACCTGGGATCACCCCAGAACGGGCTAACTCGCGTGCTCAGCCGTTTATTCTAAACCACTGCCGGGGCATGTTTCTAATCAAGCCGAACAGAGGTAACGTGTTCCATGCGAACTGCCAGAAACTGTTCAAGAAGCCCGAACATGGCGCCCAATTTCAATGTGAGCGAACCTCCCCCATCGACCAGCCGAGCCGATCCTCGAGAGGATCCGAAGCGAAGCCTAACACTTGCTCCTGATACAGCTCCTTTCGAAACCGAGAAAGGTCACTGGACCCAGGAAGGTTACAAAGGGTCTTACGGCATTTGCGGACAAACGGTGCTTCGCCTTGGGATCATTCGCCTTTCGCCGCGGCTCCAGATCCAGCCTACCTAGACGGACGCAGACTTGTCTAAGGACAATCGGCCTTCGGCCTCACCAAAGTAATTTGGAAAGGGATCGTTGAAGCGCCAGCCAATGATTCTTAAAGACGGGGGTACAGACAAGCGGTGAAGGATCTTTAAGGACAACAGCCTTTGAAGCCTGGTAGCCACCAGGTTATCTACCTATGCTTGTATTTCCGAGCAATTTCACTCCAGTTGGAGCCCGGGTCCGAACCACACCCTCGAGGATGCGGATGGGTCCGTCACTCCAGCGGAAAGGCAGGGGAACGCCTTCTCTCCAGCAACCAAGCCGCAAACCTTCGCTCTTATCAAAGATGATTATGGCCCCTGCTATCTGCTTGTACCTTGCAACTGCCTTCTTCACAGCTTTTATGTCCAAACAGCAGGACACAAATACAGTGATATCATCGGCGTACGCGGATACCTTTGCCGAAAGAGGACCAGCAAAAGGAATGTCGTGCAGGGCTGGATTTGCCATCCCCAACTCCTAGCCTACGGACATAGAGGAGACGGGCAACCCTGCTTGACTAACCGCTCGATCACGAACGCCTCGAAGCGTTTTCTGTTCTCCTGCCCCACCGCATGGGGACTGTAGTACATCATGTTCCATTTGTGGAACTCCGGTTGAAATTCAGTGGTCTCCAAAACAGTCACCAAGAACAAATGATCAACCCTATCAAAGGCCTTGGACTGATCTAAATTGATCAGCGCGGCTTCGGTGTCGTCTTTTAACCCCTCTAGGACCTCATGAACCAAGTGCAGCTTGTCTTGGATTGATCTTGTCTCCATAGCGTAGTTCTGATCAGGTCTGATCAAATCGCTAATGACAAGCTGCAAACGGTTCGCTAAAGTTCGTAGGGTAAATCATCTAGTCCTGGCGGATTTCGCATTCAGTAACCAAAACATCGCAGCAAGCCGCTTCAGCCTTCCGAAGGTGGGGAAAGTCGGATAAATAGCTACGAAACTGCTGAACCGTGAGGTCAGGACAGCGAGCAAAGCGATCACAGAAGTGCGCCTGAAAGGCCTCGCGCATCTAACGATTCGAGCCGAGCACGTGGCCTTTCGGGGATTTGACCAATTCGATATACCGAAAGAGAAACCTTCTTCCTTACGCGCGGACGCGTTACATTTCACGACTTCTTTAGGATCACTTTTTAACCACGTATCCCTTGTAACGCTCGCTAGCCTCACGCTCAAGGTCCCGTCCAGCTAAATCTACGGCTAAGCAACTATCGTCCGGGAAATCTCTAATCTTATGTTTGAGATTTCCCTACCACTTATTCCCGGTAACCGCTCCCACTAATGCCTACTGATTCTAGCCGGTCCCTGAAGTCCCGTGCCTCCAATAAGGAGGCATTGAACTTCCAGTAGCCGGCCAGACTAAGGCCTAGTCTGGCCGGCTAACCGCAGACTGACCCTAACAAGTCTATGGTCTGTCTGCGCTAAATAGTGTAACGTGAGATACTTAACAAGATCAGTGTCAGCTCTTCTAACTAACACTCTGTCCCGATAAGATCTAGCGGGGACAGAGGTCGAACTATCTTGCCATGTCCACATCTCCCTCTCTGGGTGAATCCAGACGAAACCGATCGACAAAGTCATGGCGAGTCATAAAGTCTTTCAGGCTGCTTTCACACCTTCCCGTCGTTCTAGCTCCCCTTCCGACCCTATCAAGGATCGCATTCCAATCACCCACTAAAACTATCTGTTTCGGGTCAACGAGGAAAGGCGCTAACTGCCGAAAAACAGGAAACCCTCTCAGCGGCAATACTGGGCGCATAAACTGCAGCCACCCGGAACTCGAAACTTTTAACGGCAACATCGGCCACAGCTTGTAGGCCCCCGACATCTGCGAGAACAAGATTTACATCAGCATTAAGGCTGCATCTAATTAGCAAGGAGACCCAAACGCTGCTACGACTGCCGTATTTTGAAAGGACAACGTAGTCATCCTCCAGCACGCGACAGTTCGCAGCGCAAGTGAAGTGAGTCTCTTGCACTGCGGCAACTTTCAAACTGAGGTTCGAGAGTTTACCAAGCAAGCGCGCACACTTACTTGGATCATTCAGTCCCCTCACATTTAAAGTGGCAAGCCACCAAAGCCACTTATCTTACTCACTGTCGACTACGGTGCGGAAATCATCGGGGGTGAAAATGCTTACTGCATGTCTCAGGGATCCAGTGCCGAGTTCAGTTGTAACTCGGCCGTCTCTGGACAAGGTTCCGATATCTAGGGGGTACCTCAACTTTAGCAACTTATAAAAAGAGAGGTTCACATAAATGAGGACCCGTCCTGACCAATATGACAATGCTTTTTTAAAGAAGGGTGCTCCATTTCCGCCAGCCTTTCTCTATGAGACTCCACACATCTTTTGTGGGGCTCCAAGCCGAGTGAACAAAGGTGGTCACCATGGGTGCACCCCTGAACAAATATGGAGTTGAAATACCTATGTTACTGATTTTGTTGAAATTGAGGATTGGCTTGAGCGTTCTGCTGGAAGTTCTTCAACTTTCACAGAGCACAAACCTAAAAGTTCTTGGCTGTCTTCTTTAGAAGATGCCGACCTAGCTCTTGGTCGGACTTTGGAGGACTGGGGACGTGGGATTTCCTGTTAGGAGTTGTTGTCTGGGAGTCTATTGAAGGATCTGGATCTGATGAACAGCCTGGGATGTGAGAGAGAGAGAGAGAAAGAGAGAGAGGGGAAAATTGGAGAGAAGAGGATTTCATGATGAGGGGATTCTTGGGGGGTTTGAAGAGGAGTTTGTTGGGAGTGGGGTTGGGGATATTTTTCGAATGGAGGTGATGATAGGAGTGCCGGTCGTGGATATTGTGTAGGCGGCTGTTGTTGTGACTTCAGGCGCTAGTTGTTGTGATTCTGTAGGAATGTTGGGTTGCATACACAGCTTTTTTGCTTTGTTCTCTGCACTCTCTCTCCGCCTCTTTAGGTTTGTGGAGGTTTCCATCTTCTCTAGCTGTTCAGTATTTTTCTTTTTTGCTTTTTTTTTTGCTTTTTTGGAGGTGGTGATGGAGGTTGAGTTGCTGATTCGGTTGGTGCTGATTCGGTTGGTGTTGTTACTGCTGCTTTTTTGTTGGTGTGGTAGCTTTTGTTATTACTTCTGTTGTTGTTGTTTCTGCTGCTTTTATTGTTGTTGTTATTGCTTTTGTTGTTGCTCCAGTGGTTCGTTCTATTGTTCTTTTTTCTTTCCCGGTGACCTGGGTCCACCCTTTTTCTGGTTTTGGGTGGTCCCCAGGTTCCGGGGCAGGATTAGTGGTTGTGCTGATGGTCTTTTCCGGGTTGCTGCTACTGTTGTTGTGGATGTTGCTGCTGCTGTTGTTGTGGATGTTGCCGCTGGTTTGGTTGTTGCTATTCTTTAATGACTTTGTGGGGAGGTTCTGGCAAGATGACCCAGTTGGTTGCAGAACCAGCAGAGTGGCCTCCTGCCCTCCACGACCACCATCATTGGCTGGTCCTGATAGGTTAATATGTGAGGAATGGTCTGAAAGCCCTCCCTATTGAGGCAGATATCCAGGACGAAGTCACCGTGAGCCGTCCCATCTGCCGAGCGCACCATTGTTACTTCTTTTACGTTGCCTTAGACGCTCATGTCGGCCGCTGTGAAGTCTCCGTTTAGTTACACCAGGACGCAGCACACAGTGACTAGAATCCGCTTGGTGCCTTTATATTCTGGCTGAAGCCGGAAGTTCTTCGTCGTGACGTTGCTCCTGGCCAGTTTCTTGGCCAGCTCCTCCGAAACTTCGCTGGCAGCAGTACCGTGGATTTCAAAAGCTATCCGAAGGTGTCTTTCCTTATTCCCGCCAGCCTCTTGTTCCGTGATTATGTAGGACGGAGTCTTTGGTTCGGTTTCCGCAACCCATTCCAGAATGGGAAGTATCTCCGTATCTTTGAAGTAGGGAGCATACTTCCCGACTCTGTCCTTTTCATACTGTTCTGAGCTTTTCTTTTTTGTTGCCCAAGAAACTGGCGTTGCTGGCGCTGTCGGTGTTTTTTTTTTTTTGTTCCGGTGAGATATCCGGGAGCGAGTTTTCCGGTAGCGATGGTCATTTAGATGTTTGTGTTTGTGGTCCCGCTACCGGCTCTTTCGGCTTCTTTTGAAGGGCTTTCAGGTCTTTTTTAGAGAGGTCCTTAAGGTTGGTAATGGTGTTTTCCTCCATAGTTGCTTTAGGCAACTAGGAGGAGAGAGATGGTAGCTTGTTGGCGGAGTTGCTATGATTACTAGTGGTGGCTTTATTTAAGTATATGAAAATGGTGTAGAGCTGTACAAAGATTGAAGAAAAAGAAGGCAAGGTTACGGAAAAGAGTTTGGTCAGGCTATTACCTGGGCCTAGTATGGATCAAAAACTCTTACTAGGAATGACAAACCTCTTATGAAGGTCGGGCTGCATTAAATCTGTGCTCTGTTAATTTGCCATTATTTATATGAGACTTAGTCGCGTCTGATTGGCTAATCTACTGCTTCTACTTTAGTCGTCTTTCATTGGCTAATCTACTGAAGGGAAAGTAGAAATATTTGCTAACAATTTTAAAAATTTAATCAAAGCAATAAATGCTTTGATTAAAAAAATATCTTTAGATATTTCCTTTGTTTAGCTTTGTTGAGCGAGGACGAAACCGGTCAGTTAACTTGTCCCTTTCTTTTAAAAACTTTTTATGGTTTTATTCCAATCACGGATAGAACTTTGTGTCTTTTTGTTGCTTTGATTAAATTTTTTACGCCCAAAAATATCTTTAGATACTTGAAGACCCGGTACAATTCTAACTCAGTCTATAGATTGTGTTGGGTTGTTTGGGGGAATGTCTATATGTATCGGCTTTATTTCCAAGGTAAGTAAAACATACAATCTTTGGGGAGCATAAAGCCCCATAGTTTTTGTGGGGAGAGTAGTCATACATTGACTATGTCTTCTGAGGGCCTCTAATTAGCCACATTCGCAAACCATCCACACAATACAATAAGAGAAGTCATTCTTCACCAAGCACGCCACAACGGGAAAAATATTGTATTGGAGACGATATCGAAATAATAGTAAGTTCCAGCAGACATTCCCTCTGCTTACTAATAGATGGTCTGCCGGAGAAAGTATAATTTGTCTTCAATACTGTCAGATGAAATGAAGAGTGTGTCAGTGTCTCTCAGTCGTGAGAACAAGTCCACACAAATATTTTTAAGTGGAGTTTAACAGGTTTGAATTCAGAGTTTTCCTTCTCCTAGACTAGTTGCCTCACCAAGTCTGCCCTACTATTTGCCCATAGCTAGAGGGAGAATAATTGAATTCATACCTTTCCTAAGGGCGACTTGAAGGTTCTTTTTTCAATAGCTACTACACTGAGGTATAGAGAAGGGCGATTCTTCATTCCCGGGATTGCTCTACTTTACTAATTTTTACATTATTCTAATTAATTATTTATATATTTTTTAGAGGAATATATAAATATTATACCTGATCATAATATATAATGATATTTCCACAGTTAAAATTTCTTCAATTAAAAAATTAAAAAATTATCTTCTCGCCGGAAGCAATATAAACATAACCAAATGATATTCAAATACTTGGCTATATCTTCGTTCACCATCTTATGAGGGTCATCATAGACCTGAAATAAATTCATAATGACAGTAAAGAATTGAATTTTTTCTTTTCATTTTAATATGAAAAATCTTTTGGGTCTGCACGTGAGTTTTGATGCATTTTAAATCCCAAATTAATCAAGTCGATAGCCGTTGGCATTGAGCACTCAAGATGGATACTCCTACTTCTTGTTTTTTTCCTCGGTTTATATATATATATATATATATATATATGTGTGTGTGTGTGTGTGTGTGGTGTGTGCATAAGATTATATGTATATAAATGAAGTAATCATGAGGAAATGTAAGAGGAGAGAATTTGAATAAATCTAATCCGTGGGTCTAAATGAAGAGCACATTTTATGGAAAGATGCTAAATGAAACTTTGATATTACGAACTAATTCACCTAGAATAGGTAGATAGCTTGAATAACCCCGGTCGTAGTGAGGGCTAAAAGAAATGTAAATTAGTATGGAAAGAAAATTAATTATAGTTTGAGACGCTATTAGAATGAAAAACCCGGGGCCTGTGTTAACGGAGAGTAAAAGTGAAATTGCACCAGTTTCAAAAAATTTGTCTCAATCTTTGATATGAGCTAATATCGAAGACTCATTAAAGTTAAAGCCGAGATTAGTTTCGGATATACGTAGGAAAATTGCATTATTAAAATGACCTAATTTAATATTTCTTTTCTTTGGTTATTCTCTTCTTTTCCTTTGCTTTTATCTTCTTTTCCTTCTACTTTTCTCATAAGTTTTGACAATTGATGCTTTTATCATCTTTCAATACTATGTATCTGTAAGATTTAATCATCATTGTTTAGTGCCAATCACGGAAGAGTATTTAAAATAGAATGCTGACGGTACGGTTATTAGTCTTTCTGTATATACTTTCTCTTCACCCGTTATTTTATAAGATAATAGTCGTTGTTCAAGAAACAATTTTTCTCTATCATTAAGTCCACATGAAAGTCCAGATGAATTTTTCATGGTAAACATTTCGGTAAACATTTCGTGGTAAACATTTCGGTAAAAAAAAGTCGCGAAACGTTTTAAAATTTACCATGAAAACTTCGTAACATTTGGAATACTTTGTTTTCTATTTTCTTCCTATTTATTTATATACGTACATATATATATATATATATATATATATATATATATATATATATATATATATATGCACGTACATAATATATATATAATATATATATATAAATATATATACATACATAATATATATATATATATATAAATATAACATATACATATAAATATACAAAATCAAATTTCAAGTATATACATAAGTATAACATAAGTAAAATATATACGTACGTATGTGTTAGTGTGTGTTAATCTATAATACGTATACATATATATATACGTAAATATTATATATAGACATATATATATATGTGTGTGTGTGTGTGTGTGTGTATGTATTTTGAAATGATAGATTGTGGTGAATCTGATTGTATGATAAGAAATATGTAGAAAGTTGGATAAATCAAACACTTAACACTTAACACGCCATATTTCGTTCTTTATTCCAAGAAGTTCTTGGAATATATATATATATATATATATATATATATATATATATATATAACGTTATAAGATATATACGATTATTTATATGTATAATATATTCACACACACACACACACACACACACACACACACACACACACACATATATATATAATGTATCTAAGCAGGTCTGGTTGAACACCACGGAATATTTATTTTTGAAATCTTGAAGTGAAGACATTCAAGTCTTCTCACTAGTATTCTTATGTCTGGGTCAAGTTAGAAAAGAAAGTACGCTTTCGACTATTTCGCTTGTCATCTTTGGGGGTTGTGTTAGATCGTTTATTGCTGTGAGTTTTATTTATATTCATTTGGAGTGGTTTATATTTATTTGGACTGATTTTTACAATTATAGATGGGGTTGGCTCATTCTATTAGGATGGGTGGTTGGTTATTGAATATGTTTAATATGCGGTGAATACTATTTTATTTATTGTAATTTTGTAAAATTTATTTAGTTAATTACTTCGAGGACATGTAAACGGCTTTTATTGTTTTATTTTTATATATGGTATCTGGGGACTTGTATTTGTCAGTGTCTTTGTTACGCTTTGTCATTAGATACTGTTTTATGGCGCTTATGTCGGAGAGGTGGTAGGTAAGGCAACCAGAGAGTGTGGTTGTTGTATGATCAATGTAGGTATTAGGTGTTATGTTATTATATATTTAATGTGTATGCATAACTATATATGATGCATATAAATATATATAACGTATATACATATATAAATATATATATAGATATATATTTATATATTGAATAAATAATATATATATACAATATACATATACACATAGAAAATGTTTACATATATCATACATATATGCATTTTCTATATATGCATATATATATATATATGCGTGTGTGTGTGTGTGTGTGTGTGTGTGTGTGTGTGTGTGTGTGTGTGTGTCAGGTCGCTCATAGCGCTACGGGTACTATGTAATCCTGTACTACCTGTTTCATCGTCGGGTCATCGGTGACTAAACCGGTACCCCTACCAAGTTTGTCTGGTGAGGAGGGTGGATAGACAACAAGCAGGACGAAAAACAAAGTCTGTCAAAGGCCAGAAGAAACTTTTTGTTTAACGATCATCTAGCACATTACACGGGGACGTAGAAATAATTGGGTTGGTATATAGGCATGTATCAAGACCACCGGAGGTATCCTTGTGTTGCAGTTTTGTCGAATTTGTTCGTACACTGACTCCGATTACCGAAAAGTGGAACAAATTGCGTTAATTCCTGGGTAAGATATTAAACTGCAACCAGTGGTAAGGCTCTGGTTTGGGGGTTCCAGAGTTTTGAGGAGAGTGGAGTGACCCCTTAATTACCATTGCTCCCTGGTTCACCCTGTTTCAGGGGTTATAATATGTGTTTAGGGTGCTAGCTATGAATCAAATAGCTATTAAATACCAGAAGTTGATGGAGATCAACTTCCTTCGCAGGCAACCCATCTAGGACAAGGAAAGTCTGACATAAAACCTTCGACTTAAGGACATTGATGTCACCGTTCAGCTCGCTGGGCCATAACAGATGAATCACGGGTGTAAATGGTGGGGGCAGTACTGCGCACACTGCACTCCACCTATAAACTTCATTGAGCGACGCCACCAACTAAGCCCCGTAGAGATTGAAAAGGGGTGAAACGGCAGGTGAAAGATGTTACTGGATACTGCAGTCCCAATTCTGCATGCAGGCAGTTCAGGATATTGGTCTTCTGATGTTGACATGAGAAGACAGCATCACTCGACAGCACCCAGAACGACCAAGCAGCCCTCTTTAGAGACAGAACTGTTTGCTCCACAAGAAGAGGAGCCAAGAAAAGGTGGCCTAAACGAAGCTCGTCTCTCATCCCTCAGTTGGCTTGCCGCGGTCAACGGGCATCTTCTCCAGCGTTCCAAAAACATTAAAACAAGGAAGGTACGCACCCTCCTCGAAGAGTGCAAAAATATAGTCGCGTGATGGAACGTCAGAACCATACTTGACGTAACCGAACTGAACATCGATCGCTCAACACTGCACATGAACTATCCTGGTTAAATGTCGACATTGCTGCCTTTAGTGAAGTTCGCTTCCCAGGAGAAAGCACCCTCCAAGAGCATGGTGCCGGATACACCCTCTTATGGTCAGGGAAACCTACAACAAAGGGGCGCCTTGGGGCGTTGGTTTGATGCTCAGCACCTCTCTCGCTTCCAGACCAGAAAATCTGCCAACTGGTCATTCCGACTACATGATGTCCATGCGCCTTCCTTTGAAAAATAAGCGGTATGCCACGCTTTTCAGTGTATACGCTCCAACTCTTCGAGCTGAACAAGTAGAAAAAGACAAGTTCTACTCGGAGCTCCGCAGCTTGTCTCCAAAGCACCCCCGTAGACGACAAGGTGATAATCCTTGGTGATTTCAATGCTAGAGTGGGCCAAGATGCAGATTCCTAGAAAGGAGTACTTGGAAGACACGGCGTTGGTAACTACAACGACAACGAGCGCTTGCTAATGGAGCTTTGCACTGAGCAGCAACTTTTCATCACCAACACCATCTTCTAGCAAAAGGACAGACTTAAAACAACCTGGAGGCATCCTTGGTCCAAACATTGGCACCTAATTGACAACATCCTTGTTCACAATCGTGATCTCAAGGACGTCATTCACACCAAAGTGACGTCCAATGCTGAATGCCACACCGACCATTTCCTAGTGCGCTGCAAACTTAGGCTACACTCAAACCTAAGCCAAGTCTCCTCAAGAAAAAGCTCAATCTGAACAAACTTCAATCTGCTGAAGTGAAAGCTGACTTTCAAGCAGGCTTGCAGTCCAAGTTTGAAACAGCGACTGCCCAGAAGACACTTCTCCTGAAACACTCTGGGATCAACTGAAGAGTGCCATTTTGTAGACATCTAAAGAGGCTCTGGGGTTTACCACCAAGAAGAACAAACTTGTTCGACGTGAACAATCAAGAGATTCAGGGACTGCTAGTGAAGAAGAGATCATCCCACCAAGCCCACCTAGTTCAGCCGTTATGTCCTGTAAGGAGGGCTGCCTTCCTTCTCATTTGCAGCATCCTCCAGCGCAAGCTTCGAGAGATCCAAAATGAGTTGTGGACCAATCTTGCAAAGAAAACTCAGCAATATGCTGACCTAGGTTTCTACAAAGTCCTCAAGGTATGGTCCGACTCATCGGGTCCAGAGTCCCTTTCGCAGTGCAGATGGGCAAGTGATTTTTACAAACAAGGCCTCCACTCTCTTTAGTGCTGACCGTGTTGTCCAGGACCCAGCAGTTCTCCGCGTCCCCCAGCAACCATTTAAAGCAGAATTGGATGAACTACCCTCTATGAAGGTAATTACCAAAGCCATAGAGCAGTTGAGGAATGGCAAGGCAGCGAGAATCCACGAGATTCCACCAGAGCTCTGGAAAGAAGGAGGACCAGCATTACACAGTAAGCTACACGAACTCCTTGTCTGTTGTTGGGAGCAGGCCAAATTTCCAAGAGTTCTCCGCGATGCAATCTTCGTCACCTTGTACAAACTATTGCTCCAACTATTGGGGGATCACTTTGCTCTCCATCGCAGGAAAAATCCTTGCTCGTGTACTCCGAAACAGATTGATACCCACCATCGCTGAAGACCATCTACCAGAAACCCAGTGTGGGTTCAGAGCCAATAGGGCCACCAGAGACATGGTGTTCGTCCTCAGACAGCTCCAAGAGAAATGAAGGGAGTAGAATAAAGGACTTTATGTAGCGTTTGTGGACATGAACAAAGCATTTGACACAGTGAGCAGAAAGGGAATGTGGATGATCATCGCTGCACCCAAAGTTCCTTAGCATGGTTATTCAACTGCACAAAGACCAGTGCGGCCAAGTTAGGTTAAACAGCGACTTCTATGGATCCTTCCCCATCGTCAACGGGGTGAAACAGGTTTGTGTTCTGGCACCGACCCTGTACAGCATCTTTATCAGCATGATGCTTAAACAGAACATTGAAGACCTTGACGATGACGGTGTTGTATACATTCGCTCCCGTCTTGACGGCAGTCTCTTTAACCTCAGGAGACTGCATGCCCACACAAAAACACTTAGGCAGTTGTTCCGTGACCTCCTCTTCGTTAACGACGATGCCCTCGTTGCTTACACCGAAAGAGCCTCGCAGCACCTAACTTCTTGCTTTGCAGATGCCGCCCAGAAGAAGATTGAGGTCCTTGACCAGTCTACGCCCTTAGCTGAATTGAGCTGAAAGCAGTTCATCAGTTCACTTATCTGGGGTGTACCATCACATCAGACGCCAAGATCGACAGGGAAGTAGACGACAGACTGGCCAAGGCAAAGCAGCGCTTTCGGCAGACGCTACAAACAATAAGCATCTGAAGAAGGGCACTAAGATTAGCGTCTATTGAACCGTCGTTCTCACCACTCTTCTGTACGGCTCTAAATCATGGGTAACCTACCGCCCCCATCTACGACTCCAAGAGCGCTTCCATCAGTGCTGTCTCAGCACCATCCTCAATATTCACTGAAGTAACTACGTCTCCAATTTTAACGTCCTTGATCAGGCAAAAATCATCAGCATAGAGTCCATGTTGCTACGGTAGGCAGAGTTTGAGGCCAGAATGAGGGAGCATCGCCTGTCCAAGGTGGAGCTGTGTGGTAAACTCTCCAATGTCTACCGTGACCAAAGAAACGTTTTAAAGACTCCCGCAAGAAGATCCTCGGTACTTGCCACATTGACCACCACCAGTGTTGACACTTGCTGCTGGCGCGGCACCGTCCACCATGTTGTCTCCACCTTTGATGACTCCCGCAGAGCCAACCTCAGGGAGAAAAGCCGCAGGAGGAAGACCCAAGGAGCCTCAGCAGCCATACCAGACCAGACCTTTAATTACAGTCGCTGCGACCGGACTTGCCGCATCGGCCTAGTCAGCCATCAGCATGCCTGCAGTCGATGTAGACAGCCTCCTTCATAAATCTTCGTTCTCGAAGTCTAGCCAAGATATCATACGTATATACATATATATAACGTATATACTTATTTATTGTATATAAATATATATATCTATATGTATAGATATGTATATGTATATAATACACACACATATATAATATACATGTACAAATATATAATATATGTATACATATGTATACATATATGTATAATATATATATGTACAAATATATAATATATGTATACATGTGTATGATATATATATACATATATATAATAATTAAACATTTCTGTTAGTACTACGTTGAGTCCTTCTTGAGTGAACTGTCCTAGTTTGATGTCTAGTTGAATATATATACATAATAAAATATATATAATACGTATATATATACATATAAGCCTAATATATACATATATAATATATATACATAAATAATATATATACATATATATATATATATAATGGCAGCATTTCTTCATTAATGCAAATTTCGTTGAACATAATAGACATTTTCTGTCTACATATTTTCTGGTTGATCCGTTCATATTGCCGTATTGCTTTTATCGTATTCGGCGGGAATCGATTGATGTATTTTCCATAATTGTATATATATATTCCTAGTACTTTCTGTCCGACTTTGAGCCATCTTCAGGGAAGGATCTATTACAAAAGTGATGTAACTTTTGTTTTTGCATTACTACTATGTAAGAGCGTCTTTACCGTTTACCGTTTGCTTTTAAATGGGTTTCTATAAATAGTGTCAGTAGCTAAAGACAGGTTTGAAAATTAATTCTGTTAAGTGCCGGTTGCATGTTTCTAATTCTCGAAGCACTACATATTAGAAACATGCACCCAACACTTAACAGAATTAATTTTCAAACCAGTGCTAATGTACTTAAATGTTTTTAGCTACTGACACTATTTATAGAAACCCATTGAGAAAAAAGTCGAAACTATAGCGTTCGAATGAACCATCGTCAGTACTGAGAGAGATGATATTAGTGATCTTATATATATATATATGCATTACATATATGCATATATATTTACATATATATGTACATAATATATTAATATAATATGTATACGTATATATAATAGATATATTATGTACATAAACAATATATAATGTATACATATATATAGTATGTAATATTGAAGTATATATATATATATATATATTCTGGAGACTGACTTGAAGACCCCTCGGTCATTTGTCGATGCAGCTGCGAAAGACTAATTCTAGGAATGATAGTAACAGGACAATTCCTGGTTACCTCAATTAAACTGAATGCAGGGTTTATCAGTGGAAATGCTGTGTAAATTGCGTGTTGATTAGCAAGAAGGTGTGATCATATGCATTTTGCTGGTGGCATTGTGTAACTGTGGCCATGTGTATTTGCTTGTGGCATGCTAAAAGGAAGCATGTTCACGTGCAACGTGCAGAACGCAAGCTGGAGCTATGACCATGAAAATTTGCATGGCTGTCTCGGATATTATATAACGTGGAAGGTTTTGATCTAATGTCAGAGAGCAAGTTAGACTACATGAAAAAGCCAAAAATATTAACCTTCTCTTTCTTAGGAACCATTTGCTCTTCTCATTTAAAAAAATTCTAGAAACATCCTCAACAAAATACGAAATTAAACATGGAAAATAAACTCATAGCTTGCCTTATAGTCCTTATAGACAAACATCCCCATTAAAAATACGATTTCCAGATTTTTTTCATATGGGCACATGAAACTCTAGTCCCCTTCGAAGTAATCTCCTCCAGCTGCAATGCACTTGTTGTACCGTTCCAACAACTTCTGGAAGGCCCCATGGAAGTCCTCTTGTGTAAGCTTGTCAATGACCTTCGTCACAGCCTCTTTCATCTCCTCAATTGTCTCATAACGACAGCCCGTGAGCTTAGGGAATTACGAAAAGTCACAGGGAGCAAGAACTGGACTATACGGAGACTGAGGAAGTGTCTTGATGCCCATCTTGGTCAAATAGTCAAGGATGGAGTTGTGGACTGGTGCATTGTCCTGGTGGAAATACCACTGACCCGATTTGAAGAGTGCTGGCCTCCTCCGACAGAATCTCTTCCTGAACTCCCTTAAAACCTCAACATAGTAACCCTAACTCTAACCCTTTGGCCAATCAACTCTGGTGTATTGACTTCCTTACTACTCCCATACCTCTCATCATCCCTCACAGACTCGCTGCCTTCCTTGAATCTCTCAAAATCTGATGTTCGATTCATGCAAGATGATCCAAAAGCAGTCTGAAGCATTCCATACGTTTCTGTGGCGACATTTTTTCCAAGTTTTCCAGAATTTTATTGCATATCGTTCTTCTAAAGTGTCCTTACGTCCAGATTGCATTTTTGAAATTCACCAGCTGTGACAATCAGGCTTTAGTAGGGTGTATTCCAATTGCTGCTGTAGATGTTAATTTGAATCCGAAATCATAAAAATTGGTCGGTCATCTCATAATATGTATAACAATAACATAGTGAATTTTCAAGAGTCTACGACAATTTTAAATGCCTGTACAAAAAATCTGGAAACTTCTTGAAGGCACCATGTATATCGTGCTCTAAAAAAAGTTATCTCCCCTTATTTGTCACTAAAATAATCAAAATGATTAAATTACGTACCCGTCACTGCTTTTTCAAATATAATACTATTTGTTACCAACAAAAATTTAACCTACCAATAGGATCGTCATTAAGTGGCATTCTCATACGTTTCTTTCTCAGAGCCCGAAGAATTTGCTCTCCAAATTTTCTAAATGATGAATTTGAACACATAAAAAACTACTGAATAAGCTGAATCTTTCATTCATTGTGCAAAATCGAAAGTCATAGAAATCCATAAACTTATATCCTATAATGAAAATAACTAACCTTGCTCAAATAAATACCCTATAAAAAGACATAAAATATTACATCAAAATCCCACAGTTGCCTTCATTTTTTAAAAAAGTAACTCCAAAAACACGACACAGGAGTATATAAAATCTGTTGTCTGGGATGCAATAAATTATACATAGGAGAAACTTCTAGAAAATTAGATAAAAGAATATATGAACGTGAAAAGAAATTTAAATCCAGAAACAACCAATTCTTTAGTTTCCCTTAATATTTCGACCAACCACACATCCGACTTTCAAAATTCAACCATATCTGCTTTCATTCATGACGTAGAATAATCGAAGCCTATTCTATTTCTCATTTTGATACAATTCTACAAAGACAAGAACTTTATAAAATATCACCGTCGTCAGCAGAAATGATGCTAAAAGATTTCAACATCCATTTAGCCTTTTTCTAAACATTTAAATTTGTAAACCGTTAAAAATTTGTTCTCAAACTGTAAAACGATGTTGTCCTATTTTCAAAAAAGATTCCATATCATGGTGTAATCAATATCAAATATATTTTTCCTATGTTACACGTTTTCATAAAACCAAAACATTCAGACCTGAGGATGATTCTCGGCTTGCATGGAACATTGTTCCATTATTATTTTATTGTCATACTTAAGGTAATTTTAATAGAATGTTTTTGTATGCCAGAAAATTTCAAATGGAAACACGTGTTGGCAAAAATTAATGAATTGATAAATCATCAACTACACAAAATATATATCTTTCGTCCGTTTATCTTTTTCTACATATATTCTGTCTGATTTATTTAATTTCCTTTCCCATATATGTATATATGCTTGTATATATAATATTATATATATGTTCATGTATACATACATATATATATACACACATATATAAACATATATATGTGTATATGGGGTCAGGCAAGAGGTCAAGGCAAGCTGTGTTACTTTTTTTTATCTGACTCCATTCTGAGGTTATTCTATTTTTAACCCGCGTTGACTTGTTGATGTAAATCCTTGAACAAGAAGGCCCAAAAAGAATTATACGAAAGAAGACAGCAACAGATAGGAGACGAAGGCGTTTTCTTTTTATTTTCCTTTATTTCTTGGGTTCAATAACTGTTCAATAGGTGAGGGAATTTTCCCTGAATACAATTGAAATGGTTGAATCCCCCAGTCAAGGTGTTTAAAAATACGTTAATCGATTCTTGGTATATGTGTGTCCTCATTTGGTATTTTAAAGCTTTAACCGAGACGAGTGCTACTAGTAAAAGGTTAGCCCAATATATACAAATATCAATATATATATATATATATATAACCCTGGACAAAAATATGAGACCACCCTCAAAAATGAAGAAAAGGGTATATTTTTGTTCAGGGGTATATATATATATATATATATATATATATACTTATTTCCATACATAGAAACACACACACACACACACACACACATGCACACACACACACACACACACACACACACATATATATATATTTCATTGAACATAATAGACATTTTTTGTCTACATATTTTTTTTAATCCTTTCGAATTGCCGTATTTATCTTATGCTATTCGGCGGGAATTGGTTGATAAATCTTCCATAATTAGTTATTTTCCAAGTCCTTTCAGCCTGACTTTGGGCTATCATCAGGGGATTACAAAATTGATGTACTTTTTGTATGTATGTTACTACTTTGTAAGAAGAGCGTCTGTACTGTTGTATTGTGTGGCGTTCACTTATCAAATTTGTTTCTATAAATAGCGTCAGAAGCTAAATACATTTAAGTACATTAGTACTGGTTTCAAAATTAATTCTGTTAAGTTTGGGTTCTATGTTCCTGATATGTAGTGCCTCGAGAATATATATATATATATATATATATATATATATATATGACATCTATCCGTAAAGATGTTCTTCCCCCTCATCATAATAATTCTCTTATTCATTTATTTATTCATTTAAGTGTAGTTGCCGTTCGTGTTACATAGGAAGAACTAACCAGACTCTGGATGCCAGAATTAAACAACGAAAATACGAAACTTTCACGTTGATCCGACTGATAATCTTAAGAATACATACGGGTCTTCAATTGCACAACACCTTGTAAAAACCGTGATGGCACAGAGAAATTTTGTGTCGACTTGTTCTCCATACTTGTTGTAACTGTATACAATTAACTCCCTTGGAGTCTTGGCAGGGAACATTTTCGTCCGGAAGAGGGAACAGAAAAAACCTTTGTAGAAACAAAGACGTAGTCGACTTAACACATGTGTTGCCTTTATCCGTTTATCCACGCTCGGAAACTTGACTCCGGTGAGCCTTATCTCACCTTCTTTGAATATAACATAGAGTCAGAATCTTAAACCTTTTTCCAACGTAAAACTGTCACTCACAATCTCACCGTCACATTCTTGCTGTTAGACTAGAGACAATATGGCTTCTCAACTTACTCTCACGGAGCCTGTAGACTTTTCTAACGGAAAGTTTTCAAACAAGAATTGAGGCTGTAATAGCTACAGAAAAATTAAAAAAACCAAACGACGTCAAAACCAGCATTCTACTCACGTGCATAGGAAAACGAGGCTGCCAAATATACAAGAATTTTAAATTTTTGTCAGTGAAAGATGAAATGGACTACGACACACTTAACAAAATTTGAGGAATACTGCATTTCTCGAACAAATGAGGTACTAATTTCTCACTTCTCGGTACTAATTTCTCACTGCGCTGTACTAATTTCTCACTTCTCGACAAGATGAGGCAGAAACATTTGATAATTTTGTAAACAAACTAAAAACACTGAGCCACGAGTGTAAATTAAAGGAATTGAGAGACAGATTCATCCAAGACATGATAATAATTGGAACAAACGACCTCCGTCTTCAGGGAAAACTCTTATCAGAAACAGATTTAACGCTAGAAATGGCAATCATCATCATCATATCGTGCTGGTAGCACGGATATCCCTGACCCTCTCTCGCCACTCCCCCCACCCTATCGTTCATCGCCCTAGGTAGGTCTTCAGGACAACATCCCGTATTCTCACATAGCTGCTGAATGTATGTTCGTGCTGGTCGTCCTGCTTTTGCACGGCCATGTGTGGGGGTCCATAAGAGTACATCACTTATGAGTTCGTCCCTGCTTCTCCAGCAGTGTCCTGCATGTCTGGCTCGTCTAACTTGAATAGTTTTCGTGATAGGGGGTAGGTGGCCGTACAGTTGGTGTCTTGTGGGGTGTTGCCGCCAGGACTTGTTAAAGATTGCACGTAGCATTCTTGTGTAATTGCCGTCTAGCTTCTTCTCCAGCCTTTTTGTTAGCGTCCATGTAGTGCAGCCATATAGCAGTATCGATGTGACCGCTGCCTGGAAGAAACTGCGTTTCATTTTATCGGTTAGGTCTGATTTCCAAATAATCGATAACCTATTGATAGCTGTCCATGCTTTCGCTAACCTCGTTTCGATGTCCTTTTCGGTTGATTCGACGCTGCTTCCTAGGTAAGTGAATTTGTCTACTAGTTTAAGAGGGATTCCTTCTAGAGTGGAGATGTCCCCCATTTGGTTATAGCACATATATTCCGTTTTGTGTGCATTAACATAGAGGCCTATGTTTGCTGCTGCTCGTTCCAAACTATGCAGTAGTGTTTCGGCTTGGTCAGGTGTATTTGCCAGTATCGCTATGTCATCGGCGTAGTCGGCGTCGGTAATTGTTGTTGCGGGGTATCTTCTGCTTCTTTTCTTCGTCAGTTCGAAGCCATTCTCTTTGATTTTGTCAATCGATGTTCTAAGTACGTAGTCTAGACAAATGATAAAGAGGTACGGGGCCAGCGTGCCCCCTTGTAGTACTCCTGCTACAATATCGAAGTATTCTGTGTCTCCATCTGGTGATCGTACTTTTACTTTAGTGTTTCTATAGAGAATCGTTATTGCCGCTACGGTTTCTTTAGGTATGCCGTACGCTAGTAGGATTTGTTCCATCTTTCCTCTGTGAATGGAATCGAAAGCCTTGGTAAAGTCAACAAAAATTAATGTCGCTTGTAGGTTTTTTGCCCGTACAGCTTCAAGGATTCTACGGATGGTTAATATTTGTGAGGTCATGGATCTATTTCTTCGGAAGTCATTTTGGTTTTTTCTAAGTATGTTGTCAATTTCGGGTTCTATGCGGTTTCGTAGTAGGGCATTGTAGATTTTGGCTGCTATGGATGTAAGTGTTATGCCTCGGTAGTTTTTGGCTAATCCGAGGTCCCCCTTTTTAGGGAAGGGGAGTATGCATCCTTTCATCCATCTATCTATCGGATTTTGATTGTATACTGCGTTGCAGTGTCGGAGCAGTATGTCGTCGAATTTTCTGTTCTTCCATACTTCCGGGGGAATTTCGTCCAGCCCTGCAGCTTTCCTATTTTTAATTTTTCTGAGAACCGAGTCGAGTTCTTCTTGTGTGAACGGTCCTAGTTTAATGTCTAATTGTTTGCTAATTATTCTGGTGATTGGTTCATGTGTTATTTTCGGTGGGTTTCCTAGTAAGTTTTCGAAGTGCTGTTTCCACAGTTTTATTCTTTCTTGTTGGTTTGCTGCTTTCAGTTTTGCTTTGGCTGTGTTCTTTCTTCTACTCACTTCGTTTATTGTTTGCCAGGCTATCCTAGATTGTCTATCTTCCACCGAGTCTCTAATCTTATCTATCTGATTTTGAATGTATTCTGTCTGTTCCTTTATATATACGCCTGCTAATTGATGTGCCGTTTTTAGTTTTAAGGCATTTGTGTTTGTTGGGTTTTTCTATAGTTTTTGGAGGCTGTTTTCACTAGTGCACGTTTTTCTCTCATCGCTAATGTTTTCCAAGGGACTCTATATTTAGTTTTGAGTTTTGTTGGAATGTATTTCGCTGCTGCTTCGAGGTGTGCATTGACGAAATTTTCATATTCGTCGTTTGGTGTACTTTTTCCCGTCTTTTCTTGTAGTGTTTCGAATCTGTTTCTTAATTCTAATACGTATTTATCTCTTATATCTCTGTTGTTCAATAGGGCCCAGTCATAGTGTTTGGTGGTCGCTGTTCGTTTGGCGTTTTTTCGTAGGCTTAACCGTATTTTCGCCGTGACTATTCGGTGATCGGTGGACACACCCTCAAGAGAGGAGTATGCCTCGCAATTCATTGCACTATTTTTCCATTTCTTGTTTATAAGGACGTAGTCTATCTGAGCTTTAGTATTGTTTGCGTATGTGTATGTCCATAGTTTTCCTTCCCTTTTTTGGAAGTCTGTATTGAGGCATGCTAATCTATTTTCTATCATGAAATCTGTTAGATGTTGCCCATTCCTACTTGACGTGTTGTGGAGGCTGTATTTGTTGTTTCTATTTTTCCCGATTTGGGCATTCATGTCTCCGCCAATGACTAACATGTTGTGTTTCGGGATGCTACGCACTAATGAGGATAACTCATCGTAGAAGGTGACTAGTTCAGTTTCTTCACTAACATTGGTGGGGCTGTAGCATGAGATGATTGTTGCTCTGGGGTTGCCGTTAAAAGTAGCTGCCATCATTCTAGGTTGTATTTTCTCAACGCTATTTATCGTTTTTAATGCTCTTGGTCCTATAAGTAATCCTACCCCTCCTACTGCAGCGTTGACAGAGTTTTTCCATGCGGATACGGTGACGAGCGACCACCCATTGCCAGTTTGGTGATATTTGATATCTTCGGTGTGCGTGTATCTGTGTTCTTGTATGCATATTATGTCAATCTTATGTTCTTCGGTTGATGCGATTAGCTCTGGTAGTTGTCCTATTCTATTTAAGGTTCTTACGTTAAATGTGGCTATTTGTAATGTTTGCTTGCATTTTAGTAGTTTTAATTGTTTGAGCTCTGTAGCTGATTTTTCGAACACTGAGGCCAGGGCTCCAACCTCAGCAGGACGCGCCCCTTTTTTACCCGCGCGAAGAGCGATGCGGTTTGTGTATGTGGTTTGAGTGTGGGTCATGGTTATCTTTCGATGGCTGTTTTATTCTCTTCTATAGAAGCCACTCTTATAGAGGAGCAGCAGTAGTTCCCCGATCGAACTAACGATCCTGAGCGTAAAGTCGTCAAACTCACGTCCAGGACCCGTTTAGGTATTGAGTTTGGTCGCCCATGGGTTTATTCAAATACCTTTACGTACATCATGCTGCTTCCCATGTGTACGTATATAAAATGAAATAAAAAAAAGGGGGGTGTAAATTTGATTGAATTTTTTTTTATAAGTTTTAACTTAGTTAAAGTCCAAGATCAAGGTACTTTCGAATGACTTTCACTGGTACTGAATTTTTTTTTGCGGTATTGGGACGTTTTCCAAGGCTTTTTTTTTTTCCTGGCGTTTTAGGCTTTTACTTTTTCTTATAAACTACTGTTAGGGCTTTCTTTACTAATTTTTAAATTATATTATAGAAGAGATTCAAAAACATTCTGCCGTTTTCGCTGACATTAGGACAGAGAGAGAGAGAGTCTTTAAAATCAATTTGGGTTTACAGTAGAGTAAGCGTGTCTTTACATTTAAAACGCATAATTTAAGCATTATTTTACAAACAAAATACAGCATAACATTTTGTAAAAATTCAGCATTTTAAATTAATAGGACTTAAAGACATACTGACCAATATTGATACATTTCTTCCTCTGTTGACTCGTGTGTTCCAATGTTTCTTCTTAATTTAATGTTTACTTACTACTGAATTTTAGGGACGGTCTGTTCTATTCGGTGGGGGGGGGGAGGGAAGTTAAATGGCAATAAAGGCAAGAAAAAGTGCTGAGACAACAAGACGGCGAGTAAAACTCCTATAAAGAGAGTTCAAGGAAGTAAATTTAACAAAAAGAGAGAAAAAATCCAGCTACCAGTAATGAAGAAAGGCCTGAAGAAACTCTCTCACAAAGAGCTGAACTTCTACTTCCAACAGAAAGATTCAGAATGCAAATTATGTTCATACTCGTGCTTTCGAGGCAACTGTCTTGTATACAACCAAATTTGCAACACCTGTAAAAAAACGCAATGACTTTGCAAAAATGTGCCCCTCACAAACACGTTCAGGAAATCATGCCGGAAAACTCAGACCCAGTAGTATCAGAAGATGGACAAATTTATGTAGGTTGCATCACAGACACCAATACACAAACGAAAAACGGGTAAACTCAAAGTCAGAAGATTGGCTGGTCACATTAGTAGTAAATGGTACTAGGGCAATATCTAAAATTGACACAGTCAAGCGAACATCATTCCAATGAAAGACTACCATCTTTTGAAAAATAAACCTTGGATTAAAGCCTACCCGCACAAGGTTAACAACCTACAACGGCACCCCTTTCCTGGTACTAGGAAAATTTGTCGTACACAATTCCTCACAAAAACAACATATATAATGTCCCAATAATTGTAGCAGACACTAACGCCTCTCCAATCCTCGGACTAAAAAGCTGTGCTGACATGCATCTCATACAAAGACTTCTCAGTATCTCCAAAGGAGAACCTGTGTTCTTCTTGAAATTTAAAGACTGTTTTGAGGAACCTGGGAAATTACCTGGGTATCACCATATTACAATAGACCAAAAGGTAAGACCCATCATAAACCCATCATGCAAAATACCATTTGCACCCAAAAAGAAACTAAAACAAGAGCTGCAACGAGTGACTCAGCTCGACATAATTGCTCCTGTGAATGAACTAACTGTTTGAGTTTTCTCTCTAGTAGCCGTGGAAAAACCCAATAGAGCCCTGCGAGTTTGTTTAGACCCTTGAAATCTAAACGAGGCAACTGAAATATTTCAGGAAATGGCAGGAGAACTGTACTTCACCAACCTGAATGCCTCAAATGCCTTCTGGCAAATCCAAGTGGATGTAGAAAGCTCCAGACTCCTCATCTTCAACTTTCCTTGTGGCCGTTTCAGATTCCTACGCATTTCATATGGGATTCACAAAACCAGTGAGGTGTGTCAGGCCCTCATTGCCACGATCATAGAATCCACAGATGAGTGTCAGAATGCACTGGATAACATCATAATCTGGGCAGATACCCTGAGCTGCTTGAAAAAAAAAACAATTGAAATTCTTCAAGCTGCCAGACGGTCAGGATTAAAACTGAACCGATCCAAGTGTCAATTTTACCAGTGTGAATCGACATCCCTTGGACACACAATATCCAACAAAGGAATGGCATCAGGTGCCAGAAAAATAAAAGCTATCGCAGATATGCCTGAACTAATCAACGAAAAAGAACTACAACGGTTCCTAGACATGATCCCATACTGTTGTAGTCCGGTTAACGCACTAAACGCAAATAGCCCAGAGAGTGAATGTACAATTGAGAAGTAATCACTTCTACTTTTTATATCCACAACTCAAAGATGGCTGAAACAGTGCTTCCGTTTCTTACTAACCAATATACTACACATACAAGGGGAAATTTCTCCCAAACCTCTCAACCAAAGTAAGCACTCCAACGTCCTCTTGAGAAGGACACTATTGGGTCTTTTGACAAGCTTCAAAGGGACCCACTTCAAGACATTAAGGAAATGATCACTCAGAGCCCAACACTAAAGTACTTTGACCCTAAACTCCTAATCAATCTGTTAAAACAGCTGCATGATAATGAGTGGGATCCGATAGCTTATGCCAGCAGATTCTTGATATCGGCAGAAAAACTACAGTCCTCTAGAATTAAAAATACAATCAATTCTGTTTGCTTGTCTGTATTTCCATGAATACGTATATCTACAACGCTTCATCATGTACAATGGTCACAAACCCCTCAATTCCATAATGAACAAACAAATAACCAAAGTTCTATCTAGAATACAGCATTTCCTTTTAAGGATCCAAAAATATGATTTCGACCTAAGGTTACGGACACACTAAACCGGGCCGCATTACAAGTCAAATCTCCGACAAAGAAATGAACTACTTTGTCCTCTGTGATATCATCTCTCCCAACCAGTAAAAAGAGTCGCCAGAAACTAGTAACTGAAACAGCAAAAGATGACTCACTACAAAAACTATTACATCAAATCTCTGCAGGATGGCCGGAACATTGCCTCAACCTCAACCCATGTTTCTGACCATATCATTACCATAATTCAGAGGACACCCATTTAGACGGGTGTCTTCGCAAGGGTCAACAAATCATAGTGCTCTCAATACCCCGACTAGAAATACGTAAAATCCTACAACAAGACCATTAGGGAATTGAAAAAACAAAATCCCAAACTAGACAATCACTCTTCTGGCCATACATGAATGCTAACATAATAGATACGATACCAAATTGCCAACAGTATAAAAACCGTCAAGGTGCTGAACCGCTCATGAACCACGAGATCCCTGACAAACCTTGGACAAAGTCGGTGCGGAACTGTTCAAAATACAGGGAGAACCTACCTTATTTTTGTGGATTATTACTCCAAGCATTTCAAAATCAGTAAACTCCTCCACAACACCTCACCAATAGGGATAAAGCATATAAAAGCAATATTCGCAAGACATTTAATCTCCAAATTAGTCTTTTCAGACAATAGTCCAGAATTTGTTTCGTTAGAATTTAGAAAATTCTCTGCAAACTGGGATTTTGAACATGACACTAGTAGTCCAGAATTTGCACAATCATGATAGAGAGAACTGTTAAAAGGACCCATTAAAATCTCTGAAATCAGGGGGCGACAAATACTTGTTAGCTTTACGCACGGCGCTCAGCCACCACCAACAAAACTGATGAGACATGGGTTACCGACATTGCTATTGAGGATAACGGAACCCACATACCAGGACAAGGTCCGTAGGCAGACACATCAAAAACATAGCAAAAACAGCTCTGAACATTGGTGACCATGTCCGTCTACATGATGACAAAACCTGGTCAAGAAACAGGAAGTTAATCAAGAGATGTGATCAACCTAGGTCACATCTCATTCTAACAGAGGATGACAGAAAACTCTGTCGCAACAGACGACATCTGTTTACCATCCCACAATGACAGAAACTCGGGATTTTTCCCTTCAAAAGAAAAAATAAAAACACACCACCTCCAGCAATCCTAGAACACTAATCAAACACAACTGAAGAAATGGTTCGAACTGGAAGAAAACTGCTACATACAACTAAAGAACAAAGGACTTGGGAGGGGGGATGTTGTATATTAGGGTAGGTTGATTTTAAATATCAAAAAGAATAATGCACTGAAAGTTGTGTATATACCTATTAAATACTCATACCAAAAATTAGATCTGAATCTTCAACGGTTTTTTGCTAATTTGGCGTGAAAGATTTTAAACAAACACGTACTGAAAAATCCTCGTTTTTACCAAATTTGGCCTAAATATTGATGTAAAAACCAAACAATTTCAGTATTTCAATTAGGAAATCTTATTTTATTTTATGGAAATATAATAAATAAATTATGACAAAACTTCAAATTGACCCCCCCCCCGTTTTACCTGCGTTGAATTTGCAATGCAAATATTCAAGCAGTAATATTCGAATATATTGCCAAAATTTTTTTTCATGATATGAAATAAAATATAAAAAACAAACAAATATGGAAAAACTAATAATTGTTTGATTATTTTTAATATATGGAATCAAATATATGAGCACTTGGATGAAAACCCTGGTCTCAATTGTTGGCACAAAACTTTTGCAAGTATGTGCTGGTGCCCTGCTACAAAGCCGTACACGGATTGAGAAGCCTCCGTCACTAACTTAACTGCCCGTTCCACACCTTGGGAATGTGAAGGGAAATCTGGCAAGTCAATCTTTTCACCAGTTAACAATGAATTCTGTAATTCATTGGTGGCTTCCCAACTCCATTTACTGACAAATCAATTAAATCGGTCCAGTGCACAACTTTAAAGTTGATCATTGGGATCTTTTAAAATCTTTTCTTGGCTGACTTTGCTCTTCTAAAAGAATATAAAAAATAATTTGAGTTTAATTTCTAAATGCAATTTGTACTGCTTTAATAATATTTAGTGAAATTAGATGTAATCTTTAAAATGTTTCAATAAATTGGCACAAGTACTTCAACCAGTTTTGTATGAATAAATATTAAGTTACCTAATGGCCCAAATTCTTTTTATACCCTCTTCTCTCACTTTAGGTTCATCAGATTTCACCATTGAAAATAAAACATTCTCTGGAAGTAATGCAAAGGAGGTTTTTTAATGTAATTCTTTGAACCTCAATTGGTTGCTTTTGTATCCTGTCAATCATATTGTAAATATAAATTTGCTGGTGATGGAACTTGTTACTTTTTTTTATCACACCAGCGAATAGCATAAACATTGACAATAAAATTTATCAAACTATATAGTTTGGTCGAAAGATTCTTTGGATATGCCCCACGAGTCCATACGCACATGAGCCTGATGGCCAAGGTTAATCACCTTGCCTGATTTAATGGACCAATTTTCCATGATGCAAATCTAGGGTCCACCTTACCTCTAGAAATACCAACTGAATATTTATAGAGTAGTCTTTGGTCACTACTAAGGCTATCCATATCTTTCATTCCAAAATGAAACTCCAGGGGATTCTCAACAGCTGAAAAAGATTTTTGTGGTAAATTATGGCAATCATTTGCACATAATTTACCCAATGGACTATTGAATGTAGTGGGGCTTTTTGTGGTGCCATCTAAATGTTTGAATAGAGCTCTAAATGGAAGCTCATTTTGATGTAAGGAGCAACCAATAGTGTGAAGATTTATTTTTATTTTTTTTTCTAATAGTGTAACAAGTCCACCTTCACAGCCTGTATTTGTATTCGTGTTGTCAACAAGGACAGCCTTAATAGTGCTCAAACTTTTAAATTTCTCCCAAACATCAGCCACTTGCCCCGCAAGAACGGTACCAGTTGCACCAGTATCAGGAAGAACCCTGTGAGTCAAATATATACTCTCATTTAGTGTCTCCTTTGTGATTGTCAAGTGGCGTTCAGGTCCTTTGACTTTTTTCAGAATTTTGCTTCCATTTTCCTCCACTGATTCCTTGTAGTGTAGTGTGTCTTTGTCTGTCCTCCCATCAACTCCTATACAAAGAAGATTCTCTACATTTTCATTATGATTTTCATAGGCATTTGTTTTTACTTTAGACTTTGCTCTATCTATTTTACATTTATCCATATAGATATTCTTTATATCTATATTTGGGATAAGAAGGCCCATAGCCCTCAAATCCAAGAGCAAGGCATTGGCAAGGCTGGCTCCAAGATTAGAAGATATATCACCCCTGACTAACTCAAGAGCATACCTTGGAATTTTTGTGAGGTTATAAGGCACTTGCAGAGGACCAATCTAGCTGTTTATAATCCTCTGTTTCATCACTTGGAGAGGATGAGTAAGAATGGGAAGAATCATCCTGAACATATGATGTTGAAGCTATTGGTGGGGATATATTCATACTTTTTTGTTGGCTTAATCTTTCTCCTTCTCTTCTACATTTCTTTATTGCAGTTTTATCTGTTGGCCCAAGTTGGAATGTGCCCCTGGGCCCTATTTTAAGTCTCTGGTTTTTCAAATAAGCACGGTCTTCCATAGGAACCTGGAATATTAAATTTTACTAATATTAAAAATACAGTTTAATAGATTAAATTAAAATTTATTTTATATGTAAAATAAAATGGAAAAATGACTTTCAATATTTATTTTAACTGTTGAAATGAATTTTTTTCAAAATTTACACAATTTAGTTATTAAGTTGTCCCTTTCACAATAAATTAAAAAATAAAAATAGAAAATAACTTACTTTCTGTGTTAGAGGACAAGAGCAGATGATGTGCTTAGTCTGGCAATTTTCTTTGGTGCATTTGACATTAATATTGTCACAACTTACAATGGGCAGGTTGCATGAACATGACGATATATCAAACACTGTATCCAACTTTTCCTTCTAGAATTTTGTTTGGGCAGCAGGTAGATGTTTCCTATTTATTTGCTTTGCCTTCTGAAAGCATAGAACTTTCACCTTGTTGACAACACTAATTTCCTTTAACAAAGGCAAACGAGGGTTGACAGCCTTCAAAATATCTATCACTTCCTTTGTTATTAATTTAGAAATACCAAAACAAGAAAGGTGGGGATAAGTGTTCATCAAAAAATAGCTGTACTGAATTATTTGTCGACAAGTTGGTGGCTCAGTTTTATCCAATGGTGATGGTAAACTTGAAAATTTAATTGTACATTTACTTCGAGTGGAAACTCCAGTGTTTTTTCCAGCCACTTTTTAATAAAAATATCTGTAAAATATATATATATATATATATATATATATATATTGTATTTTCTGACAATATATATATATATATATATATATATATATATATATATATATATATATATATATATATTGTCAGAAAATACACGAAGATGTTTAAAAAATAAATAAAAATAAATTTCGAAATTCTTTAAAAAAAGTAATAATGTTTACTTACCAAACAACAGTACTGTAGAGTTTAGTTCCAAAATTAACTCGTAAACCGACTTTTCACTTAAAAAAACTCTAAATTTTAAAATATAAATAAATTACAATGATTATAAAAGGTTAAAATAGTATGTCTACTTTGCAAAATATATATATTTGCGTTAATTAGAAGGGTAAAAAACATAAACAAACCGAAGTACGAGGGAGAGATAATTACCACCGGTGAAAGCCGAAAAAATATCCAGTAAATAAAACGAGGTTTAGTAAGTCGTTATTTGTATTTTAAGCTGTATATTTAAATGTATTTTATTTTAGTTTATGGTCATTTGATTTAACATGATATAAAAATGGATAATAAACTTAAAAATATTAATTATTTAATAAATTTTATTATTTAATTTTCCTTTAGTCTCAGTTTTAATTTTATGGATACAGGTTTCCAGTGTCACCGATATCACCAAAAAAAATCACAAAATATTATGTCTTTAAATGCGATTTCGCAAAAAAATACTAAATTTTGGAAAAAAATATTTCGTGGGGTAATTTCTGATGTTATTTCGCAACTTTCACCGCTTTATTCTTTTTACAGTTCCAAAATCGACCTACCCTAATATACATATACATATATATGCACACACATATATATATATGTGTGTGTGTGCGTGTATATATATATACACTCACACACACACACACACACACACACACACACACACACACACACACACACACACATATATATATATATATATACACGAGGTGCCTTGAATAATTTCCAGACTTTTTTCGTATGGGCACTTATTGATAGTACACACATGAAACTCTAGTCCCTTTTGAAGAGTGCTGGCCTCTTCTGGCGGAATCTCTTCCTGAACTCTCTTAAAACCTTAACATAGTATTCCTTGTTGACTGTTTGTCCAGTGGGAACCCAGTGCATGTAGATCACGCCAGTGCTGTCAAAAAAAAAAAAAAGAAGGATCATCAAAAGTTTGTGGGTGGATTTGCTCTGTCTGAGGAAGTGTCTTGATGCCCATCTTGGTCAAATAGTATGTGACAAGGATGGAGTTGTGGACTGGTGCATTGTCCTGCTGGAAATGTCACTGATCCGATTTTAAGAGTGCTGGTCTCTTCTGACGAAATCTCCTCCTGAACTCCCTTAAAACCTCAACATAGTAACCCTCACCCTAACACTAAACCCTTTGGCCTATCAACTCAGGTGTATTGACTTCCTTACTCCTCCCAGACCTCTCATCATCACTCACAGACTCCCTGCCTTCCTTGAATCTCTTATGCCACTCAAAAACTGATGCTCGATTCATGCAAAATGGTCGAAAAGCATTCCATACGTTTCTGTGGCGACATTTTTTCCAAGTTTAAACAAGAATTTTATTGCATATCGTTCTTCTAAAGTGTCCTTACGTCCAGATTGCATTTTTGAAATTCACCAGCCGTGACAATCAGGCTTTAGTAGGGTGTATTCCAATTGCTGCTGTAGCTGTTCATTTGAACGTGAAATCATAAAAAATTGTCAGTAATCTCATAATATGTATAGCAATAACATAGTGAATTTTCAAGAGTCTACGACAATTTTAAATGTCTGTACAAAAAAGCCTGGGAAGTTATTGAATGCGCCACGTATATATATATATATATATATATATATATACAGGTTTTTATACATAGATTTAATATTTGACAAAATATATTTCATGACGAATAAAAATCTTAACAATTTACGCATTTATCTTCGATTTTTCTGGATTTCTTTAGGCATATTGTGCTTCTTGCAGTTCCAGTGTCATTGGACTTCTCACTTGTTTTTTATTCACTTTTATTTCAATTTCAACAGCTTACCGGTGATTTACACCCCTATTCTAAAAATCTCTTAAATCAACTATTGATCTCACTGAATTATAATGTCCTCCGCAAAAAAATAGATAAACACACCACATGATAGAGAAAAAAATATGGCAAAAAATGTTGGAAGGTATAGCTGAACTTGCCTATAGTGCCTGTGAGAGGATTAGCTGAAGGAGACCCTGTGATTTACGAGCGCAAAACAATTATATACGCACGAATATACGACAAAGACGAGACCGAACGTGTTTGAAAATTATCTACCCCCACATTATTCTTTTATCAGTACTCGTTTGTCCTTCGACACTATCTCCCAAATTTTGGAAACTCAATACAACCAACATTGTGAGAGACGGGCAAAGGCCTATTTATAAATTCCTCTCCCAGCACGTTAACACGGCATTAAGTAGTGCCGACGGTATTTTGAAGAATAATAAGGCAGACACAAGGCCATAGTGTTGACGAAACGAGTTTTGCTATTTCTTTAATACACTTATAATATCATAAGGCAAATGATACGACTATTGATGATTTAATGCTTGTTCTCTGTTAGTAAGAAAGCAACAATTTTAATTTGGTTTGGTATGAGTAATAAATATCTTTATCTATTCTCGGTTTTTCTGGATTTCTCCTTACCCAATTGTGACAGTGAGATAAGTCATATTTCAGGTGCCGAGGTGAATAATAGATGTGCCTGGTAAAAAGTCACTCTCATCCTCTCGATTGTGAATCTTTGTCCGTCTGCTGGTGAGGGTTAATTCTATATAAAATTTTCCAGTTTATACTTATTGTGAAGTAAAACCATTGGACGTCTGCAATTTCTGATTGATAACAGGACGTCGCAAACGAAAACCTACTCCATCTATAATGGTTGCCACCTTGGATTCGAGTATGACCACCGTATGATATCATTTGGTGAAAGAATAATCAACCATATTATGAACGATGTGGCTTTTTAAATTTGGCACACAAGACATTTAGCCTTATGGGAAACTATAGTTACACAATTTCTATTTGTTTTAATATCACTATCAAATCTCGTTGACTTTTTTTCCACAAATATGGCATATACATAAAGATATACAATATAAGTCAGAGCGAGTCAGTATGGAGAATGCATTTGGAGTTGAAGACAGCCTGTGTTTGGAAAGCGAATGAAGGGGTTGGACAGAGAAGATAATCCTCTAATACAGTGGTAGTAAGATGACGAACTAAAATCATGTCATCCGCACCGACTGAAGATACAAAAAACACAACTTATAAAAAATCCTTTCGAACTTGTGAAAAAAAGATTCGTTGTTTTCTTTTTTGTTGACTGTTCCTTCTACTCGATAGAAGGAACAGTCAACAAGTTCGTAGATGAAAGAAAGAGGGTTTTAATCCTAGACAGATACAATAAGACAGACAAGGAACCGTGAAACACGCTACTAATCCTCGCAGCTAGGCCAGGTATAACGCCGTGCTAACAATATATATATAGTCACTGATATAGTCAGTCTACATGGGTGTATATGAGAGAGAGAGAGAGAGAGAGAGAGAGAGAGAGAGAGGGGGGATATTCCATAACATTTCCCTAATTTTCCCATGAAAATTTTGTTCCATAATTTCTATTTTTGGGGTCGAGACATAATCATTTGACTTTTTTCTTCTCCCTGAAACTTTTCCGTCTGACCAATTTTTGTGCAGGTGGGATTTGTGGTATTAATAGTTTCCGGGGAGTTGGTATTGGAGATACTTTAATCGGTACTGGTGGAGACATGGGAAATAGTGTTTCGAATGCGTCATATATTACTTCTATATGCATTTCTTCACTATCTTGATATGTGACAATTGGCAATTCTTCACAATCTTTTTGCGTGACATCTTTAATATCTCTAGGCCTTAATTGATTTAAATGTCTCTTACATTCGAATCTTTTCCTTTGAGCGTGTATATCACTCTACCAAGTCTTCTAATGATAATTTCATCTTCCCAGAAGTTTTTTCCACCTCTATAATTTCTGTCTCCTGGTTTGTAAAATTTTGTCGCAAAGTTTTTTTTTACTTTTTTCGTTGGACTATGCAAACTGACCGAATTTTCCCTGCGAACATCAGTTCGGCTGGTGAAAGGTCTGAATCTGTGTTCGGATTGGGGGTGATTCTGTAAACCACTAAAACTTTTGTATCCATGCCTTGAGATTCCACGAATCTCTCCGCTTGCTCATTTGATCTAGGATGGTAAACAACTGAATTGTTCGTTTAATACATTGATAGTATTGGTGGATATAGGATGTCTACACTTGTGTATTTCCGGCTACTTGGAGGAACTTTCTACGATTATAAAGTAATATTGACCATTTTAGATGTCGAGCGTAGTCGATGTGTAACCTCGACCATGAAACATCTGTTTTAGGCCATGGCTGAATTTCTATTGGTGGTCCTTTTGACGCAAGTTGACAACCTCCTCATTCTTTTACCATTTTTTTCAATATCCTGGTCTATACAAGGCCAGTTCGTAAAGCTACCCATTAATGACTTCATTCTTAACATGCCAAGATGACCTATATGAAATTCTATCCGGATTTTCTTTTGTAGTGTATAGGGCATTACCACTCTATCTGCATATAATAGTAGTTGCTCGCAGATTGAAAAAGATGATACTCTTGATCATTTTTTCTGTATTTCAATAACCCATACATGTTTCTTCATTTTTTTAATGAATTTGTCCTTCTCAGTTGATTTTTTAAATATCTTCGAGAGTCACAGGTGACTCCTGAATCGTATTGCATAGCAATACGGATAATTTCTTTTCATCCCTAAAGGCAGCTTTCACTGTGTCTTCTAACGGCTCTGAAAATTTTGGGATCAATCTCGATAAACTGTTTGCGTCTTTTCGATGATAATAATTCCATCTTAAAGTTGTTATTCAATAAGATTATTCCCCAGCGGTGTAACCTGTCGGCAGTGTGCGCGGGTATACTTTTTTTGATCCAAAAATTGTTAACAACGGTCTGTGATCCGTCTGTAAAGCGAATTTTCTCCTATGTATAAGCCTGTGAAATTTCTCAATCGTGTAGATTATGGCCAGGCTTTATTTCTCAATCTGGCTATAATTTCTTTCTGGTGGAAGTAGGGTTCTGGACGCATGGGCCATAGGCTTTATTGTCCCATCTTCAAACTTGTGGAGAATTAACGCTCCGATCCCATAATTGCTAGCATCGGATGCTACAATTATTTCTTTTTTTAGGGTCAAAATGTGCTAACGATAAATTTGATGACAGATAGCTTTTTATTTTCTGGAAAGTGTCTTCGTATTTTTTTATTTTGAACCCTTTTTCAATAGGTCATTAAATGGGGTTTTAAGATCATACATTTGGAAATATAGATACTATTATAGTTGGACAAACCTAAAACCGGCAGAAGATTGGTGACGTTGTTTGGTGGTGTCATATTTTTAATAACTTCGGCCCTTTCCGAGCCCGGTCGTCCGTTCTCGTCAATTATTTCACTCAAAAATTTTATCTGCTTCATGAAGAACTCGCATTTTTCTCAACCTAGCTTGAAGCCATATTCGTCCATCTTCTTGAACACTGCCTTGATATGTTTTCTGTGCTGTTCGTGGTTTTCACTCCTTTGCAGGACGTCATCTAGATACGCTTTGGCAAATTCTAGTTCAGCTCACATGGTGTTCATTACTTGTTAGAACAAACTTTAATCCAAAAGGAAGACGATTGAGCTTTTAGAGCTCTTTGTGCGTCTTAATCGCTAAACTTCGAGCAATATTCATCTACTTTTACTTGTAGATATATATCAGACAGATCTATCTTAGAAAACACCTTGCCACCATTTAGCTTAGAGAAAATATCTTCCGATGACTTAAACGGGTATGTGTGGTCTTGCTGATGACAAGGCCTCCGACAGAGTTGTCGGATTAGATCTCGCAACATAATAAAGGAGTTATATCAATAAAAAAAATTCAGCTTGCTGTACTTGCACGACTGATTCTTCCCTTAACTCCGAGTCCCGATACGTTAACTTAGCCCGATTCGACATTCTGCTGGAAAATTCGGCGAAAGATTCGTCTTTTTTTGTTTTATTTTCATCAAAGCCCTAACAGCGTAAGTAGAGTTTACGAAATCACCATATCTGGCGCCGTTTAAACCAGGATCAACTCTGAGTAAACACCACGGCCCAACCACAGGACTCGACCCAGACAAATTCCCAATAACACAGCTACACCACACCCAGAACCTGACTGAGAAAAATCTCTACAACGCAGCCACACCCAGAAAAACTTTGTCACCCAAAGAAAATCTATAGATTTAGGGTAAGTGACTGTTTTTCTTCGGTGAACATAAATTGGTATCCTCTCAGTATCGTATCAGTTCATTTTGTATAGTAACTCATATTCCTTATCAGCCAACTTTACGTTCAGTACAACCCCTCAGCGGTCACCATGGGAGCATCTTTAAAGTTTGTAGGGTCCTCTATGTTTTTCGTTCACTAGGAGAAGTTTGGAAAGAGGTTTGAGGGTATTTTTGGTTGGACAGCCCCTGATACTTCCAGCGGGTCCACTTTACATATTTTTACTTTTTGTAGAAAAGTCCAAAAGGGGCTAAAAGCACGTAAAAAGGATATGAAGAAAAATGATAAAAAAGGGAATAAACAATAATAAAATAACAATCGCTAAAAAGGGGACTTAAGAGCAGATTAAAAAACCAAAATGAGTAAAGAAGAATTATTAAAAAAGAAGAGAAAACTTTGGCCATGAGGCGAAAAGAAAAATTATATACACACGTTGGTCAATAAAAAAATGAATAGAATGATGCGCAGAACTTATTAAACCTACTCCTAAGCTCTCTCAAACTCCGCTGAAACTATATTCGCCTGGACTAATCCATCAAAGGAGTTAGTAGATTACACCACACCTACAAATCAAAGGAATACCAATGGGGACGAAGATAGCCCCAGCACTAGTTATAGGATTTTTGGAAGAATAAAACGATACCCTACAATTTTTAATGAAGACTTCTAGAATTATATCAGAGAGGATTGGAAAATACTTCTGGATGAATGTTAGATTTTCTGGATTAAAGATTCAAAAAGTCTAGAAAAATTGTACGACCTCATTAACAACAAACAAAAATAAACTCCTCCTGTTGGATAACCTAATTAAAATAATAACGGACTTATTTTATAAGAATAGAGATACATACCAATATCTGAATTTTGCATCAAGTCATTTCTTTCACACAAAACGTACCATCCTATTCAATATTGTACTACATATCTGCACGATTGTAAAGGATGAGAAACACCGAGAAAAAAAAAACTACACCCGGAGATACAAAAATATTCTCAATAACTCATTGATGCAAACGCTGAAAATGCAAAAATACCAACCCATAAACCCAAACTTTCCCAAAAAAGAACGCAAACATCAATATTCCGTTCATGGTTATACACAATAATAATAGCCCCACAGTACCAAAAAAAAAAAAAAAAAAAAAAAAAAAAAAACAACAAAAAAAAACAACAAACAAACAAAAATAAAAAGCAATATACAAGAGATTTTTCACAATTTTGGAAGCATCAAAAGAATGGATAACTGAAACAGACATAATAAAAAAGAAGACATCAAACTATGAACTTAAAATGCTACATATATGATATATGCCGGAAGAAAAAAAAGCTAGATGTAGAGCCGGAAACCTCTTCTCCTCACAGAGGAGACCACATCAACTTAAAAACGGGAAAAACTCTAAAATCCAACTCTAGTATGATATTTAAATCCTCAAACCTGATTTATGTCCCGGCTGTGAAGAATTCTATCTTGGTGAAACAGGAAAACTACTCGATTGTGTAAGAATTCATAATGACCCAAATATTTGAAATATACTATGTTTGAAATATTTGACAACGTGTAGAACGGAAATATTTTTACCTTTTTCAAAGTAATGAAGGAAGACACAATATAATGAAGAAGAAAAAGAAAAGAGTGAAATATCTTTATTAAAATTACTTAAAACTAAAAGGAAAAAGTTTGGTTTTAGTTCACAACAACTATTTTAGGCATTTTCCGCTCCCATACACTTTAACATTTTATTCATTTTAGTATTTCATCAATCTATAAAAACTTTTCAATCGTTAGATGATTAGACTTTTTATGTTTTATTCTTATTCTTAATTTCAATTTCTTATGGTATACTTATTCTATTCTTATATATATTTCCCAATAACATTTAACGTTCTTATGAATTTCAAAATTTAATCATCTAAAAAACAAAAACAAAAACAAGGGATAAATTTATCTAGGGATAAATTATTTGTATCAAATTTCAGCATTTAATAACCCATATATACCGTTAGACAAACCAAACCATCATAGCACGCAAGGCGTCCATCCTGACTAAGATGGTTATCAATATTTCTTATTATGTCACCCAGCCGTTCACTCGATCAACGACGTCTGACCTTCCCAGGATTGAGATCAAATCTCAGCCGAACCAGTCGTCTACCCACGTTGTGAATCTTTTGAGCCAGACAACCGAATCCACAGTTTACGCCGAGAGCCGAAATAACCGAACCGGCTGATCATTCGATAAAAAAAAAAAAGTTGAAGTCCAGAGAACGATAAACACCGAGTTGAATAATAAATAACAGTGACTTTAGTAAGAAAATAAAACAATTAATAGTTTTAAAAAATGTGTTGTTATTTCGGTGTTAGAACATTGGAGATGTGAGAGAATCCGGTTATCTACGAATCTGGTGCAAGGCTCTTTTTACAGGGTCTCCTTCCTGCCTCAACTTCCCAACTCGCAACTATTGTTGCTTTTCCGCAAAAACTGATTTTAAATAATTGTTTCTCTTATTTCCAAGTGGGCGTATACCATCAACAACCTTCTCTTTAAATAATCTACAGTAATTAATTCCATTCACTGTTGCTCTTTGCTACGCCAACAGTGAATCCTTGTGTCTGCCACCAGAGGGGAGGTTGGTTGCTTCCACACAAATTTTGCTACGACAGCTACAATGGAGTGTTTCCTCCCTCCTAGCATCATGAGATCTCTCTGTGCCCTTCTCTCCGTAGGGCGGCCTTCTCTCATCACGTGACGTCATGTACAGCTAATTACTCACTTCCAAAATTAAATAAAAAAATTCTATTTCTTCAAGTTTGAATTTTTCTCATAAAACAATCGGCCTGCATCTGTTTGACACCTTCGTGACCCCAACCCCAGCTCAGCTATTGTTTTGACCAGCTGTCTCTCCGTTGAATAAATAGATATTTGGTTTTCATTTCTTTCTTTCTTTCTCTTGTCAGAAAAATCAATTTTATATATTTTTGTATTTTTTCTGCAATCCAAAAATGAAATATTTCTGGCTTTTAAGAAAAAATTCTGTTTTCCTTATATTCTATTCATTTCAATAATAATAAAAAAAACAACATTTATCCTTGATTTATCTACGTACCACCCCAACATTCTAAAATCTGTTTACTATGGTTATTCTTCTAAAATCCACACCGAATATCTTTTTTTAAAATTCTATTAGTTTAGATTCCGTTCCTCCAATCTGCTTTGTTATAACTAGAACCAGAAATATGTGTTTAAGTCCAAATAAAAAAACTAGGATTTCGAATGTTGATTTTCAAGACGAACAAAAATATCACTGCGCATTGAAGATTGGCTTTATCCTTTTTCCATACGTAAGGTCTTTTTCCATTTCTAAGTTTAAATAATATCAACCTTACCAACCAAGTGTTCGACTCTTGAATGATAGTCACAGCCTCAATTTTAATTACAGATAATTAGTCGCCAGGGTTTTATCATAGTAATCACTGTTACCTTCATTGAAAAACCCTTGGTAATGGATCATAGGTTGTACCGTTCAATTAGAGGACTTAACCCACTGTGATTTTCATCGCCTGATAAAAGTATCTTTTTATGGACTTTAAGATTCAATAGATGTATCTTTAAGAATCATAGATCAATTATATTAGTGCAAAAATGATTGCTATTTTTGATATTCTAATTTTAATTTCGGAATTGAATCGGAAAACTAATTTCGAAGAAGAGTATTTTACTGAAAGTGGTACATAGGCCTCATATTGCTTACAATATTTGCTGTTGCTAAGTAGCAACGGATTTTCGTCCTGAGCAGGCTATTTCAACATCAGTGATTTAGCATTAATCATGATTTAAGCGTGACAGGGCCATAAGCCATCGATGATTATTGACTTAGCTTTTCCTTAGCAGGAACGAGTCTACTCAATACTTACATGAAGTATTTAGTAGGCTCATTGCTGCTTAACTTCGGTGATCTAGATTTGTTGATGTTAGTCTAGAGACACATCCATCAAAGGGAAGGTTTGTTTGCTTTTTCTGTTACGGTGTGAGGAAAGAAAGTAGGAAATAAAACGCAACAAATCTTGTTCTTCACAAGTTCGTATTACTTGTGTTTTCTTACATCTTCAGTCTGTGGAAGTTACCTTAGTACAACTGTTTTAGAGGCTAAATCTTATTTTCCTCTAGAAGTGAACATATTTTTTACTGCTTGACAAGCAAGGCATAGTCTTACGTGCTTTGATCCAGGAGATAAGTTTCTTCTCCCGCTACAATCGAGTTGAAAATACACACGACTAAAATGAAGTGTTCGCGAAGAATGAACTGATAGGTAATGAAAATAAGACAAAAGTGATTGAGAAAAGAGACAGCAAAGGCTTTCTGTTTATAAGTGAACATTCCGCCGTTTAGGTTTTTTCTTGTTTATTTCTTTTCTTCGTTCAGTTACTGAAGCCGTTGAAATATATAGAAACGGTTCACTGTCACTAGCTGTTCAGGCAGAGATTCGACTTTGTTGCAGGAGCCCATTTAGTATATTTGATGTTGTTCATCTCGCTCGACTGTGTCCAGTCCCAAAATATGCTACATGGAAAACAGATTTTCTTTTATAGTAATGCTCAGAACCCTAACTTTTGTTTGTGTAAGCGGTACTCTTAACCCGTTCTCGCGATCATTGTAAAATGACTGGTGGAGTGTTAATAATTTCAGCAACGCAACGTTGATTACAGTTTTTATGCTAGGATGTCAAATGTAGTGTATTGGTTGTTATCACGAACTTTATCACATTTAGCCTTCGGTCAGACTTTTAACTTTATCAATTTGTCTCTCTTCCGGCCGCTGTTATTTTATTACTTATCTATTTGCACTTCGCGACCATCTCATTTAAGCAGTCAGTATTTTCAACGTACTCGCTAACAGTATGATGAAAGGATATAAGGAACAATAGAGTATTTCTGGATCTTTTATTTTTTTAGTGTTGTTTAGATAAGTTTGCGTCATTATCTAAAATAGCCTGCCAGTTTCGTATTTATTTATGTTATTCCAGAGGCTCATTGGTCAAATGGGTGGAGTGTTCGCCAATGGCCCGGGAGACCAGGGTTCAGTCCCAGGCCGTGTCATACCAAAGACTTAAAAATGGTACTTGATACCTCCTTGCTTAACATTGAGGTTAATATTTACTTAGAAATGTCACTGAAAGGTACGTATCAAGGGTAAAGTGGAGCAATTCGGGAGAAGGAGTAGCGCCCTACTCTACACCTCGGTGTAGTAGCTATTGAAAAGGGAGCCTTCGAGTTGCTCTCGACTACGGTCGCCAACTTTACTACTTATTGACGAAAATAAAATATAGTACTGATTCCAGAGGTGGAAGAGGAAGAGTAGAGAGAGAGAGAGGGGGGGAAATCCTTAATAGTAAGAGTAATTATTAGGATTCAACTTTCAGTGACATTTCTAAGTAAATATTAAGCTCAATAAGAAAACCAGATTCAATGGGAGACAAATGCCTAGTTTTCACTCTTCCAGCGGTCACCTACGAATGTTAGATCAATCATCGGAGAACATTTTTTTGGTTATTTAGTTTTATGTCGTGTCAACCCTTGTTGGATTATTTAATGCCAAAGACATTATGTGGTTTCAAGTAATTTATGATTTGTAAAAGATAATTCGTGTACGTGCATGTCAGAAAGTCAGAGCTCGTTCTGACATGGTATTTATATTGTAAATGAGACCCCTGAGAAAATCAACATTTTTCAAATCTGAAATATTGCCTGAGAAGAGGAAGGTCTTTTGAATGCTGAAGCAACAGAAATTAGTCGTGAAAAATATGTTTTTCTATCATTTATTTTTGACAGGACTGAACATGTTCAGATTGTTGAATGCACATTATTCTTTTTCTTATCAGGCTGGATCCTCTGGTCTTCTAACTCGGACTTCTTCTAGTAGTTTTGGGTTTATCTTGGTCTCTGTGTCAATTTCTGTTCTTATAAATGGACACAAAGGCTTTGATCTTCGATGTCTTTATTCACCCAAATTCTAAATTTGCCTGAAGCCTAAATCATCTGCGTAGTCTGCGTCTGTTATAGCTTTCTGCTTCAGGCTTTTTTTTATTTTTAGTGCGAAAACGTTTTTTTATTAGATCTATTGACTTCGGAAGTACGAAGAGTATAAACATTTATAGTGCTAATGTATCTTCTTACAAGACTTCAGCAATAATTTCGAAGTAGCTGGTGTGTCTATCAAGTGAGCAAACGATGGCTTTCGCGCTTTTCTAAAGTTTGATTATAGCAGTAAAAGTTTTGTGGCGAGATCATATGCTACTTGTAATTGCTCTATCTTACCTCTGTGTATAGAATCGAATGCTTTAGAGAAATCTACGAACAATTTTTTGCATGAGGATTCGACGTATTCTCAGAATCTATGATGCTATGGGACGATTTTTTCGAAAGTCATCCTGATTTTTTTTCTAAGAATTTTTTTCGATTTCAGCAAAAGTTAAGCATTTGCAATCCTTAGTGATTCTGAGATCACATTTCTAAGGAGAAGGGAGGATGCAGGCTTTTGTCTATTTCTCTATTGTGTTTTGTTTATTAACAGCGTTGTATAATCGAAGTAGTATATAATCAAATTTTCTTGTTTTCCATACTTCAAGGGGGCACTTCGTAGAAGCCTTTCATTTTTTTTAAAAATTCTGCGTTAAGTTCTTCCACCACAAATTGTTTCAGTTTGATGACTAGCTGACCATCAATAATTTTTGGATAGGTTTGTCAGTGGTTTCCGTGTAAAATGTACTTCCACTTCTGGTGTCTTTCTTCTTGGCTGGTAACTTTTAGCTTTGCTCTCGAGGTACTCCTCCTTTTATACAATTTGTTAACTATCTACCATTCTAATCGTTGCTGTTTATCTTCAACCGAATTTCTGAAGTTATTGATTTGGCTTTGAATGTATTCTGATTATTCTTTTTGGTATATGTTCGTTATCTCTAGGCTTTCTTAAGTTTCTGCACGTTGGTATTTGTTGGGTTTCTTCTAAGTAAGGATGCTTTTTTTCAAGTTATCCCATTTTTCTAATAGCTACTGACTCCCATAGAACTATATTTGGCTCTTGGTGTTCATTTGACTGCTGCTTCTATATAGGCGGTAGCAAAGTTTTCATATTCGTCATTAGGGCTATGTTTTTCAGGTTAACCCTGAAGTGGATTGCTATCATTTCTTACAGTTACCACATATTTATTGCTTATATCACTATTGTTGAGCACCAGTCATAAAATGTGGTTTTAAATTTTTTTTCTATTTCTACGTTAGCTAAGGTGCATCTTTGCCGAGATGATTCTATGACCGGACGATACTCCTTCAAAAGAGGACTATGCCACACAGTTCAAAACGTTTGGCTAGTCGGGTAAGGAAAATTTATTATTTCCATCTTTGTTTGTTTGGGCATTCATGTCTACTGATGATTAGAAATTTTATGCCTGGGAATGTGTCGAGCAAGGGAAGATGTTATGGAAGGTGGAAGAATTATTTTTTTTACTTGCGTTAATGGGACTGTGCAGGAGTTGCCATTAAATGTTGTACACATAATTCTCGATTGGTTTTCTCAATTTTTTTAGGGATTTTAATAAACATCACTGTGCTATTTTGTGATTTTAATCACTAGTAAAATCACTTATACTACTTACTAATTCTAATATTTTAAACAGATCTATTGAACCCATAGATGGAAATTTAAAAGATACTACCATTGCGGGTCGGAGAGAACCTGGGTAATATTAAGAGTAATATTAACGAAGGAGTGACTGTACACTCGGCTGAGCTCCAGAACTAGAGCTTCACCACCGAATGCAGTTTATTGTCATACTCAGGAAACTTCAAAGCATGTAGTTGGCGTATTTTATGCTTCGCCAACAGGTTTAGTTTCTTTATTAAATGGCATGTCAACACCAGTAGCTTATTTAATGCCAAAGTCATCCTTGTGGAAGAACAGTAGTGGTACTTCTTAACTCATACATGGTGGAGGAAACTCACATCTTTCCCGAGAGTATCCGTCCGAAGGTGAACGTAATTGAGCGACTGGAATTTGAATGCATTTAGCCACTATGTTATTTGAACGTTAGCCACTATGTTATTAGAACTCCTCCTGACAGGGTACCAGAAAACATTTGAAATTATGAAATAAAAGCTGACACACATGAAGTTCACAAATGCAAACTTTATTGAAAATCGTTCAATAACAGTGAGATTATCTATAATTTATACATAGAATAAATAAAATCTCTGCCTTTGCCCACAACGTATGAGTATCTAATGACACATGAGTGCCTAATGATGTGAACGGCGAGACTGCGTACAATGGTGGATTAATTTATAGTAATAACGACTTGTGTCGGTCCAATCGCACATTTTGGGCGAGCTGATAACAGAAGAATGATTCACTAGTGTACCACAGGCTCTCTGAATAACACATTTGAGTTCAGAGTTTTCCCTTCTCTTAGCGTCTAGTATGTCCTACGATTTACCTTTTAACAAAGGCATTAGCTTGAAGTGAAACATAAACACTCTCGTGTTTGTAGGACTACTACATAATTGTTTACACTCTACAGTGAGATTTATAGAGTTTCAGCTGAATCTGTGTGTATCATTTTTAAGTAATTGAATTTTCTGAAATTGAACTTATCAAATATTGAAGTACTGTTATATGTTTATGTTAGTGTGTATTTGTTCAACTTTATAGATGAGAAGAATACGAGATGTGATAAAATATATCGATAGTAAAAAATGTTTAAAAACATTTTTTAAAATTCTAAAATCGGAGAGAAGCAAGCATACTCGAATAGAAAACTACCCTGATCCAGAGGGACCCCCACAAAGGACCATTCTTAAAAGCTATTGACCGATTACGTTTTTACTTATGATGAGGAAAACCTGAACACTAGTATGCCGAGGACTATTTCTGGAAGAACAAAAAGGATGCATCAAAGGAACAAGAGAAACAAATGACCTGCTATATATATAGACCTCAAAGAAGCCAAAACGAGATGGGAAAATGAAATCACGACATGGATTGACTACAAAAGGGCCTATGATATGGTCCACAACCTGGATAATAGAGTGTTTGAAAATGTACAAAATATCCAACAAAATAAAAAAAATTAATAAATGTTATGAAAAACTAAAAGGTGGAATTGACAGTGGGAAGTCAAACTCTACCGGGAATTCTCATGAGAGACTCACTCTCGCTCCTGTTTTTCATTTTAGCAATTTATGCAATTCAAATACATACTTAGAAGGTAAAAAGGGGGCTGAAAATTTATGAAATCATATAGAAAGATTAATTACCTTATGTATATAAGGTAATTAATCTTTCTATATAATTTCATAAATTTTCAACTCCCTGTTTACCTTCTAAGTATGGATGACATAAAGATATTTGCAAAAAAGGAAAATGAACCAGAGACTCGAGGACTTCATAAAAAAGAGCAAAGAAAGACTCATTAAAGCGGCTTATAAGGACATTAGCAACATAAGTATAGACAGAAAAACATCAAAAACTAGAAAATAAAAACAGCAAACAAAAAAACTGTATGGATATTTCAAGCGACAAACTAGCGAGATTGCACACGAGAAGACATGGAAATGTCTCCGAAATGTAAATCTCAAGAGAAGAACTGAGTCTTTTCAAATTGAAACACAAAACAATACCATATGAACCAATTCATATAAAAGCAAAAATCGATAATACGTAGATTAGCAGAGAAATTATTTTTTCTTTTATCTTGGTAAATACAGCTGAATACTTTTTCAACACACCTCATATACACTTAAACAGCAGTATCGACGTTTAGACAAATTTAATGCTTTGAAATTTAAAATTTAAAATTTAAGAACGTGACGTAATGGCTTTAGTACCGGATTGCGGCCTATAAATAAGCGAATTCGAACTCTGGTCGTGCTACTAAATTCACTTTCGGACTAATATCATTAGGAAAGGTTTGAAACCCCCTAATCATTCCACCCATCTACGATTTAAATAGTAACACTGCTGTTCTTCTGCAAGGATGGTTTTGGTATTGAATAACCCACGAAGGTTGATATACCATTAAACAAAGAAACCAGAAAAAATGTAAAGTTTTAGTCACGATACTTTTTGATCATATACCGTATTTCTTGAATTCAAGTATTCAATGTTATCAAAATGTGTGGATATAGAGTATGATAAATGAATATGTGGTAGGAAATGTAGTGGAAAATCTGTTTGCTGTCATTTGGCATAATCAGTCTGTTTTTAATTTTTATATCAGCTTTCAACCCCTAACATTTAGCTTTTTAACTCCCTCACAGTTATCGACCCTCTTCTAGTCCTTAGGAATTTATCAAACCTTGGAATAGTCCCATCGACTCTCAAGTACCGATATCAACTACTTTGGTGATTCCTGATCTAATATGTTTTATGCTTATCCTTGTGTGTATTTATAATATTAATAGGGCATTTTCAAGTTAGAAGAAAGAAACTAATGAAATCTATTTAACCCATTTTTTATTGACAAGGCAGTGTGTATATGGGCAGTGGTGTTGTTATCTCAATGATTCGTGTTGCCAAAAGACGATAAGATTAATTGTTTGATATAAGTGATAAAGTGTAGGTCAATCTGTTGAAAAAAAATCTTTGGTATAAATTTAAAAGCAAAAAAAAAAAAAAAAAAAAAAAAAGAAAAGAAAAGAAAAGAAAAGAGAGACAGAAAAAAAACGCTTATTTCTATCTAGAACACAGTATCGTAATTCAAGTGGTCAATGATTTAAAGTCTGTGATAGTCATGCGATAAAAATTAGTTATTTGACTACGCATTCAAAATAATGAAGACACTTTGCTGAATTTATTGTCCTGTTGTATCAAGATTTCCTTAAAACAGAACAAAAGAACAATGTTTCAACTTTGTATAAGATTAGTTTACAAAAAGTCAGCAGTCTGAGTCACCCAGTGAGGACTGAACTAACAAGGACTAGCCTAACTCACTAACCATTTTACTGTGCGAAGTGGCCATATAGTTTCTAGATATTCTGTAATGTTTGTTTTTTAATTAATAAACATTAAATTTAACGTTTGGTTTTAAATATAAAACCCTACCATATTTTATGTTAAGACAACTGACAATAAATTCTCAAACAGATACCCAGATCACAGCATCATTAAGATCAGGTAGAATACTTAGAATTATTCTGAGGAGACTTGTTGACTTATGTAAAAAACCACAAGTTAGAGCTGGTGTGAAAAACTTACATAATATAAAAATGATATGGCTTGAGTCATAAGCCAGTATGTTAACATTAAAAGTATTTTGGTTATATGAAGTTTCAAGTTCTGGCATTTCAAGCAGTATATATTCTACTTTCATTTACAACTTTTGTGTGCGAAGCTAGATTTTTATTTTTGACTATAATATAAACTATATATAAACAATTATCAGATGTATTAGCTAGGTATGACTACCGTACACACCCACCGCAAGTTGTTTATTTTCTTAGAGTTTCCTGAACAAGAAAAAGATGTTAGCATTGAAAATTTTGGGATGCAATACCTTTTCTTGCATCTTTTTTCAAGTGACGCTAAATCGCATAAAAATCACTTAATTGTATTATTTTACTTAAAAATTATTATTTCAATGATATTATTTTACATAAAAATCACTTAGTTATATTCTTTTCTATACATTAAAAAATGAGGGAAGCATATTAAACAAACTAATTTGCCTATTTATGAACATCTCCAAAATTTTCGGAGCTTTCTTCATTTGTTTTAAGTAACAAAAAAAGATGTTTGGTATTTTAGAGATGTACGTGTGCATTGACAAGTAAATATTTCCATTTTGACTTTAGAAGATTTTCTCGTTACATATTTTGAGTTTCCTTTTTCATTTGAAACATTAAATTTTTAATAATGTTTTTGACCAGGAAAGGAAACACAATTTCCAAACTTAGTTTACAATTTTAATGAAATCAAATGTTTACATGCAACTTGACAATAATCTTAAAAGCTTATCATAATTATATGTGACAAATAGAATAGATAATATCGGAATTAGCCACTGTGCTAAAGAAGTATCATATCATTAATGTAATTTACATATATGAACAGATCTTAACTTGGCAATACAGGTTATCAATCCTACTTAAAATTGATACCAATATAAAATTTGTCACAAAATATAATTACTATCAAAACTTTTTTATATAGTAATCTTTCCAATATATGTACATTTTTAAAATACAGGGCATTATTTTTTAAGATAAAGAAAATAATGAATGCAATAGAAACTTTACATTCTTTTGAAATGAAATAAAAATGAAATAAACTTCTACAGTTTTGGTACACGATAAAGTAACTATTTATAATAATTGCAGGGAGTATCAAGTTACAGTCCATCTTATGCTAATGATTATGATCATCTTCTAAAGATAATATAGATTCTGGACCCAAATCCTCATCATTTTAACTATATCTATGTTATCTTCGATAATATCTGCTAAACATAACTCTAAAATTTCTCCATCTGTTCGGAGAGGTTCCAATTAGTTTCTATTACTAACAACCCAACCGTTATTATTTCTGACAAGCCAGACATGAAATATGTGATCTCGTCAGTAGAAAGTCTTAGAAAATATGCTGGGGTAAGCAAATAGCAGTAGTTTTGACCTTGCAAATGTAATTGAAAATAATTCGCAGTAATTAAAGCATGAAGTATCCCAAAACTCTCTAAATGCCAACAGAATATTTTTAAATGTGTTTAGAGCAGAGTCTGATTCCACCATTGCATGGGTAGGTTATTTAATGCCAAAACCATTTTATACATATAAACTGTTCTTTTTCGAACAATTCAGTTTAGCCTAAGTACGCAGTTTCAATGTCAAAAACAGTTCTATTACAAATAATTCAGTTTACTATAAGTACACAGTTTAATTCTATTTGATCTATAGATAGGACCCTATCAGGTGCTACCACTCCGAGCAAGAGTGGATCTGGGTGCGATGACAAAAAAGAAGTACCCCGCATTCCCTAAAGCTCCTGCATTAGTGGAGCTTCACCATCAGACTGTTTAGTGTCATATCCAGGATACTCTTTGGTAGAGTTTTACCCCTCAGAAGCGATGCAGTTGGTTTATCATTATTGGAGCCTCAGCCGACTGGGCCAACCGTTTCATGGTTTTAGTATTTTCTTTGTAGATTTGTTTCGGAGGACTTTGTTGTTTAAGATTTTGTTACTTCATATCAAATCTCTACAATATATTCAGTTCAAGGAACTTATTCCTTTGTTCAAATTTTCTTATAAAGAATTGCAGCAATTTGTGCTAATAGTGGAAGGGTATTATTGAATGCTATTACTTAGGGGACACGTTTTGGTTTTGCTTTTTTGTTAATATAAGGGCTTAATTTTTTGCAATGGTAATAACTATGTCAATTTGATGATCGATGCAATTTTGGTTGCAGCCATATGCAGTAAAATGTAGTTTTAATTTTTGATATGATCAAAAATGTCATTGTTAAAGCATATTCTATTAATCCTCATTGTTTGAAGGTATGCTAAATTGATTTTAAGATGATTGGAGTGGTAAGATTGAGACTAAAGATAATTCTGTGTTTCGTGTATAGTGTAATTGAATATTTTTATCTATCAAGGTATCTAAGAATGCTACAAAATGTGTGGATTTTTCATAATTATTGAATCGTGTTTCATGTTTAAGTTATAGAGGAAATTGTTAAGTTTTGTTTCACCTCCCATGTAGATATGTCATCAGTGTATCTGGAGTAAAAAATAGTCATTTCTAATTTCAGGGTTATATAATCATCTTCAACTTTACCCATTTATATATTTGTATATGACAAGTCTAGCGACTATGTCCATAGCGAAATCTTTAATTGTTACGTAATATTTTTCATTAACATCAAAATTATTTATGGTGAATTAGGGTTGTTATTTTTGTCCGTACATGGCTCTTTTATTGTTTGATTATACAAGCTTTTTTTAAGGGCTTATATTCTTTCCTCATTTGTAATGCTTGAGTAAAGAGATTTAACATCCATAATTACTAGCATAGTATTTTGGGGAATCAATTCAACATTAATAATCATATCAGTAGTAAGTAGGACTTAACTTACTTAGCTGAAGGTTGCATATACTGAACTGCATATTTGGATATTTTCGTATTGTGGCAATTAATTGAGAACATTACTGGTCTACATTGATTTTTTAAAAATATATTTTTGGAAGTGAATAAAATCAGGCTGTTTTAGTATTAATGTGCGTGTTTCTTATGCTTTTATCAATGACATTTTAAAAATACATTTCTATAAGCGAGTTGATGATGGTATTTACATGTTCGATTGTAGGGTAATTAACATAGAGTAACTTTTTAAGCGGAGTTCAGCTGGTTTGAATTAAAAAAAAAAGGAGTCATTGGATGAAGTGAGACTCAAACAGCTTCATACAGAATTTGAACTCGAATCACCGATTCCATTTCCTACGGTAATAACTGTTACACGTATTCTAGTTTATATAGACGATGATCCGATGTAGACTCAAGAGTCGCTGTCTAAAAGATTTCAAAACTGACAGTGTGTTCAGATATTTTTCTTAAAAAGAAAAAAAATCAATATATAAGTTAAATTTAACATAATATAAAGAACTGTTAATGTATCTTGTAGTCAAGAAAAATTGTCCATGAAAACATTGTATCTTTTATCAGGGATCCAAAAAGTATGATTTTATTGAAATAAAATTCTCTTTAGTAACAATTTATTAAGCATTTTGCTCATATGTGGCACAAGGCTGTATAAATGGGACACCCAATGTGACACGAACTCACTCGTAAAGGTTTGCTAGTTTCGCTTGCTAATCATTACACCACCCGAGGTGCCCAATTCTCTTTAGTAGTGATTTTCAAACAAAAACACTACAATCATATTAATCCTTTGGACTTTTAGTTAAGTGTTATTTTACTTTGCAGCGTAAGCTCGATATTTCGGACAAAGGAAGATCACGCCATATTCTAGTTATAACTGACTTTATATAACGACTATTTACAGACATTTTTTCATGAAATAATGAGATATCTTTAAAAAAAGGATGATATCTGCGCCTCAGAACATAGTTTGAACAAGTTTTATGCTCTTTTCTTTGAGTGTGTGTGTGAATAAATTAGGTGAGTTCATATCCTGAGTGTTCAGGAGGCCAATGAGTCACGAATTTGAAGGGTTGGGAACGTTTTCATATTTAAAGGCAACATTGAAATTTATTGTCTCCGAGTTAGGCTACATTTTTGTGACTCATGTAGTATGCAAGCGGGTAAGTTCGATTCTATAAGCGTGCCCCATACTTCTTTCCTTAAGCTAAGCTAAGCTTAGCAAATGAATACTTGGGGGTTCTACTAGTATTGTGCTTTTCTAGCCTTGTACCAAACTAAGCCAAGATGAGAAAATGACAACTAATAAAGCTGCACTAAATTTTTTTGTCTTCAAAATTTAAAATTTAAACCTAAGTGAGTTTCAATGTTATTTATAAGGAATAAACTATTTCATTAATGCTTATAAAAGATTATCTTTTGTGAGAAAATAGTAATTTACGAAGTGCTTTGCTCAAATGTGGCACAAGGCCGTGTGAATGGGGAGCACAATGAGACTCGAACTTACTCGTGAAGGTTTGTTAGTCTAGCTTGCTAACCATTACTCCACCTGAGGCGTTCCTTTTGTGGGAAAGTTTAGGATATCAGATTCTAAATTGGAAGTGTGCAGTTTTAATTGACAGGGCTAGGGAACGGCCCAACTTGATTTCTTGAGAAGGTCGCAAGTTTCTTAACCCTGGTTTAAAGGTTAAGCCGATTTCTAAACTCAGCATACCTGTTTAAAAATCATTATTCGAAATCCAAGCTTCTTTCTGGTCTTTCTGACACTAGTGGAAAATACATAATTATCTCATACACATAAGTCCTCCTCTTAAGAATGAAAAAAAGGTTCAATGTCTTTCTTTGAACGTTTGTTCTGTTCAAGTATTTTCAACATATAGTTATATATCAAGCTTTTTGCTTGGTTAAGGCACCCAGTGAGACTCAAACTCATGAGTAATAGTCGAGCAGTCTAACTTGGTAACCACTACTCTACTATAATTTTGTGCGCGCACGCATATGCAGACAATAAATTCTTTAGTGTGAATTTATTAAATATCTAGATCCTACGTGTAAATTAATATTTGCATATGCATACACATGTACATATGATAACAATTATCAAGACTGTCGAAGGCGTGTCAGTAAGACATTAAAAAAGAAAAAAATACGTTGCCGCCTCTATCTAATTCGCCTGCGTCACTCATTTTGGCAAAATCAACCGAACGGGACAGTTTGTTGGACGATATCTTTTCTTATAAACAAGAAAAAAGTGGTGTTAGTGGGTCGTAATTTTACAGGATAAGACAATTATTGAAAAAAAATTAGAAAATGAAGTTATATGTTCAGGTTAGATTTGAATGGCTAGCGGTGCCTTGCATGGGTTCTGAAAAGGTAAGGTGGCTCTACGAAGAAATTTTACGAAGATTCAAAAATACGAAAAGCGGTTCCATGTTGGGATCCCTAAAAATTGGAGAAATCCGGAAAGGAAACAAAATGATCCTGTTGGATCCAGAAGATCAACTTAAAGATGTTCTAGATGATGGTGACTTTGTCAAAGCAGGTAAACAGACTCTTTTATTTAGAACTTTTTTTCGCGAAATCATTGAAATATTAACATGAAGTTGAATGTTACTTTTTTATTTTTTATTTTATTTTAGAGAATCTAAACTACATGTATGACCATAAATAAGTTTACCTCTTTTATTTTTGTTATAAGTTAATTTCCTTCTCAACAACATATACAATTATGATATTGTTTATCGTGTTACATTACAAGGTATTCTTTATTCGCTCACTCTACTGCATTGAAATTTGTAAACGAAAATAAAATTTTATTGATATAAGCGTGTATTTATTTTTAGACTGCTATATATTAATATTTTGGGCTACAGAGTTCCAGTGCCGTAGAATTTGGCAATAGATGATAACTAATAACCGTTTTAATTGTTCCACTTGAAATGCTGAAATCCTGGTATGTTTGTTTTCGAGGAATATTAAGCGTTTATTAGAAAAAAATGGTAGTGGTGTACTTATTTATAGGTGATACTGTGGGGGGGGGGTAAAGTTTCTTATATTTCCAGAATTTTTTTCCAAACAGTCTATTCTAGAATTTGTGACTCCTGACATTCAATTATTTTAGATTTCTTGTCCCAATCGTAGATGGGTTGAGTTGGTAGTTATTTCTCGAAATATGATCTAAAATACCGTTGTTCGATCTTCGTAGAATTTGTTTTGCTTTATTCAAGCACACGAAATGGTTTCTCAGCAGGTAATTTTTTGGTACCTTGACTGACTGACAATGAAAAATCTGGTGTTGCCTAAAACCTTAATAATAAACGTTAATTGTTTATCTACGAAAGTTTATCGTGTTTGTTTGAATAAACTTTTTCTTCATTAGATTACAAGGTCAGATATGACTTTGAGAAAGAAATATGTACATAGCAATTTACAAAGTTTTTTTTTTTTTTTTTTTTTTTTGCTTGGATGTGGCACAAAGCCGTATGAATGGGCACCTAATAAGACTCGAACTCCTTCGTGTAGATTTGCTAGTGTAGCTTGCTAACCATTACACTGCCCAAGGCGCCCAAGAAATGTGTGTATAGTTGTGTGAGTGTGATACATATAACTCGTTATAAAGTTTGATTATACATAATTTCCACTTTCAATAAACTCATAGATTGAAAATCTAAAACTTAACAAAATATTCTGGTTAAACTGATTTTATTTTAATGGGATAGATTAGGAATTCCTAAAACACCTATATGTGGTTGGTCTGGTTTCCAAACAATCACAAAATTAGCTCTAATAAAAAAAAAATTACCCGCATAATTATACAGTGCCCCCAGCCCAACTGCATAGGTCCATTTGGATAATTTCTTATATCTGTAATACTTGATCCTACCCATTCTATAAATGATATAAATGCGATTTTAGTTACAATACTTCTAATTTTAAATTATTTTATTGTATTTTATAATTTCGCCGAATCTAATAAGTTTTACGAAAGAAAGAGACGATAAAATGACTTTTTTCTTTTTGAAGTGATTTCCATAAATGGACTGAAGTTTTGCTTTAACTTTTCTGCAAAATAAGAGTAAAACGCACAGTAACTAATTTTAAAGATAAATTAGTTATATAACTTATCTCACAACAGGTAGGATTTATTAAATAAATACATCTATAAATAGTCTATTTGATAAATTCTAATAATCACACATCTGAACCAGTTGGGTCGAGCCTTAAAAAAACGGAAAAATGTTTTTATTGCTTAGCATTCGGAAGACTTTAACAGATTCGTGCCTTGGATCATCATGATAATTATTCGAATCTAATTTCTTTTATTAGAAATTACGTTTATAGATTGTTCTTCGAGTTGGAGATGTAAAATAATTACTTGGAACAGAAAATCTAGACAAAAATTAAACGAGTTTCAATCTTTTAAGCATTTCTCTCTTAAAAGTATTTTGTCCAAAATACCATGAAAATATTAACAGAACAGTATTAGCTTCATAAGATAGATATATATAATTCACCAAATGCCCATCTATCTGTACTGCTAAAACTGACATTCTTACATGCTGACATGCTAAAACTGACATTACTTAAACTAAACTTTCAGAAATTGTTCTGGTTATGCTGGAAAAGGTTTCAGATCATATTCAAATATCTTTTTTTTATTTTATTGATGAGGTCTGTTTTCCTGGTTGTAAAAAGATATCTATCTCGTAGCGCTTACCCACACTCTTAGTAATCATTACGAAAGGAAATGCCTTTCTACCTCCCTATATGCATTTAGAGCCTCTCTGTCGCGGACAGGTGTCAATCTGTTAAAAGAATTCATTTAATCTCAACGACACACGTCCTTGAAAAATGGCTGAGAGAACCAAGTTAAAGGTTAATACTGAGATTCTAAATCTGGAAAATAATAAAATCAAATGTTTATTTGAAATATTTATTAATCTTTATTGATTTTCAATAACTGGGATCTCCGAACGAACCCGAAAGAGATCTTTCGCCAGTCATGCTGAGTAAACTTGTGGTAAATCAATTGTAAAAACAAATGAAATATACATAAATACGAATAATTATCCTAAAAATTAAAGTGACTCCGTCATTTATTTTTTCATAATGACTGTTTTATAAATCGTCTGTTATATAGGTAAATACTATTAATTATTGAAATTTGTCTTTATGGCGACAGTTACTCCTCGCTGTCGTAGAATGATGACTCGAGTGACCTGTGATAAAACCCCCAATTAAACGATAAAATAAAATCGCATTAATAATGATTGAAAATGTTTCATATGAATAAAATTTATCACTAAATGTTTCATATGAATAAAATTTATCACTAATATTTATCAGGAATTTCATTTGAACATTGCTAATGACGAAATTTATCTTATCCTCTATGGCTTTTATCTATGTTTAATCTTGACTTGTCCAATCGACTGCACTTCTGCACCAGCGAGTGTCCTAGATATGACACAAAAACATCTGATAGTGAGGTTCCAGTGATGCTGGAACTTTGGGGAATGTGGAGCACCCCTTCACTGCCATCGCTCCCAGGTCCATTGTGGCTCGGAGTGGTAGGACCTTATCTACGGGTTAAATAGAACTAATATGCGTACTTATGCAAAACTGAATTGTTTGATATAGAACTGTTTTTGGCATTGAACTTGTACTTACGCTGAACTGAAATGTCTGAATTAGAACTGTTTGACTAAACTGAATAGCTTGAAATAGTCTAATCGTCAAAAAGGTTTCTATGTACACATACTATACTGAATTGTTTGAAATAGAACTGATAATTCGTATAAAAATGGATTTGGGATTAAATAACCTACAAAGGTTGATATGCCATAAAACACAAACTAGCAACGAACTATCAGCTTGACGTTACTGTAATATCATGTCTTCTGTATTTTGTGCTAAATTGCTTAAAAAAATAGCGAGATTTCAGTGCTTTTCTCTCTTAAGAAACTACTAATCCGATTTTGACATTTTTTGGTCAGTATTCGCGCTGATGGTTTTTGAATAAAGTACTAATAAATTTAATACAAATCAGTGAGGTAGCTATAATGGTTAATATATAACTGTTCCCGTCAAGTTAACCGTCAATGCGCCAGTTCAATACTTAGATGAGTGACTACTAAGGAACTGTAGGTTCTGTAAGCAACGTAAGACTTGTCAAACTAAGGAAAACCTTTTAAATAACTAGTATTAATCAGTTTATTAACTAAGCTTTGCTTTGTCTGACACAAGGCAACGAGTTGTTTAGGGTTTTTGGTGTTTGAAGGCAGTCACTTTCGAGGCATGATTTAAAAAAAATGTATCGAGATTGAAGTTTAACATTTTCAAATTTAAAGGAAGATGTACTTACAACCTTCCAAACTAGGCCCATTTAATTATTTCCTAGGTTATTAACAGGAATGTTCAACTTTAACTGCTATGCCCTTATCTTCCCCTAAAATTGTGTGACTGCACAATAAATTAGGAGGTATTACTTCCAGGCAACACTCTTATGAGCGCGGCATGTGGGCTCTTGTACACCGTTCAAGGAGATAAAGTTGATTTGTAATTAATTTTACGATACAAAATTTACACAGAATGTCTTATTCCAAATTTGCTTTTCGTGCATAAACTGACTCTTTTTCGGGGAAGACTTACCTGTTAGGACAGTCTTATCAAAATCACAAAGCGCTTTTTGAACAAGGTTAAAAAGGGTACGGAATATTTTTGCACTGATATTAAACAAAAAACAAAACAGGACTTCTGTCATATATTCGTTGAACTAAGAATACGAATTACGCATGTGAGTTACTTAATACAAAAAGTTTAAAATCTCAAATTTTCAAAGAGCAGAAATGTAACGTCTGTAAAAAGAATATATGTTGGTAACTTACTAAGTTTTTTGGTTAGATGAGGCACACAATGAGATCCAAACGAACTTGAAGGTTTGCTAGTTTAGCTTGCAAACAATTACACCATCCATATGTATCTGAGATCGATTATATTATTTACATGCCTCGGATTATTATCCACGTCTGGTTTGTTATATTGAATGAAGGATATTGACTTTCGAGTTCAGTTCGAAATTCCATGAACTGACAATAACAAAAGATCCTTGAAGAACTGGAGGGTACAGCGACCGAAAAGATATAACAACTAAGATGTGAATAATTGTCTACGATGTGTAAATAAAAATAAATTTTTGTGTATATAAGCACTCAAAGATCTAAGCCCAGTTAATGAACTCCTGGTCATTATCTGATGGGCTCCTCGGGGTCCGCTTACCAGTTGCAAAACCATTGGTCTAGAGAGTTGTCGAGATTGGTTTCTAATATCCTTTTTGTACAGATGTTCAGGGGGGAAATCTTTTAAGCAATGTTACGTCATCTTTAATTTTTTGCTGATACATTGGGAAAGAAGTCTTAACAGTTACAAGAAATGACGACAGACTTGAGCATGGCCAATATCCAGAGCTCCTATCATTCCTTATTAAATATTTAAAAATCTTACATTATTCTTTTTTGGTGTATCTTGAATTGAACAGCAAAACGTTCCCTTGAGCATATTTATACGATCTCTTCGCGGTTTCAACAAGAGCACTTTCCACCAATTACTCAGCATATAAATAAAAAATACAGAATAAAAAATTACATCAAATTGCTTTTCGAATCGGCATGTTTCATATATGACTTGGCCTTAAAAGCTATGTCTTCATTTTATATTATATTGTATTTATCAATAAGGTAAGATTGATTCGATTCTAATAAATTACATCAAGGTTTAAAATGATTTGTTTGAATGAATACGTATGCACGTCAGGCTACTGATGGGCACGCGTCTTTAATTTGTGACTTCCTTTGTTTTCACTCTGACTTCTTGTTTTTGCAGTTATAGAAGGGGATGTCTTTAATTCGAACTCGACAGAAGATACATTTATAGAAGGCCCTACGTATCCTTTACATTTTAATTCTGACTAAATATTTTTCTTTTCATTTTTTGTTTTCATTTTTTTTTCATCATAAACGCTTGTGTAATACAATGCTATCTGAGAACCAGAATCGGCAGACTTTGGAAGTTATTGTTGAAAATATTGTGATATTTCTAAGTATTTTTGTACATAGAGCTCAGTATTTTTCTGATAAAAACGTCTTAAAGATTTAATTTTAATCATAATTGCTTATATTACAATGATAATCTCAGCCGAGTTGGCGGGAACGCAGAGTGCATCCTCTGAAGAAGTTGCACTCTGCGTATTCTCCACGAAAAAAAGTTATGAAATTAAACTGCATCTGGCAGTGAGGTTCCAGGTCCGGAGAATGTAAAGTACCTCATTACCATTAACTATAGATGGCTATAGTCTAAATATAGCTGGGTGAAAATTATTTGCATGAAGAATTGTTATTAGGAACTATACTTGGGTATTAAGGATTATTATCTAATAATTGTTACTTAAAATCATACAACTGCTTACAAATTATTGCTGTTATGAATAGTGAAATCATGTGCAAAAATAATTTTATTTGTAATAGTTACTTTTAAACTAATCATTGTGTGTAAATTGTTAGTATTAGGTAATAATACTTGACATCATGTAACTGTGTAAACAAATTATTTCAGATAAAAAAAGGGAAATTTTAAAGATGCAATGGAATATGGAAAATAGTAATGATTACAAACAAACATTTAAAAAGTGATCACATTTCGGCGTTAAATGATTGATAAAATGTTGATATATCGTTAAACAAATGAACCGAACCTACTCTAATTGTCAGGTAAGAATAAATCTTGATTTTATTTCTTATTGATTACAACAGTTTTAGTTTTTACGAGGTGTGAAAATACCACACACACACACACACTCTCGATACAAGGCTCATTAAATAAGTTTCCAGACTTTTTTCGTATGGGCACTTTTATTGATAGTACACACATGAAACTCTAGTCCCCTTCGAATTAATCTCCTCCGGCTGCAATACACTTGTTTTACCATTCCAACAACTTCTGGAAGGCCCCATGGAAGTCCTCTTGTGTGAGCGTGTCAATGACCTTCGTCACAGCCTCTTTCATCTCCTCAATTGTCTCATAACAACAGCCTCTAAGTTTTTCCTTGAGCTTAGGGAATAACGAAATGTCACAGGGAGCAAGGACTGGACTATAGGGAGGGTGAGGAACTGTCTTGATGCCCATCTTGGTCAAATAGTATGTGACAAGGATGGAGTTGTAGACTGGTGCATTGTCCTGGTGGAAATGCCACTGACCCCATTTGAAGAGTGTTGGCCTCTTCCGACGGAATATCTTCCTGATTCCCTTAAAACCTCAACATAGTATTCCTTGTTGACTGTCTGTCCAGTGGGAACCCAGTGCATGTAGATCATGCCAATGCTGTCAAAAAAAGGGATCATCAAAAGTTTGTGGGTGGGTTTGCTCTGTCTGGCTTTCTTGGGCCTAGGAGAGTCAGCATGCTTCCACTGGGAACTCTGTCTCTTGGTCTCTGGGTCATAGCAGTAGATCCAGCTTTCATTGCAGGTCACCAGAGCATCAAGAACTGCGGGATCTGAGTTGATCAGCTCGACCATCTCCTTGCTGTCATGACAACGTCTTTCTTTCTGATCATCTCTGAGCACCCTTAGGACAAACTTCGCGCAAATCTTCCGCATTTTCAGTTCCTCGCGAATAATTGTGTGTACATTTCCCACACTAACATCAAACTGTGCTCTATAGACACACGACGGTCGTTATCTATGAAATTTTTTATTTGGGTGATCAACACTGGTGTTCTGACTTCCTTACTCCTCCCACACCTCTCATCATCCCTCACAGACTCTCTGCCTTCCTTGAATCTCTTATGCCACTCAAAAACTGATGCTCGATTCATGCAAGATGCTCAAAAGCAGTCTGAAGCATTCCATACGTTTCTGTGATATTTTTTCCACGTTTAAAACACAATCTTATTGCATATCGTTCTTCTAAAGTGTCTTCACGTCCAGATTGCATTTTTGAAATTCACCAGCTGTGACAATCAGGCTTTAGTAGGGTGTATTCCAATTGCTGCTGTAGATGTTAATTTGAACCTGAAGTCATAAAAATTAGTCATGTCATAAGATGTATAGCAATAACATAGTGAATTTTCAAGAGTCTCCGACAATTTTAAATGCCGGTACAAAAAGTCTGGAAACTTATTGAAGGCACCTCGTATCTCTTCAGACATCTTGATGAATGATTAACTCAACGTTTGAAAAATATACCAGATGCGTAAAATAAGGTAGGAAATTATCTTTATGTCGTTGGACTAGTCACATGTCATTGTATACTACTCTATGGGTCAACATAGCATAGCAAGAATACTGATGACTATACAAATAGGTTTTATTTCAGAGCACTTAAGACTTTTCCCGGCAAAAGATACATACATGTCAGCTGAGGTGTGATACTGGAGCTTCCTTCTCGAGTTTTGTTTTCGGAGCTCTTCCATCACACATAATTGCTACGAAAAACAAAAATAAAACAGCTGCACCTCCCACAAAATCTTCATAAGATGATTACTGCGCCAGACATGGTTTCATTACCGCTATCCCAAGGTGGCATCTGTATCTTACGGTACCACTAGACTCTGGTGGTTTCTGTCACACTGTAGGAATGTCAGATAAAAATGCAGTTTTGTCACGCTGAGGGTCTTCGTTGTATTTTAACTTTTAAGACGAGTTTTACAGTGGCACACTGCAGAACTTGTCTTCCTCGAGGTACGGAGAAAAATTGACGAGGCTGGCCCATGATTTATTGACCGCGGAGTGAATTTAGAATTGTCCAAGATAAGTTACTCTCTATAGAAGCTCGAGAGCCCAGTTTGCCCTATTATACAACTAACTGATCTGATAAAGAAATAGATTCATACGTTTTCCAAGGGATTTGGAACTTGACTGATAATTGCTATCTAATCCACACACACACACACACGAGAAAGAAAATCGAGATAAATGACTTAGCAAAACGATTGTCAGTAGGAACAACGGAATCAGCACACCAAGGTCGAATTTCGACTAAGTTTGTTTCTGTTCCCTTTGCATCAATATATTTGGTAAAGACAAATTCAGTTCTCCTTGCGCCCCTCTCTATCATAGGGGATATTGATAAAATGTCTGGTTTGATTTGGTTTGAGAAAAATTTGTCAATTATTCTCCGATAATTACCATACAAGAAATCATCATGTTTAATCTTTATCAGTATTCGGACTACTGTCGTCATTGTTATATTACGTTTCGGCCTTCTTCAGGTGTTCTATATCGAGCTCGGGAATTTACACAGAACTTCAGACCGAACCTTTTATTTAATCCACGGCGGGTCGATTGTTCTAATTTAGTTAACCATGACCAGGTATAAGTGTAAAGCTATAGTAAGTATTCCTTATTTACATGTAGATGATTTTACTTAGAAGCACTTTTAACCAAACGCTTATATCCGTTGCGTCATGCTGGACAATTCAGGTTGAATTTTTATCAACCTATGAGATACTAACCATATAATAGGAAGAACATTGGAGAACAAGACTTCTTAAAGAAGCAGCACATATGTTGGGCTATTGTTTCCTGTTGACCAGACTAAAGAGAGATGAATATGATATGGGAACCAATAATCAAAAAGACTGGATGAAGAAGAAACTGCAATATGAGCTTAGGTAAAAAATTGTATGTAATCTTAAAGGTTGATAAAGACATTAGGTTTATAGGTCCCCAAAATTTACTTTGAATTATCAAGCGGGACACATGGCGTTTGGTTAAAATGCTCCCAAGTGAAATCATCTGGGAGTTGCAGGTTCATTCCCTAACTATAGATGAATAACAAGGAATATTCAACACTTGTATCAGGTCATGGTTAACGAAAGTAGAACAATTTAACCCCTTAGATTAAAGGATTCGGTTTGACGTTCTGTGTGGGCTCCCGGGCTCGACATGAAATACCTGACGGTCAAAAGACGTATCAGTCGAAACGTTGTAAATGAAAACAATAGTCCGAAAACTCTTATAACAATTGATAAAAAACTTGATAACAATTATCAAGCTTCATCTCGGGGATTTTGACAAATAACTGTTTAACATCGAATAAGCGTCTATTTCTCTGGTGTTCATGCGTAGCTTCTAAGAATTTTATCTCGTGCAACTTCAGTGTGTTTTATTGCTTACTGAGATCCGCGTTTACAAATTTTCAAAGTTTCACACGCAGACACCGACTCGATTACCACAACTAGGTAGTTGAACAAACCATAATTTTTTTTAATAATCAAGTGAAACATTGATTCACTCTCCTACCAAAAAGCACATTTAGAGCCATCAACTGATGCAGTTATGAATATCTGGAGCGGTTTTTTAAAAAATTATAAATTATATGCTGTTAATTTTACGAACATTTACTACAGCGACGTCTTTCTAAGTTCTCTACCACATTTCTGTTCATACGCTTTCTTTTAACTCAATCATTTGATGTCTCTTCAAATGGCAAAATTGAGTAACTCTTCAGAAATACTGCATTGAACTTGATATGCGATAATTAGTGCATTTCCCAGCTTGTACTGAATAGCTAGACATGGGTCCATTAAATACACCATCTTTTCACTGATGTCCGTTAGATTAAGGGCTTCAGTATCGACGATGAATAAAAACAATTTTTAATAAAAAAATATCTTCGGAACCAAATATCAAGATTTCATTATTTCTACAGGAAAATTATGAATTCATTATTTTTTGAAACTGTAACCAAAAATAAAATGGCAACTCCACCATAACCATTTTATTTTATTTTTATGACAAAAGTTTCAGTGCAGTAGAAGTTTTATTGTTATGTTCAAATAGAAATAAAATATAGTAGCTCTATAAGAAAATAAAGTTTTTTTTTCTAAAACATGTCTGATGCAAGCCAAACTTAGATCTAAATATGGTTTCGTACTTTTTATTCATGAATTTAGCAGACCATTATGCATATGCAACCAAATTTTAAAAACCCTATCTACTCTATTTGGGAAGTAGAATAGTTGGAGTTAAACCTTTCCTAAGGATATTAGCGCTATGTGAAATTCAAACAGCCTCGTGCAGGATTTGAATTTGGGTTACCATATCCGTTTTCTACGACGGTAACCATTATATCACAAACGCTTCCAACCATCAACAGTTCAGTTAAAGATATAAACTAGTGATTTGCTTATAGTTTCGGAATCGTTGAACTCTTCGAAGGCGTTCTGATTGTTAAAATAAATCGTCGATATATTTGAAAAAGTAGTAGTCGCTCGGACAGAGATCTGGTAAGTTTTGGTTGGTTGGTTTCTTTGTTTAATGGCATATAAAATATCAAATAGTACCACTACTGTTCTCGAAGAATGGCTTTGGCATTAAATAACCTACAAAGGTTGCTTTGTAGGTTATTTAATGACAAAGCCATTCTTCGAGAACTGTAGTGGTACTATTTAACCCATAGCTGGGAGGATAAGGGGGTTCATACCTTTGCCAAAGGTTATTTGCCCGAAAGTGTGGTAAGTTTTGTGACGCAGTAAATTTCATTATTGTTCGTTGTTATAGAGAATAATTAGTCCTTTTTGATTGAATAATGTTGGACGTAAACTTTAGTTATTTAGTTAGAACATGTGCATAGAAAAGATAGGGGCTGCTATTGACAGGTTACTGACAATACGGAAATCTGATTTCTTTGATAAAACGGGGATTTTCCAAGCTTTAGCCTTGTCAGTACAATTATATGATTGTACCGCTTGAAACATCTTGAGAAAAAGCTAGATGTGAACTACCCAAGGATGCAGCATGGATCGCAACTAATCCTGGAAGCAGTGACCCACAAAACAGCGGCTGTACGGCCATTTACTTCACATCTCTCAAACTATTCAAGTAAGATGTGCGAGACATGTTGGAGAAGTAAGGACGAACTCATAAATGACACTCTCCCATGGGCTCCAACACATGGACACACTAATGTAGGCCGACTATTATTATTTAATTTAATTTTCAGCTTTATTTTCAGTTTCTTAAAACCCTTCATCCAAGACCTCAGAAGGTAGTGAGTATATACATTTCATGTATTTATGTTTTTTGCTGTCTCTTTTTCGTGTTACTTTTTCTAATTACATTTCCAATTATATTGATAGTACTCTCCTAAGAAATGAGCTATTTCGCACTTTTAAAAATATTTTTATTGGCTGGGACTACCAGGTATCTTGTTAATGTCATGTTTATCTGTTTCTTTATTGATCATAACCAGAGCTCCAACTGGCACGGAGGTAATTTTAAGATGCCACATATTTCTATGTCCAGGTTATTTAATTCTTTTTGACAGATTTGTTATCATCTGTTAGTATTGACATACAGTTAAGCGGGCTTGTTTTTTATTTATCGTTCTTAACCAGTAATCTGGTATATTGTTCTTTATTTTCTTTGAGTGTAGTTAGTAAAGTGCCAGAGAATAGTTGCTTCTTTGGCCTCTGTTCTCGGTTCTGGTTGGTGTTTATGCCATTTTTCACAATCCAATATTCTATTGTGTTGCGTATTTTTTAATGAATATAATATCCTAATTAAACATTCCTTTCTTTATATACTATTCGTCTTAGGATTGGGAAACTGGGCAGACTTTCTGTATACTCTTGGGATATATTCTATGGCCGGTTATTAGTTTCTTAACTTTATTTTACCCAACGTCCAGTTCGTTCAAGCTGAATGTCACTATTGGTATTTTTAGGATATTAATTGCTATAACATTATTTTTGAATTGAATTCTATTCTTACTATGACTTATTTTTCAATAAAATTATTTTATCTTTTTTTTTATTTATTGTATGATTGATACCATTCACTTCATTAATTCCTAAATATCAATAGGTTTTATTGTTTTTTTAAACTAATTTCCGTGTTTATATCGTGAGTGATGTTTATAAACTTTGCTAAAATCTAAATAACTTTCGCTCATTTGATCAGACTAAATTGCATCCCTCATGTTGTCACTAAATCTTTTCACAGTGCTTAGTGGGCCTTCAAATTCATCATTTTTTAAAATAAATAACTTTAAATCGTCCATAGAGATTAGGTGGTTCAATTTTTAGTAGTAGTCCATAGTTTATGATTTTGCATTCTATGGAGAGATGTATTAGTTATACAAAAAAGAAGAGAAAGTGAGTTTTCTTAGAAGATTCCATTGTTCATATTCAGATTATTTGTTTTGAGCATGCCATTTTTATGAATTAACCCGAAGTTAATATGCCACCTATCCATCTTCTATTTTCGGAATGTGGATATCTTAAATGTTTAGAACTTTTAAAATCCATTTGTTGGGTATGTTATTAAAAGCGTTTTTGTTGTCAATCCAAGCTATACTTGTATTTTTCTATTTAGATCGACAATTCTCCATGATCATCTCGTGTATAAGGAGCTGATTTATTAATACATTATTCTTTGCGAGTTTTTCACACCAGTTGTCTTTCACTAGAATCTGAGTGGCAGCAAGTTCCTCAGGACTTTTCTGGGTATTCTGGCCGATCTTAAGAGTACTGTTGTCTAGATGGTCTCAATTCTTCCTGATTTCCAATTCCTCTTGTCTTTCTTGTGAGCCTTTTGTGACCGTTCCAAGCGCACCGATTAATGTATCACTGTTACCCTAATATTTCATGTTTCTTTTTTTTACTTCTCTGGCAGGGTCCGAGTATTAGTCAATCTTTTCACTTTCTTTTATTTTTGTTCTGTGGTCCACTCGAACGGCAAAAATCGATTGACGTTAAGTTTCTTCCCTCCACACACACACTCTCTCTCTCTCTCTCTCTCTCTCTCTCTCTCTCTTTTTTTTTTTTTGTTCATTAATTCTAGTTCTTAACTGATTGGGAGTAGGTGATCCTTTTGTATCTCAAAATCCCAGAGAATTTTATGAGTCTCCTTTTCTAGGACGGATTCTTGTTTGTGCATAGACCATTTTGTAGTATGGTCAAAATTCCATCTCTTGCACAATTCCTAAGGGACCACCTTACCCACACGGTTGTACCTCGTCTTGTACTTCCTTTTGTGTTGGTTTGCTGCATTCGCTTACAATGTGATTAACCGTTTCATCTTTTTCGCTATATAACCAATACTTGCTATTCTGTTATGTCATATGAATTTTTGCTTTAACATAATTGGTTCTTATGGCGTTGTTTTGTGTTGCAATTAGCAGATATTCTGTTTCTCTCTTTAGCTTTTCCTTAGCCATGTCCATGTCTTTTTGTGTGCAATACCGTTAGTTTGTCCTTTGAAATATCTATACAGTTGTTTTTCTTCCCGTTTCTGTTTCCTGGTTTTTCTTATTTTCCTATTTGTACTTGTATTGCTAATTCTGTTATTGCTGTAATTAATCTTTCTTTGCTCTTTTTAATGTTGTCTGCGAATTCTTGTGCTGATGCATGGACGCAATCTTCAATGTTGATGAGTACCCTTCTTCCTTATCGTCTTGACACATACAATCTGTCTATGTCATTTCTCGGATATAAAGCCTGTATGTTAATCAACTTCACTGTCTTTTGGTTCATTTCTCCCTTGTCCATGTTAGGAATGGTCCCGAGTATCTTGCAAAGCGTACTCTCCAGGTGTTTGTTCCTTTGATTAGATTTCAGCTATAGAACTTCATTTCGATCAGCTTTCTCGTTCATCTGAGATACTCTTTTCATTTCCACTCGTTTGATGGTGTCCGATTTCAATATTTCCAAATACTTGTAATTTTCCTTATCTCCGAACTTTCTAATGCTTTCCTGATTTGGTAGTTCTTTCCTGTTTTTCATTATGAGCATGGCGCATTTTTCAATGCCAAATTCCATTTCTATATCTCGGATGTATTTTCTTATTGTTTGTATCAGGGTGTCCACGTCTTTGTTAATTTTTTACATATACTTTTTATCCATTCATGTAAATAAGATGATTAATCTTTTCTTGTGATTTAGTAAATTTGTTGCAACCTGTATATTTTCTTAAGTACATAGTTGAGCGAGGTCATTGCTATAAAGAATAGTAGTGGTGATGCGAATCTCTCTGGAAGATACCTCTTTGGATTTTTACCTCTGCTAGGGTTCGTCCTCCCGCTGTAAATTCTAACCTCCAGTTTTTCATGGCGTTCATGAGGGAGTTTGATTCTGTCGGATATTTTGTAAATTTTTAGACACTCAATAATCTCCGGACCATATTATAGGCATTTTTGTAGTCAATCCACGCCATAGGTACATTTTTCGCCTCTTTGAAGATGTGCTGGTCTCTTATTTATTCTCTTATCCGTATAGTCAGGATTTTTTACATAGATTAAACGCCCTGTCGGCTGTGGCTGTAGAATACACCGACTGCACCTCTGCAGAGGGGTAAGACCCCACCATGGTGCCACTTGTTGGCCGTGGGTGGCAACCCGTAATGAACATTTTTCCCTACTTGTATGTGCTAGAAGGTGGGGGCTGAGGGTCAATTGTGTTAAGAGCCTCTGCTAAATTCGGGATTTTATGCCTTTGTAATCCAACAGTCTTTTCTTCTTTATTCGAGTATACTGGTAATGTATCCTCGTCTCAGCCAAGGCGAATGGGTTCCCCCTTTGGTTTATTCCCAACACAAGTTGGCCTCCGTGGTAAGTGGTGGAGCATTGGACCATCGAATAATAGATAACACTCATAGCTTTTTCTTCCTCAAAAACTCAAACGAAACCTTACGGAAACTGATTCTATGAAACAGAGGCACGTTTCCCAAGATTCATAATAACTGAATCAATGGAAACGCCAATAACAAACTTGTCACCATTTTTAACAGAAAAAGTAATCTCAAGTAACATCAAACCTATCACAGTCAAAAACTTAAGAACCAAACCCTGCTGGTGGAAGTGGAAAAAAGAAATCATGCAGATATCTTATGGAAAATGACAAGATTTGATAACATAACTGTCAAAACTTCCTCTCACAAATCTCTAAACATAAGTAAAGGTGTAATAAGAAGTAAGGAATTGTCATTATGTACAATTTAAAGATATAAAAAGTGCGATAAGAAAAGAAGGTGTAACAGAAGTGAAGAGAGTATCTATAAAATATAGGGGAAAATAATCGAAACGAACACCTACATAATGACATTTGACCAACCCAAAATACAGAAGAAGAAAAAATAGGCTATACAATGGAGAGGGTTGAGCAATTCACACCCAATCCACTGCAATGCTACAAGTGTCAGAAATACGGCCATCACGAGGATAATTGTAGAGGTCGAAAAGTATGTGGGAAATGTGGTCAGCAAGATCCTGACCACCATAGTGGCAAGTGTGATTATCCGTATAAATATGCCAACTGCGGAGGTGATCGGGACGAGAGTTGAATATTAGAAAGGGAAATATTGGGAATTAAATATAAGAATAACATCCCATATAATAAAGCGCGGAAAATGGTAGTGGGATCTATGACCGCAACCTACTCTCAAGCAGTTCAGCGCAATAAAATCCAATATAACAATTATGAGAGGACAGTGAAAAAATTAATTCAGCTGGAGCCGGGCGACCGAGAAAACAATATTAATGAAATAAGAGCCTCACTTGATACCAACTGAACTACGGAGGCACTAACTACATCAAGAGATCTTGCAGCAAACAAAGTGAAAACATCCACTCAAACTCAAACCTCTACAGGAAAAATCGATGAAGAGAAGAAAATAGAGATAACACCTACCACACGACCAGTTAAATGTGCAACGGAGAAATCTCTTTTCAAAACAAGATAAAAAGATAGAAGATCCCCAATAAGACCACCCACTTCTACAGACACCTCCCCAAACAAGAAAGTTCTTAAATACAAACAAGACTACATCAAAACAAAATACACGAAATTGAAAACGTTGAACCTAGTAACAAATTCAGACTTTTAAGAAAGATGGAGATAGAGAACAGCCCTTAATTAACTAAACACAAAGGCCATGAGAATAAAAGAGCAAACAGTCCAGACCTAAGGCTTAACAATGAACCACAAAATAATTCAGTGGAACTGTTGCGAGATCGAAGCCAATAGGAGCGAACTGCTCTTATTGATGACTCACCAACAACCTGCTACTGTCTGCCTTCAAGAAACATTCCTTAAAACTAATGATGACGTAACAATAAAAAAAATTATCAAAGTTACAACCTCATCAATAATACCGGTCATAGAGCTTCGGGTGGTGTCTCAATCCTAATTAGGAATGACATACCTCAAAGCAAAATAAACTTCAACACTCAACTCCAAGCAATAGCCGTCAAAGTGACTTTACACGGAACAATCAATATCAGCTCTATACCCGAATCAATCATTATCTGCTCATTATATGTTCCGCTTCACGATGCAATCAATGAAAATGAACACAACAACATATTACAGCAACTACCCACACCTTTTATCCTATTCGGTGTTTTTAACAGTCATAACACCAAAATCATCAAAGAAGCTAAGATTACTTGAGCAAGTTAAATTCCTCTTCTAACATTAAAACAGTTTGGCTCATGATTCGGAAAATAGCCGGTAAAAACAACCAACCCCATAAAAACACTTTTCCGTGTTAAACCAGAAAAAAAAAAAAAAAAACAGAAAAAAAGCCATTGCAGAATTTCTACCAGAAACGTTCTCCAAAAACTCCTCCAGCCAGTTCAACACACAATTCAATAAAATCAAATACACCCTCGAAGGCAAAAAATAAATTTTACTTCAGCTAATTCCGAAATATACAACAAGCCATTCACCCTGACTGAATTAGTAGATTCCACAAAAAAATCCAACACTTAGCTGTCGGTCCTGATGATATACATAATGAGTTTCTCAAGCAGCAGCCAGATGAGTCAGTCAAATGCCTGCTAAACATACATAATATTTGGACGAGCGGTATGTTCCCAGAAACATGGAGACAACCAATAATTGTTCCGATCTCCAAATCAGGCAAAGATACTTCTAATCCGCAAAATTATCGACCTATCACATTGACAAGCTGCCTTTGTAAGACGTTGGAGCGGATGATAAACAGTAGACTGAGACAAATGATCTAATAACAAATACGCAAAGGGGATTCCGGAAAAAGAGAGGAACCATAGCCCATTTGATCCGACTGGAAACTTTCACCAGGGAAGCCTTCATAAAAACATCTGACAGCAGTATTTTTTTTTTATTTAGAGAAGGCTTACGACACTACCCGGAAGTATGGTATCATGCGGGAGCTATATGATCGAGGTTTAAGAGGAAGACTGCCAATGTTCATCAAAAACTTTCTCTTTTAAAGAACTTTCAGTGTACGCGTGGGATCCACTCTTTCAGTCTTACAAAATCAAGAGGAAGATGTTCTCTTCTCCATCAAAATAGATAATATTGTAAAATGTTTGACCCCGTCAATCGACTGTGCTCTTTACGTCGACAACTTTGTCATATGCTATCGGGTGACTCGTATGAACATTGTAGAGCGACAAATACGAATAAACTTAAATAGAATAAATAAATGGGCAACAGAAAACAGATTCAAATTCTCCAAATCTAAAACTCAATGTGTGCATTTTTGCTCTCTAAGAAAAATGCATAACGATCCTGTCATCAAAATTGAAGATTCTGAAATACCAGTCGTTAACGAATATAAATTCCTCAGCGTAATATTCGACAAAAAACTTCGCGCATAAAATATTTAAAAAAACAACAAATCAACCCGTGCCCAACAACTTTTGCGAATCATTGCGCACACAGTGTGGGAAGCTAACCGTCAAACACTCATTAAATTATACAGAACACTTCTCCGCCCACAACTTGACTATATCATTTTTGTATATAGATCCACCAGGAGATCTTATCTCAAAGAACTCGACCCTATTCACAATCAAAGCTTAAGACTGGTATTAGGAATATTAAGAACTTCTCCAATTGACTGCTTATACACCGAGGCTTACGAAGCACCTCTACAGATCAGAAGAGAAAAGCTAGCCCTTCAATATTACACCAAACTGAAATCTTGTCCATCAAATCCAGTTTATGACTGTACTTTTAATCCCAATTACAGACAAAAAAAAATCAATTAAACCATTTGACCTCCGGATGGAGCCTATTCTCCAAGAACCCACAATCTTTCTAACAAATATCCATAAAAGCATCTCGCCACAAACATCACCTTCGACTATTAAAAATCCGAAAGTAATCCTCCCACTAAATTAACTCCCCAAAACAAAAACCCATTCCTGCACCTAGCAGGAAAAACTTCCCAATATCCTCCAGCAGCATCCCGACTACCTGTATCTTTACAGATGGCTCTAAAGGTAATAATAAAACAGCACGCGCTGTCATTTTAAACAAAATAAACCATAAAAAAGCTCTTCCAATGGAAAGCTCAATCTCTACAGCTCAGGCCTGTGCAATAGACCTGACACTCGACATCATCTCTAAGGAAAAACATGAAAAATTTATCATTATCAGACTCACTCTCTGTCCTTAAACAATAAAAAACAAGAGAACCCACTTATCATGAAATTACTTTGTTGACTTGACTCAATATCAAACAAAGAAATTCTTTTTTGCAGGATACAAAGTCACATTGGAGTGAGAGAAAATGATAAATAAGACGCAGCAGCCAAATCGGCTTTAGATTTGACCCCCGACAAATACATCCCATACACTAATTTAAAACCCAAAATCAACAACTTCTTCCATAAGAAATGGCAACAACTCTGGGATAAAAATATTCATAACAATCTATTTCAGATTAAGCCCATTTTGGGCGAAAGGAAACCAGCTTTCAGAAAATCGAGAAGAGATCGTGACAATAACAAGATTGCGTATTGGTTACGCGAGACTTAGGCATTCTTTCTTACTCAGGCAAGAACAGCAACCACAGTATTCGACTGGCCAAACGCCCTTCACCATCAAACATGTTCTCCTTGAATCTTTACGCATTCAATACAACCAGAAAGCGCAACTTCCAAATAAGAAACATAAAGGATTTGTTTGAGAACGTCCATATGGATGACGTTCTATCTTTCTTGAAAGAGACAGGGTTAAACCAAAAGATATAAGCTTGGGCACAATTTAAAAAACCCAACCAACCAATAAAACTAGTACAAATAAACTATTATTAAATAGCAATACTTGAAACAATTAATATTTGCTAAGAAAATTAGTTGTGAGAAATCATTACAACCACTTGTTTATGCAAAAGAATCATTTTATATTAAACTCATGTTTGATTGAAACACTTGAAACCATTTACTCGTGAATAACTAATCTAGTTATTCACGAGTAAATGGTTTCAAGTGGCATTAAATAACCCATAGTGGTTGATATGTCATATAACACATTCAACCAACCAACTATCATAGCTGAACATAGTCGATCTATAGTTTTTTGAGATGGTCCCTTTTTAGGGTCTTTCTGTATCATTGTATTTTTTCTTTCGTCATCTATTCGAATATGCCTGATCCTTATAAGCATTGACTCCGTTGCAAGGCTAGTCTTTCGTGGATGGACTTCAAGTTTTAAAACTTGAATTCATGTATTCCATCGTGGTCTGGTGATTTTTAATTTGGTATTTTCATGAGTGTTGTTCTTAGTGAGTGCATGTTCGATTCGGGGCCTTTTTTGAATTCTTTTAATTCTTTTTTTTCGTGTTATTCATCGATTCAACATTTCTGTTATGTTCTTTTTGTTTCTATATTTTACTCCAAAGTAGTTTTGTTTCTTTTGCATCCGTTTACCGATTTGTTTTTGTGTCATCTCCACTAACTTGTTGGTAGATTTTTCTTTTGTTATTTTGAAAAAAATAGTTTGTATTGTTTGATCCTATTTCGGTATCTTTTGAGTCTCTATTCTTTCCCTTCTGATTTATTTCTTCTAGCTGTATGGTCTGACTTATATGCGGTTGTCTTTTTTGGTGTCTTTTCATTTCGTTGGGTTTCATGTTACTAAGCAGTTTCGCTTGTTGCCGCATCTTCCTTATTTGTATTTCTATCCCTATTTCCCATCCAGATTTTGTATTTTTGTTCGGATTCTTTTGAAGGATGCCTATCTTATCACCATCTGGTTTTGCTTCTGAATAGTTAAACTCATTCAGTTGGAGGGATATTGTCCGTTTGGATTTCAATAATTTATTTACTTTTTCGTCTCAACCTTGACTTTTTTCCAATCTTGATTCTTTAAGGATGGTACAGTAGTCTTCTGTTCACTAATGATTTTTATCATTAATTCTACATTCTGTCTTGTGGTAGGATCGATGTTGTAATGCTGGGATCTATGGTTGTTTGTTATCCAATATTTAGTGTCTTAGCTCATTTTGGGGGATCTCTTTGAGTATATTATGCACTATTTACCTGTCCTCAAATTATTTTTATCATTTTAAGGTCAGAAAATCAGCCATTTTTTAAAAATCAATTTTGCTTAGTCAACAAGTTTTTGACTTGTATCAAATTTAGCAGATTCTTTCCAGTCTCCATCATTTATTTCCTATGTCCTATGTGTAAGATTGCTTTTAAAATAACAAAGGATGGCATTTTCATTGTCTATAGTTCATTTTTTTCTTTGGTGTCGATCAGATGCATTGATACTTTGGTCTTTGTGTATAGGAAACAAAAGATTCAACATTCTAAGGATGCTGACCGGGTCCCCTATGTTGGCTATCAAGGGAGAACCGTGGTGTAGTCGTTGGAGGTGCCCGTGGTGTAGTCGTTATCGCCGTAGGAAATGAACACGGCCATACGAGTTCAAATCCTGGACGAGACTGATTGCATTTCACATAGCACTAATACCCTTGGGAAAGGTATGAATCCAATTATCCTCCCTCCAGCTATGGGTAAATAGTCGGACAGACTAGGTTCTTCAGCCTCGGAGAAGGAAAACTCTGAATTCAAACCTGTTAAACTCTGCTTAAAAATTGACCTTGTGTCATATCCTGCCCGAGCGGAGGGGTTGGTAAATAGTATCAAGGGAGAACCTGCCAACCATGACACTGTCATCTGAGTCCTTGGGTGGATTTGCATTTGCATTATTTCATGAGTAGTATATTGTAGCAATAACAGACCCAGAGGTTGATTAGTATCTCTGTTCAGATTTTACCTGATGCTCTTAAAATTAAGCGGGCCACAAATATATAAAATAAAAAAAAAACAAACAAAAACATCCACACACATGCAATCTGGGTTTAAACTCAGTAAGTTTTAACTTAGTAAGAGTCTAACGGTCACTTTTTAAAACTGTTGGGGTTTAAATCTCAAAGCTGCTACTTTGGGCGAGACTGATACTAATGTTTAATTGTTTAAACACGTGTCATTTTGTGGTAATCTACAATGCTCGATCTTTACTCGCCGTTTAAATGTACTATTCCCACTTCCTTTATTATTCACTCCTTGAGAGTTTTTCACATCAATTTTAGCTGGCTGCCTTTATTAATATTCATTATGTTAATGTTACTGTATTGATTTTTCTTTATTGTATTTTTCCTTGACAAGAGTAAATTAGAAAGGCCCCAAAAGGAACCAAAGAAGTAAGTCCTCAATTATTTTGTTTTTAAAAACATTTTTGGAAAAATATAACGATATACCCAGTTACTTTTACAAATAAAAAATAACCTTTTGTCTTCTACTCTGACAGATAATGTTGTACCAGATTAAATTGAATATGATGATCCCGAATCTAGTACGAAACTAATGAAGCTTAAGCTTCTACTCCCTAGTGAAAGAGGTGCCACAGAAACGATTTTAGGCCACATTCCCTACCAAAAAAAAAAAAAAAATTAATGTAATGCATAAGAAAGAGTTTAAACAGAATTGATAATATCGTGTAATTCAAAATACAATAATTGCCCAATTGGCTGGAGCTGTAGAATACACCAACTGCACCTCTGTAGAAGGGTAAGACACCCATAACGAGTGCCCTAGATATGACACTAAACAATCTGATGGTGAGGTTCCAGTGATGCTAGGGCTTTGGGAAATGCGGAGCGCCCCTTCATTACCATTGCTCCAAGGTTCACTCTGGCCCGGGATCGTAGCACCTGATAGGGCCCTGTCTATGTGTTAAATAGAATTAATATGCATACTTATGCTAAACTGAATTGTTTGAAGTAGAACTGTTTGACTAAACTGAATAGCTTGAAATAGTTTAATTGTCAAAAACATTTCTATGTACTTTTATTTAAATTAAAAGATAATAATTTTAAAGTATCATGAAGGTTAGCCATAAAAAACCGTTCAAATTAAGGGTGTTTCCTTTTAAATTTATTTGAAATAAAACATAAATAATTAAAAATACTGTTAACATTTATGAAAGAAATCAAAACTTATTTATTCCTCTACGGCTAGACGTAATCGAAAAAAATGAAAGTATATTTCATTGCTTGTGGTCATTGTATAAGACAATATTTTGGTAAATTTTTATTTATGCAAATTATCTTATAAAACCCTAAAATATAATAAACACATAATAATATCAAATAAATAACAATTTTACGTATGTATAATCAAAATACATTCTAATTATAAAAGAGTCTCAATAAAGTTCGAATTTTTAAGTCACCATATCTGTTCAAGCTTCAGGAACCCTCAAATATTTCCAGCTTCAGGTCTCCCATAACATTTCAAGATTTAATGACTCCCCATAACGTTTCAAGCTTCTAGAATACCCTTAACTTTTCAAAATTAAGGCTTCCATAATACTTCAAACTTCTGGGGCCCCCTATATTTCAAGCTCCAGAGAAATCCCAAAAATTTCAAGCTTACTTCTTAATATTTCAAGCTTCAGGGAAACAAAAATATTGATCAGTCATAAGACATTTTTTTGGATATCAGAAAATCAGTCTAAGAAATAAAGAAATGGGAGTTGCAAGGAGACTGAATAGTATTCATTGTCACAATTTAACAAATCACTTAATGTTCATAGAAATGTAGCACGTTGACTGACTGGTCTTTCACTGAAATAATGGAAAGGAAGTTCATACCTTTCTGGTGGAGATAAAAAATGGGTACTGATGTAAAGACATTGAAAAAAAAAAACACATCGTAAAAACACAAGAGTAGATAACTTTTTACCAATTCCAGTGCGATGAGCAAGTATTTTTACATTGGTTAATATAAACCCTACACGCGCTTTAAAAGTATATTGGTATATAATATATTTCTCTTCAAGGTAAACATCATTGCAATAGTTTTGGTAGCATTCTTTTTCTGGTTAAATCGGCGTCTGGATGAAGACGTATACCTGGGCAAGGTTTGTTAAGTCGCCAGCAGCCCTACGTAGCAAGTCTTATTGCATTAGAAAAGAAAACGTTTTTGTCCGCCACTCAGACGAATGATTATCTACTTGACCAGACCTGGAGAACCTCTTCATGTTTAAAAACCAAATTATCTACTAATTATTATGAGTATAGTTTTTATACTCAATAAACTTTCAGTGTGTTTATAACATAATAAAAATTTAAACTTTTAGATAATAACTTAACGTTAAAGTTTAATCAATATGATTTACTTTGAATTTATTTTCATGAATTAAAAACTATACAAACCTTTTTAATGTTTTTTTAGAATTCTTTTTTGATAAAACATTGGGATATCAGGTTTTGAAATGGAAGTGCGCTATTTTAATCGGTCTTTTGGTTTGGCTTAGTTAGGTTTTATGGCATATCAACCATTGTAGGTTATTAAATGCTAAATCCATTTTCATACGCATAAACAGTTCTATTTCAAACAATTCAGTTTAACATAAGTACACGTTTTTGTTTACATACAGTTAAATGTAAAGACAATTAATTTCAAACAATTCAGTTCAGTGTAATTATACAGTTTCGTTCTTTGCCCAGTCAGCTTCTCTGGAGAGGGGTAAGACCCCCTCTCAAACGAGTGTCCTGAAATGACGCTAAACAATCCGATGGTGAGGTTCCACTGATACTGGTGCTTTGGGGAATGTGGGTTACCCCTTCACTGCCATCACTTCCAGGTTCACTCGGGCCCGGCGTGGTAGCTTCTGATAAGGGTCCTATCTATGGGTTAAATAGAACTAAACTGTATACTTATGCGAAACTGAATTGTTTGAAATAGAACTGATTATTTGTATAGAAATGGATTTGTCATAAAATAATTTACAAAGGTTGATATGTCATAAAACCCAAACCAACGAACCAAGCGTTTCGTTCTATTTGACTCATAAATAGGACCCTTTCAGGTGCTACCACTCCAGTCAAAGTGAACCTGGGAGCAATGACAATGAAGGGGTACTCCGCATTCCCCAAAGCTCCACAATTATTGAAGCCTCACCATCTGATTGTTTCGTGTCATACAAAGACACTCGTTGGGGGAGTCTTACCCCTCTGCATAGATACAGTTAGTGTATTCTGCAGCCCCAGCCGACTGGGTCATCGGTCTTTTGTTAAGGCAGTGGAAGACTGTACTTGATGGTTTAGAAGGTCGCGGCCTTCCCACTGAGTATGTTGATTCCAAATCTGTACTCAAAGTTGTCCTGACACAGGATATTTGAGACATTTACAGATACGTCTAGGCCCTGTTTCGTTTGAATGGCCAACAGTTCAGTTAAAAATGTAAGCTTTCTTAGATTTCTAGTGATGAAGGCTTGTATAGAACCATTCATACTTTTTACATGAGATGATAACAGAATACCAAAGATTCTTCTGGACAACACTCTTCAGATTTTGAGTTTAGAGTTTTCATTCACGGAGACCGGTTGTATTACTAAGGTTAAAAAGCCTGTTTTACCATTTACCTCTGGCAGGAGGTAGAAGAGAAAGATCCATATCGTTCTTAAGGGTATTATTGCAAAGTGAAATACAGCCTTGTGTTGTATTTGAACATGATTCGTCATGTCCACTTTATACAGCGATAATCGTTACGCTAATACGACGTTAATTGTTACATGAGTATATATTAACAGTATGTTAGCATATATAGCATATTTTTGTTTAACGCAATTATTATTTTCATAGAATAAGTAGCGTCCAATTTCAATCTTGCAAAACCATAGACCTGCAAGTGTATCTGGAGCAAGGTAGCCCATGAAACCTTGCTTCAGATACATTGTCAATGTGGTTTGTCGAAAGGAAATTCAAGAGCCGATACAACTTGTCATCAGGTGGTGTCAAAGTGAGTTTCAAAACAACCGCTTTAGGGACACTACCTCCTGGTTTTGAATCCACAGTTATCCATCTACTCGTCTGATTGCCTACCAAGTTTAGTGTGCCTTATCATTTTATCCACAACTGGCGGATTATTAGTTGATTAATACTGCATATCTATGTTCAAAGAAAACATAGATGACGGTGAGAGATAACCAAATAAGTATAAAACACCTTTTTTTATATATATATATATATCTTTAGAAATGTTTGGGACACTTGATCTTAATTTTTTACTTTGTGCTAGTCTCCCACTATAGGAAACAGTAGTAATCAACCATCTTGTCGGATTAAATCGGCCGTGGCACCTCTCTTTCCGTCTAATATATGTCCTGGTGAAATTTCTTGCTATGCTCATTGCTTATAACATCCAGATCCTTCAGAACACAGCGAGAATCTAAGGCAAGGAGTACTTTTTAAGAGATATTCGATATCCAAGCTTTTTGCATACTGTTTATCAAATTAGTATAGTATTCCGTAAATTCAAGAAATTTCTGTACAATTAACACAGTTGAATTACAGAGATGTCAGCTCACTTTTGAAATATCAGACATCAGTTCTAAATTAAGTAGTTAAGAATTTCAGATCTGTCAAGCACATAAATGTAAGAGTCAAGAAATCTTGTTAAAGTCGGTCCTGTTTTGAAAATCAACAAGCCTTTGTTTGATTTGAACACTAATTGTTGATGTTGAAAGCAAACTTGCCTCCAATTCAATCTCGAAATCTACCAATTTATCTCTGTTCGATGATATTCGATGATATAAAATCTCAGATTATTCATAGGTCTGAGATGGATAGATATTATTAGAGATAAATATATATGAACAGAATAAGATATATATAGACAGGCAAAATCAAAGTAAAACTGAAAGATAGTCAAAATCAGATTGTGAGAGGTAGTTATGAATAAAATGCAAGAGACTGACTGACAGCAGATAGATAAATAGCCTTTTAACATGATACAAATGTATATGTATTGGGAATAGGAAGACTTTTTAGACACTCAGAGAGAATGAAACGGCATTCGAAATGAACATTGAGGATAGGTGATAAGCACAAATGTAATGTTCTCTCAGTCACCGAACAAAGATATAAATAAATCATAAAAATAATGGCTAAGATCGATAGATTTTTTCTCTGTATTATTTACAGGGTGTTTGTTTTTCATTACTTTTAGTTCCTGACTCTCGATGGAAATTCGCTTACTACCAACGACCTAGTACAGCTGGGTAAAGGAGAATTTCTAATCAAGGTAAGAAAAAATATAGAAGCTGCTCAAGAAAGTAGAATCTTCTTGGGTGCGCTAAATATTGGGACTCTGTACAAGACTTAACCTAGCTTTGGAACATTTGTATATGCAATATTACCCATAAAAAGTACACTTCCTTATTTTTCTCTCATTGAAATACTAACGAAAATAGAAAATTACAACGCATCTGTATTAGAGAGGTGTGCTTATTTTTTGGACCGCTACTTATATAATTGGATATTATTGATTAAAAGATTTTAGTGATGTGGAAGTTTAGTAATAAAGATTACTTGATCTGTTTTAAACGTCCGCATTTTCTCTGAGAAATAGAATCTTGGTTACTTTTTATAAAAGATTGGTTGGGATACACTTATTTATGGACGATATTGCATATAGAGTGTCCTGAATGACACTGGGATTTTTAGTTTTGTTGACATGATTTATTATTTTATGAGTTCTCTAATTTGAGTTTTTTAAAATGATATACAGAAACCTTCATGCGCTTTTGTTGGTTTTATTTAATGAATTCTGTTAAAGGTGGAACGCAGGCCTCGGATTACTTCATGTACCTGCTGTTACTCAGAAATTATCTAAATAGTAAACAGGACCATCGTGGCTTAACTTCAGTGATTTGGCACTAACCAATGTTTTCGATGGGACCTTGCAGTCAAAAATTCTTAATTTGTTCTTACAAATTAATTCCTGGGGATAGTCTCCGAGAATATAAAATAGATATTTATTTAAATAGCACCGGTGGAAAGGTTTTTTAAAATAAGCATATACAAGGTTCGGTAGAATGATTTCTCGGCTTTGGAACGTAAATAAAAAAAGGCAACGTAGTAATTGACATATCTTTGTTTTAAAGATTATATCGCCAAAATATTTTTGAAGCCTTATGTTGAAGTTTTGTTGCACTCCCCTCGTCACTGTCTCTGGTATCTCTGTGATTTCATGACAAATGACATCGTTCATCAGTTGTCTACAGCCTTGTATCGCCAGATGAAGTAATCAAATAGATAGATCTGGTGAGCTTCGGAATATTATAATGATAGTCACAATATTTCAAATAAGTTTCAGTCACAAAGGCATATTGTTCATTCCATGATAACTAAAATGACAAGGCAACTGCTGCTCAGAGACATACCTCCTATTCACTCATCGTTTCTTGTTCCTGTACGATTGCAATTTTAAACTCAGAATATCAATCTGCTGGACCCTGGACTACATACGTGATTAAAAAGTATAGAGATTGAATCCTTATTCATTTATTTATTTACTTTAGAAATTTAAAATTTAGATGAATACTTGTGTATAACTGGGCAACTTATATAATGTGATGATGTCTAGACCAAGATGAAATCTAGATGAGTCAGTACAAATTCGATCACATGATCAGCAGTATATGATTCGAGTGCAACATCTCTACTTACCATGCCTAGATTCTTTGGATTTTTTTCTGGTTTTATTGTCTGAAAATTCATCTGAAGTTTAAGATTTGAGAACGTGGAGGGCATTAAAAGAAATACAACGGCATAAAAGAAGTTTCAGGGTTTCTTCGACCAATCTAAAACTTATTGGAATATACATTTCGTATATAATTGTATAAAATACAAATGTCAAGGAATAGAGCCGTGAGTTTATTTACAAGAATGAACATATACATCTGTAGGTCAACAATTTATTTTAAATTTGGTATTTAGCTTTTATTATTATTTCACGCTACACGTGTTAAGGACTTTAACGTCCTCTTCAGGTGATTTCACGTGTAAGTTCCAGCTGTTTTTTTATTGTGAAGATTGTTTTGGTTTAAATTTTTGTGAAGATCTCTTTGTATATGGTTTTGTGTGGATGCATGTGTACATACGTATATGCATAGAGTTATAAACCCTACCTATGAAGGGGGTTAGGGCTATTACCTGGTGCCTGACGCGCCTCTTTTTTAGGGGAATGCCGATGGGGCCTGATATATTTTTGGGCCATTGGGCGTGTCTGGGATTCGGCTCAGCCCCTGGACCCACCTCAAAAGGGCCTTGTACCGTACTTGTTCAGTTGGTGGGACGTACAACAAATATCAATATGCTGACTAAGTAGTCACCACAAGCAGTGGTTTACTCGCCGCTGACGAGTATTGTAGGTAAAGTAAAGTTGGCGACCTTAGTCGAGGGTGACCCGAAGGCTCCCTATTCAATATCCGAGGTTTAGGGGAGGGCGCTACCCCATTCTCTGGATTGCTCCACTTTACCCTTGATCCTTATCTTATAATGCTGAGTGCTAAACAAGGCGGCATCAAGTACCATTTTTTAGTCTTTAGTATGACTCGAGCTGGGATTGAATCCTGGTCTCCCGACCATTGGCGAACACTCTACTCATTAGACCAGTGGTTCTGTTTTGGTTATTTCTCATTCAGTAACCTTCAGTTGAGTTTACAACATACACACACATATCTATTCACATGTATACATATTTTTACACGCGTGTGTGTGTGTATATATATACATGCGTATTCACATATTTTCACATATATTTCAGAGTATAGGGCGGATTTTTATCTTTCTTTGTTCCATTCCTTCCTTTTAGCTCTAGTGTATATATATATGTATACCAAAGGAAATGAAGTCAAAAGGTATATCAAATTTTCGCCCAATATCCCTCCTAAATGTAGAAGGGAAAATATTTTTTGGAGTTCTTGCTCGTCGTATGACAACCTTTCTGATGAGCAATCATTATATAAATACATCTGTCCAGAAGGCTGGGATACCTGGCTTCCCCGGATGTCTGGAACATTCACAAATGATATGGAACTCAATACTCTCAGCTAGAAGGGACAAAACAGAACTACATGTGATCTGGCTTGATCTTGCCAATGCGTACGGTTCAGTTCCGCACCACTTAATCCGAATGGCCCTCGAATTTTTCAACTTCCCTAGCAAGGTTGGGGAAATCATAATGAAATACTTCAATTCAGCTTTCATGAAATTTACCGTTAAAAGCTATACCACCAAGTGGTAGGTACTTGAGATTGGCATCATGACGGGCTGTGTGATTTCCCCACTTCTTTTCGTTCTAGCCATGGAACTCATTTTACGAGGTGCAGCAAATACGTCGGAATGAGTAATGAAAAATGATCATCTGACTCTTCCTCCTTCCAGAGCTTTTATGGACGACATTACCATTCTCGTTCCATCCCAAATCTCTGCCGATGGTTTACTACAAAGGAATTATGACCTTTTCACATGGGCGAGATTGAAGGCTAAGCCAAAGAAAAGTCGAAGTTAGTCGGAGGATCTGTCAAGGAGAACCATTTCAAAATTGGGGGTGATAAGATCCCAACAGTCAGAGAGAAGCCGGTAAAGGGTCTCGGACGTCTTTATTCAATCCCACTGACTGATCGTCATAGGGGTACAGAGGTCCAGAAAGTAGCTTTGAAGGGACTTAAATCAATTGATAAAACTTGTTTACCCGGAAGGATGAAGGCTTGGTGTTACCAACATGGTCTGCTACCCCGTCTTTTGTGGCCCTTACAGATGTACGAGATTGCGATATTTCGTGTTGAATGGATCCAACAGTACAGCAACAAATACCTACGTAAGTGGCTCGGAGTTCCTTCTTGTTTTTCGAAAGTGGGTTTATATACCAATTCTGGAAACCTACAGCTCCCAATATCGTCACTGGTAGAAGAATTCAAAATTGGGAAAGTACGCCTTCACATGATGATGAAGGACTCAGCCGATGAGATCATTCGGAAGGCGTATCCAGAAATAAAATCAGGTACGAAGTGGTCGGCCGTTAAGACCGCCCAGGAGGCGGAATGCAGCCTACGAATCAAAGACATCATAGGCGTCACTCAAACCAATCGAGCTGGGCTGGGTAGCACGAGCAAAAAGGTATTCTTAAAAATGGACCCAAAAGGAAAAAGAGACATGGTGAGCGAAGAAGTCAGGATGTTTGAGGAAGAGCAAAGAAAAGCCAGTGCTTGGACAAAATGTAATGGTATCGAACCAATTAAATTATCGTGGAAATCCTTGATTGCAATGGAACCACTGGCGATATCATTCCTTCTTCGCTCTACTTATGATGTCTTACCAAATACGACCAACCTAAAATTATGGGGATATACCAATTCGGACCTGTGCTTTTCGTGTAAAAGTGATCGTCTTATCTGCATGTCCACACTCACTTCAGATGTACACATGGCGACATAACAAGGTATTAGAAGTGATAATAGAATTGTTAAGAGCACAATGTGAGACAGCAAATCAGCAATCCATAACAGTCAAGGAACCCATAATTCAGTTTCTCAAGGAAGGTGAATGTCCTGTGAGGAAACAAAAAAATCCTAACATGAAGCTACTGAACGGAGCTAGTGACTGGAAAGTTTCAGCAGATCTCAAGACATCTCTACAATTTCCAGTTTACATTATTCAAACAGAAAAGCGGCCGGACATTGTAGCATAATCCGATTCAAAGAAGAGTGTCCTCCTCATAGAATTGACTGTCCCTTGGGAAGAAAACCGGGAGGAAGCACACGAGCGGAAGAAAAACCGCTACGAGACACTGCGTGCTGACTGCGTGGAAAAGGGTTGGATATGCCATGTGATTCCTATTGAGGTTGGTTGTCGTGGTTTTATGGGACACTCAGTCATTTCGTTTCTTTCAAAAATAGGAATCACTGGCCGCAGTTTGAAAGTTGCCTCGAATCGTCTTCAGACCACGGCGCGATATGCATCAAGTTGGATTTGGTCGAAAGCGAAAAAGTTTTCAGCATGAAGGTAATACACGCGGAACCACCTTTCCCGTGTGATTACGTAAGAAACGGTTACTGTAAACGCGTAATAACATCAACCGCCGAAAGTAAACGCGTTTGTTTTTTTAAATCACAAACTGCACTCAGAAAATGAAGATCAACGTCCAATGTAGTCTCTGCATATAATTGATCTGGCGTGTATATATATATATATATATATATATATATATATATGATTCTCTTAATACCTTGTCCGGTGGCAAAAGCTGCTTGGTAGCGCCAGGGGTGGCAGTACCGCCTTGAGCAACCGAAACTGTGTTATCACCCCTGGATGGCGGCTGATGAGGACATGGTATCGCACGTGCTTTCACACGTTGTATGATGAATATATATATATATATATATATATATAGATAGATTAGAGGTAATCTACACAAGAACTTATCGAAATCCTTAAAACCCATAAACAAAACAAAGGAATAATATCCTCTCTAGACATGAAAAATTTATTCACAAATGTTCCAGTTCTAGAAACAATCAATATAATTATAAATAATATTTACCACCATCCAACGATCTCTCCACTCAAAATCAACTCCAGTACTTTACGCAAAGTACTTTTATTCTGCACTACTGAAGTACCATTTTACAATCCCTATGGAAATATATACATCCAAAAGAATGGAATCGCGATGGGGTCAGTTTGGTACCCATTTTCAGTAACTTTTACATGTTAGACCTTGAAAATAAGTTTTTTAATACCATCAATAAACCTAAGATTTGGTACGCTGACGACATACTCTTTCTCTCTAATAGTACTGGTGAAATTAACATCATACAAAAAGACCTTTTAAAATAATTCTTTTCTTAATTTCACACAAGAAATCAATATCAACTGTAAAATCCCATTTCTTGGTGTACTAATAGACACAAGAAATATTGACCGATTTATCACCTCCACATATAAAAAAATCTACCAACAATAATCCCTGGACCCTCAATTTCCATAGTGAATGTCCCTTCCGTTATAAAAGAACAATCATAAAACACTTATTTCCGGAGCTATCTTCCTATCGAACTATCTTCCTTAAAGAACTTGTAATAATACAAACACTTATTAATTGTGGGTTTCCCAACTACATTGCCGATACAGAAATTAAAGATTTCATTAATAAAACTGAACAACGTAACATAGACAATACCCTAAACCATAAACAATCAAACCTTAACTACAAAAACCAATTTCAGAGTAATTATTAGATAGATGAACATATATTAAAAAAACTTATCCCCAAAAAATGTTCTCCTCATTGATCCTACCAAAAAATAAGACTTATCATTTACTACAACAAATTTAAAACCTCCAACCTAATCATTTCAAATAACACTTCCTCCACTGAACTTTTTGATAGGACAAACATCGTGTAAATGTTCAGATATCCCTTGGGAGACTGTTTCTTACGAAAATAATACGTATGTTGACCTTACCACTACAACTCTTTCAAGACGGCTTACTATGCACCTTAATGATTCTAGCTCCATTGCCTTACATGTTAAAATCCATTCTATTCCCAAATCCCATTTTCGAAAAATTCTTGTTGAAAACACCTTTGTAATTGCACACGAAATTAATAAGCTACGACTACAAATCTTATATATATATATATATATATAACAACAAAAAACAAAAAAAAACAAAAAAAAACAAAACAAAACAAACTAGAATCAATAGAATTAATTTTGAAAATTGCGGCAGTGTTTTCAAATGCCTTGGGACAATTTCGGTAGATTCATCCACCAATTCTAACCTGAAACCGAGACACTTATCAGGAAACTTGAAAGGCTCTTAATAAAATTACACACACACACACACACACACACACACATATATATATATATATATATATATATATATATATATATATATATATTCTCTGTAAGTGCACTCGTGTATGTATCTATGTTCACTTATGCCTACCTATACATATTTATTCAAGGTCACTGAGAGGATTTATGTGAAAATGCATTTTACCCCATAAATAGTCAGTGTGTGTGTGTGTGTGTGTGCATGTAGTTAGGATCTGTTTAATGTCTGGTTCATTGGTACTATTTTAAAACCTCCCTTACTGCATTCATAAAGGTATTTTGATGCACAGTTTTCCACTTTCTGGTTATTTAATGTTGCTATTATGCGAAGAAACTCTATTGCTCATTGCTTGAGTGCTAACTATGTGCAAAAAATAAAGTTTACATTTAAAACAATTCGTTATTGTGTCAAGTTTCTTGCAGCAACTTTTACGATCCTCTGATAGCTATCCAAGCATGAAACTTGAATTAAAGTCGAATAGTTTTGAATGTAAAAAGTTGTTTTTAATCAAGTTTTTACAATTTTAGCCATAAAATAACTTTGCTCTCTTGTCTGGAACTATCAAAAACTGTCATATGAATTTTTAAGCTAATAAACTGTTTTCTCATGAGAAAAAATAGATACTGTTGTGTGGTTAATGATTATGGTCTTCTTCTAACTGATTGGATATTTATTAGCACAAGACAGAATAAGAATACCGTCTAATTTGCAACTAAATAATAAATTTTTTATATCATCGTTCTCACTGAACGTCACAATTTAATCAAAATTCTCAATATAACGGAGATATCTATGAAATACTAATTGATTTATGGTGAAAGTTAAGCAGAAAGCACCGGCTCCCTCCAAATCACCGAAGTTAAGTCGTGATGAGTCTGTTCATTACTACGATGGGTGACTACTTTGTACAGCAGATATTGCAAACAACTGTGTGTCAGACTATATTGGAAAATTATATCCAACCTAAAACTTACTTTTTTGTAAACCGTCTTGGAGAAAAAAAGAACACACAGCCAAGTCAAATTTCATCGCACATATTCAAGTACTTATACCCATATATACCTATATAAACCCAAACAAAAGTACAATTAAATTAACACTTAGCTTAGGTCTTCATGTCCCTTTTCGAAGAATAGTTGACTTCGAAGATTTATTCCCCCTTTTTTTTAAACGTTGGTAAATTAAAGCGACGTCCTTTTTCCTTGTTGAAAAGTTTTGTTGACTGTCTTTTTTTTATAAGACGTCTGCTTATATATTCATAAAAATAGTATATACACGAAGACAGCTTTTTATTCTTAACCAATAAAAAACGTCTTTTTAATTATTCATAAAAATTAAGACATGCGAGAAGTTATATTTATTTTATCTATTTATTTATTTCAATTTTATAATTAGTTTTATTTTACTTTGCAAAATTATATTGAAGGAATATTTATTTCTAACAAGTAAGCTAGCTCTAGTAAATAATAACAAATGCTAATTAGAATATTTCACTAACTTTCGAAATAGAAACATCAATATCATCAAGTTTACGTCATCGTTTTGATCCACAGAAATCAGTACGATTGAAAAATTTTATATCTCCTAAATATGGACTTTTTAAAACGTTATTTTTACAATTTCTTTCTATTCTCACCCCTCACTCTATTTTTTATTTTGATTATTTAAAATTATTTTGTGAAAAAGAAAATTACTGTTATAACACTCTTGTAATGTACAGTTTCATCCATAAATAAGTACACGCCACGTAATCTTTAAATAAAATGTTGTTTTAACTTAATAATAAAAGTTTATTCTAAATATTTGAAAGGTTGAAATTATTTATGGGCAATCCTATAAGAACAGACTCAGGAAATACAGCTTAGGGTATTGGGAAATGTAAGAAATATATTGAACATAATTCTAGAATCCAATACAATAATGTTAAGTCTTACCTAAATACTTTGAAATAAAACATGATGAATAATTATATAACATGAAATACAAGAAAATACATTGGTGGAGAATCTGTTTGTTGTCATTTGTCATAAGTAAGATAACCAATGTATTTTTCTTATTTTTGAACTCGAAGCGTTCCCCCGGGTGAAGGTAATAAGATCACATATGACTGTATAGTAAGAAAAGCTATCCTCGAGATGATTTTCAGAATTGATTTATCTCGAAAATAGCCTCCGTGTTTGTAAAGGAAAATTCCAATGAAACAGTGACGTTTTTGGTAGCAGGGAAAAATTCCGTTAGCTAATGTCATAGAAGACTCTGCGTTTTTTTTTTCAACGGGTATTTAAGCTTTAAGTAGTCTGAGGACTACGTTACATCGCCGGGAAAATATGGAAATGTTTATGCTAAAATATCCCGTTTTCCCAATAATTTGGTTACAAACAGACACAAAGATTTAATGATATATATAAGCTTTCAACGCCTAAAATTCTGCTTTAGACTTCCACACTTTCTGGCATTCTGGAAAGTCTCACCAAACCAATATCAACTATTTTGGCGGTCCCTACACAATTCATTTTTCTGTAAAATAGCTTTTTTTTGTATTAATCTTAAAGTCTATCACGTTGGTGTCTTTTTGATCGATTCTTCAGCTCAGCGAGGATGCCATTCAAGCCGTTGTCAAAGCTCGCGAACTCCTCGACGAAATTGTCGAGAGTAATAAAGGTAAGACCATAATTTTATTGGAGATCAGACAGTCGAATATCGTTTTAATCTAAATATAGGTCCACAATCTGAAATCCTGAACGCAGAAAAGTTATATAATGAGGTAATTAGTCGGTTTTGTAAGTATGGATTTATGATAAAAAATACCTTCTACAATCGTCTGATTAATAGATGATACCGTAAACAGAGTTGTTTATATATACGTTAAGGAAAACTAAATCGAAAAATTTTAGATTGAAAATATAGATTCCCAGGTCACTACGTAAAATCGAATGGCTTGCCAACCATGAATATGTATGTACTGACTCAACTCCTCTACAACGATCAAGATGTGAAAAAGGATGATTTTTTTAGTGGAGTACAGTAGGTTCAAATTCAGAGTTGAACTTCTCCTAGACTGATTGCTAAAGAGCATAGTCTGTCTATTGCTGGAGAGAGACCAGATGGATTTATGTCTCTCCTTAGGGCATTAAGACGAAGTTAAAACGCGACTAGCTTCGTCTCGGATTTGAACTCGGGCCATCGATTCTATTTTATACGACAACCCGTTATGCTAAGCGTATACATGTGTGGGTTAGATGAGTTAGTGTAGGGGTTGTAGCAGAATTCCAAATTCTTTTTTTCCAAGACTTACTTGGAATTCTTACATCATTTTAGAAATTTGCCTTTTATTACATCCAATGAAATATAAAATTGCAGCACACTGAATGTGTTTCCGTTTAATCAATATTAAATGTTGAGCTGGATAACTGTATACGCTCAATATCAACTATTCACAAAAATTAGGGTGTGTCATCAGTATATTGATTCACTGTATATCCAATTTAGCATTAGGATACACGTATTCCATCGCTTGCATACGATAAGATGCTCTGGTATAAATGCTATAAAAAAGCCGAAGACTTTGAAAATATCAGCATTGTACCTATGTCAAATTGACATTGTCCTTCAAGGTGATGCAGTTTTCTTTTCTTTCAGTGTACATAAACAAATATCCTAATCTTGCATCGAGGGTTTGGCTTGGTTTCTTTGTTTCTTGGCATATCAAATTTCGTGGGTTATTTAATGCCATTATTGTAGAAGAACAGTTGTGATACTATTTAACCCATACCGGGGGTGGGTGGGCTTCCCTTTCTCAAGGGTATTAAACCAAAAGTGAACTTAATACTTCGACTGGAGCTCGAACTCACTCACTAAGATGTCGTAATCTAGCATGTTAACCAATACGCTCCAGGGACTCTCATCCCGCAGGGGATTTGAGTTGGTAATAGAAACATGGGAGGAACTATCATATACACTCGTGTATAGGTTGGATTTAAAAGATCTCATTTTTAGGCTAGCCCTTTTGGCGGAGCTTAGAATACAAGAACTGTATCCCCTACAAAAAATGGTTGTTCTGGGTATGATGCAAACTGTATCTAGTAGCGATGCTTCAATTCTGGAGATTCGGGAAGTGTAGAGTACCTATTTGTTGCCACTACTCTCAAGTTCGCTCTGTTTTGGAGTGGTAGTACTAACTAGGGTCTAGTAATAGTAATGAATTGCCACAACTAAAATTTTCAGCTATTGGTCTTCTTCCTGGGTGAGGCTTAGAACTTTTTGAAAACCTCCAAATAATACTATTGAGGCTATCTGTCTCTAACCCTCGATTTGTCTTGTCTGTTTGTCTTATCTCTGTATTAATAATACGTTTGACGTCCTTTATTTTTCAGTCGTTTATGGTATTACCACTGGTTTTGGTAACTTTGCACGGACTTTAATCCCACCAGATCAATTGGTGTAAGTAAATAAATATAAACCCCCTTTCTCCTCCCTCTCTCTTTATAGAGTATTTTAAAGATTTTGCTGATTAAAAACCCTTTTATGATGCTAAGGTTGTTCGCTTTCTCCACCCATCGCAGATTTCAAGTCCTTTGCAATTCATGAATTACCCTATTTACCCAACCCAAGGTCAATTTTTAAGCGGAGTTTAACAGGTTTGAATTCAGAGTTTTCCTTCTCCTAGACTAGTTGCCTCACCAAGGCTGAAGAACCTAGTCTGTCCTACTACTTACCCATAGCTGGAGGGAGAATAATTGGATTCATACCTTTCCCAAGGGTATTAGTGCTATGTGAAATGCAATCAGTCTCGTCCAGGATTTGAACTCGTATCGTCGATAACCATTACACCATGGGCACCTCCAATTCATGAATTACAATGTCCAAAGATGGTTTCTAGCGCAAAAGAATTGGGACAAGTGAAGGTACCAGGTGATTCCTGGGTGTCAGTTATGTCATAATTTGTTTTACTAAAAGTAAATTTTATGTAGTTCTTTTTGTATAACAATTACAATTGTATAATACAATTGTATTATAATCAATGACAACAAAATCATTTTTTAGTACTGATGGTGAAGGGGTAAGTGTTTCTTAAGTCAAGTCATGCTGAACTGCCAGAAACAGAATCGCACATAAATGAATTTACTCTTAACAATTTTTATTAGAAATTAATTCTCCCCTAAATTAAAGATTCCAGGATTTTGTTTTTTTCTAGACTAAATGTATACACAAAATCAGATGTTACTTGGCATTATCTATTGTCAAACTCAACAATATTGAAATTCTCTAACCAAAAATATGAGTACGAAGTAGTTCAAATACACTCCCAATATATATATATATATATATATATATATATATATATATATATATATATATATACAATTTTATTTTTGTTACTGAGTTGTTAAAATTTTATTTTGATTGCAGTTTCAATAGAGTTTAGTTATCAATCATAGCCAATAATATCCGTTTTGATTGTATAATGTTCCATTCAAAATAATGAAATCTTGTTAAAAGACTATGAATTTTTTCAGTAAACAAAAACAATTAATAGAGGTTACCTTTTTACGGGTGTTATTGAAATTCTAATATCGTATAGTATCAATCTGAAGCAATCAATGAAAGATTATTGATTTTGAAGGAACAGCAGCAATATCGGTAACAGGTCGAAAAATTCAAAAATTGTTTTAATGATTATGCAAACTTTGAAGGTGGTGATGGATGAAACAAGAATCCTAGGTCGTCTGCATTTTAACTTAGAATTTATAAAAAAAGTTCTCTTTTTTTTTAAATTGATGCCTAGTCACTTTACCGCTTCTCTCTCACTCTAACTTTACTTATCTTTCATTATTTTCTACACAAACAATTTAAACGATCATTTATATGCGAATAAAATTTTGAATAAAAAAAAACAAAAATATACAAAATATGGATATAAGGAAATGACGAGTCAATTCACATGGTGTAATAGTTAACGAGGTTCACTTGCAGACCATAGAAGAAGGATTTATTTACTATACAAATGAATGTAATGTCATTATGTAATCTGTTTACACTGACCGTTTAGCTTGAGTCTCATTTTGTACCTCAAAATGGTGACCTTATACCAAAATCAGGCTTAGCTTAGCCTAGGTAATTGTAACTATAAAGAATGTCAATAATTCTTGGCTGAACGTAATAAACAATAAGTTAGGAAATCATTGAAGTGGTTAATATAAATTCTATTGTATTATGATAAATTCTGTTGGATTATGATAATTAAATTTTATCTTTTATTTCTGCTCTATGCCAGGGAATTACAAGAAAACCTTATCCGGTCACATGCTGCAGGTAAACAATTTTTGCAATGAATTTTTCAATTATTTTTAACGTTTTTAAAGATAAAAAGCAGTACAGAAATGTCTGACATTTGAACCAAGTTGCTGAAACATCTAATTACCGGTATTTACTAATTTCGCTTTAAAATTCGCTTTTACGAAAGAACAACAAATTTCAGTTTTCGCCTGGTCACCGAATTTAAGCTGTGCTTAAAAGTTTAATTCTTATGAACAGCAAGTGCTTTAAGTAACCAGTGTACCGACTAAGCAACGCTTACTAAATAACAACAGCAATATAGATTTCTCCACTATCCGAAATAGACAAATTGGGAATGGTCCAAAAATATTTTTAATGAGGTAATTTTTTCTTCGCTTTACGTCGATTAATGAAACGTTTCATAAGGGACACTCGACATTGGGGTGGCGAGTGAAGATCTGTATGGTAAAATAAATATGATGAAATATATCTGAAGATACTTAGATATATTTTGCAAATACCTCTGTGATAAACCAAAACAAAGCAAAGGGTGAGTCCTCGTGGCGTAATGTTCAAAATGGTTGACTGCTGCCTCGGATTAAGCAAGTTCGAACTCCAGTCACGCTATTACGTTAATTTTCGGACTAATACCCTTGGGAGAGGTACAAACCTTCTTATCCCCTCAGTTATGGGTTAAAAAATATCACTGCTGTTATTCTACAAGGATGAATTTAGCATTAAATAATTCACCAAAGTTGACATGCAATTAAATAAAGACACTAAACTTGACAGTTTCTCTGGATTCAAACAAAAATATCTCAGCAGTTCATATCTTGATGATAATCGTTTCTGTCAAGCTTAATTTAACTTTTTGAGTACGAACTGGTCAGATTCGACCAATCAAACTCTTATTTTTCTTTACAATCGAATTCTTTACAATCAGCCTTTGAGAGTTACAAAATATTGAATCTGACTGTTTAAAACCAAATATACTAGTTGACCGTGAAGCGGTATATGAGAGGTATATTTTCTAAATTTAACTTATCTTCAAACTATCAAAATTTAAAAAGCAATTCAGTTAGAAAAGTTAATAGAAACATTGATCTTTTTTTAATGATTTTATTCTTTGAGGGAAGTAGATTTTGGGAACTTGGCAGTCGGTAATGTTGTTATTAAAATCTATACTCTGAGATCTCAGAGGGATCCTAGAGATGAATGGTCCTGTGCAAGCCATAAGGAATTTTTTAATATGGTCAATTTCGAGGTCATTTTAAGATTATTCGAGCCGTTCAATATGATTATCACCTTCACAAACACCCACCAACACACACATACGCGCAGCCTGCGGAATAGGATTAGAGTATAGTATTTGTTCTTCAAAAAGAACAGATACTGTACTCTGTAGTACACTATATTCTCTGTTGTACACTCGAGGAAGATTTACCGCCAAGTGCCACTGCTTTAGTAATTTAGTCGCACAATCGAAGACTGAAGCTGCCCAGCCAAGAAAGTTACAAAACATCTTCGGACTATTCATTTTTTTAGGCAAAATTGTACAGATGAAGCAAGTTATTAAGGCTCGATGAACCAAGGTGTTTATTAAATAAATTTTCCTTTTCTTGGAACAAAAGGAATCCCAACGTAAATATAATCCAGAAAAGGTCGGCTTGCGATTGTCACTCGTTAGAAATTGAAAGTGCGATTTTTCAAAGAGAATATCAAGGAAGAGGACTCCTTTGATGTCCTTAGTTTACTTTTCCATGGTGAAGGTGAGAGAAGGATATATGGAACTGAGTTTCTGAAAAAACTTCATAGACTAATTCAATTCTAAAGATGACAAAATAATTCACATACCGAAAGACCTACAAAATATATTGATTAAGAACTTAAATGACTATCTATAGCTACCTCATGAAACTATCTGTACATTTTTTATCAAAGCTAAATTCAACTGACCTCCATCAATTGAACAAAAACAAGATGAGCAACGAAGGACACCTTTATATAAAGTATCAACACAAATCCTAATGGTCTCGTCAAGAGGGACATTTGTAAGACTACAAAAATCGCCAGACAGATCACTACTATAAATCTGCATAAACTGTGCAAACCTAAAAGCCCCTGAAACACAAATGCAGTATCAGTCACAGTCATAAAATGTAATTCAATTTTGGCACATCATCAGAGAATTTTATCATCACAACATTAGGGTCTTTGTTAGGTTTGGTTATAAGGATATTATCATTATTATTACGAAGGGATTGTATGGCTTTGAAGTGTTCTTTGTGTAGATATGTGAATCTGAAAAATGAGCTGGTGAACCATAAGTAAGCTGAAAAGTTTATGGGCTGAAAGGTTTATGGGCTGAAAATTTCATTTGATGGCGTCATATACATTTTGAGGATGGATATTCATCCCATGAGTCAGAGCAAATTGTTTCATTTCAGTGGGCAAATAATTGAAGAAGTCTTGTCTCGTGTTAAAAATATAGGTTTTTTCCATACAAATGAATATAGGTTTAATCTTCAACATCAGAATAAACTTCTCACAAGTTACACTACTGGACTAAATTACTATATATATATATATATATATATATATATATATATATATATATATATATATATATATTATTTTATTATGAAAGCTGAATAAAATATTCATGTAAAATTATAACAAATAAACAAATAATTTTTTAATAGTGGGTTAAGGAATTTTTAGGGAATAAGATTTAATATGTTAGAGAATGACACTAAAGCCAAATTTAGTATTTAACTGGGTATATTTTGGGGGGACTTTAGTGTGTAATTTAAAAAGGTAAGTTCAAACGTTAAGTTCCACAGCTTTCTAGTTTGGATACTGGTTCGAAAAGATAACACAGACAATAAGGTTTTTAAAAAGAAATTTTATACAAAAGAAACAAGAAAGAAAGGGATAGAAAGGATAAAGTTTCGCAAATTTTAGTATAATTTGCAGGAATTTATCTGAGACAGTGTCCGGGAAACAAAGTACTTTGAATTTGAGTACTTTTCTTTTCTTTTTAGTTTCGTCGAAATATTTCAGTGTTCATTTAATTTCGAGTCTTCTTGAAAGTTCTTTTCAGCAGAATTCTCAGTTGAATTTTCTTTTAGTTGTTTAACTTGGTAGAATTTCAGTAGTCGACTTTCGTTTAACTCGTTTTACTTTTATTTCTTGGGAAGCTTCTTGCCATCACAGTTTAACGGCTATTCAAGAAGCGAGTGACGAAACCTTTCTGCAAGCTAAATTTTCCTGCCTACAGTTTGGTTCCTGAATTCGCACTGAGGGTCTCAATAGTAGTTCTCGACAATTAGCGGGAGGCAGCTTTTTGGTACCATTTTGTCTGGGAATGTTTATCCCTTTTCCTCTCTGGCCAAATCAAGTACTGCATGTGGTCGGTTTGATTTTTTTTTTTTAGAAATGCATTTTTATATAAGAACTTAAAGTTTTTTCATTAAGAAAAAATCTGGAAATTGAGATGTGGGTATCAGCTGCACTCACGAGTACCGCCTCCAATCAATCTCAGATTCAGTATAATAAGCTAAATTAATCATAAGAAATAATTTTCATTGTGATTTCATTCAAGATGGGATACAAGGTTGGTTTAACGAGGACCCCTCCATGCAAGTGAACCCCCTGGATCTTATATTCCATAACCTTTCTAAGTGTCAGCGAGTCATGTCAAATAATTCTCCTTTATGGGATTTCTCTGGGTAATGAGTTACTTGGCAGTACCAATGTTTGATTTCTTTGTTTAGTGGTATTTGTGGATTTTTTAGTTAAGTGGCATATTAGCCTCCGTGGGTTATTTAAAGCTAAATGTATATTTGTAGAAGAACAGTTGTGGTACTATTTAATCCATAACTGGTGGGGGATGCTGGAAAAATGTAGGGGTACTGAGGAGATGTCCATTGTATTCTTCCTCTCTACCAGTTGTCTATTTTCAAATTCAGCGGGTAAAAATCCCGACTTGGGCCAGGAATTTCTCTTTTTTGCCGACGGGAAGTTACTCTCTCCTTCTTCTGTGACTGGACCGGCAATTATAGCAATGGCCGGCCCGTAGCATTTTCTAGAATCTTCTTGACAATTCCACAACATTCAAGAAACAGGCAGTGCCTGGTCATTTCCTGTTTCTTTGTTCCCTTTACCGCAGGTAACCTCATGCTTTGGGTCACAGGGTCGTTCCGTTTAACTATTAAAACCGGCGCCAAGATGACTTGACCATGATTCATTACATTGATCCAATCTTATGTCTTTTGAGTTTATTGACATAAATAAAACAAATGGAAAATAAATGGAAAATCTTTGTCATGTGGAAGTGAATGAGTAGAAACTAAACTGTGAAGGGATTCCATTTGGATGCTACAAGAACTTACCAGAGCCCAAAAGAAAAAACTTAATAAAAAATTTTCTCTTGAAATAAAGCACCACAAATATACATCTATATCCACTTTTTTTTCTTTTCTTAAACTAAAATCCACCCAAATGCCCCATTACACTACACTGAAGCGGTGGGAAGGTCCACTTTAGGCAATATATCTGTTATATATAAGCAAGGAAAGATCCTTGACCATATACATGGTCTGAATTTAAGTTTTCCTTCTCTTAAACTCGTTAGAAAGCTTAAACAGCTTACAATTTACTTATAGCAGCAGGGTATGTGGAGGAAGAAGTGGAGGATTATGCATTTCCCAAGGGCAGTAGCGCGAAGTGAAACGCAAACAGCCTTGTCCAATATTCAATTTCTTACGACGGTAACTCTCATGCGAGGCAAGCCTCCTTACACGGGTTAACAATGACAAAAATGCCCAGCTCTATCGGCACTCTCTTTTGAATAGACATTTTAGGCATCATGCAATAACCCCGACCCTTACCTTTTTTGACAAAGGGGCAGGTGCTGCTTGGAGACGGAACTTTTTAAAATCCACATCCCACAGTCATTATGCAGTTTTCAAAAATTTTATTTTTAAGCAATCAAATATTAATCAGGTATTTTTTTCATTTAATTTTTCAAAAGGTGTTGGAACATCATTGTCTCCAGATAGAATTCGTATGCTATTTGCCTTGCGAATCAACATTTTGGCCAAAGGAAACAGCGGAATTTCTTTGAAAACGCTTAACCAATATATAGAGGCTTTCAACAGTAAGTATTCAGGATATTTAATTTATCATCTTGATATTTATTGGTTTCTTTTCTTAAAAGAGTGTTTTATGATTAAATAAACCACTTCATTATTTAATTATTGGTGGGTTGGTAGGTTTTATGGCATGTCAACGATCATCAAGCAATTAAATATTATGACTAATCATTGTCATAGATTGTCTATAGATGTGTACAAAAATGAGCTTTGGATTAAAGATCTAACAAAAATTATACACCCAATTATATACAATAATATTTTGTTTATTTCATTCTAATGTTCAAATTAAGTGCATTGACATCGAAGAAAAATTGATATTTGTAAAAATGTGTGATTTTTTTTTTCATTAGACTATGGACATGTTAATTCTACTTTCGTGATCATGATATTTTCTAAGACTTATTTGTTGTCACATTATTAAACAGTCTGACAATGTATTTAATTTAATTCTATTTTTAGATGAAGCTTTAACAACATTTAATAGCAACTAAAATCAACGTCATTCTTTATCAATAAACTTAAAGTAATTAACGCAGAGATGCGAATAATAGAATTTTATTCCTTTTTAGTTTCTACTCATTCACTTCCACATGACAAAGATTTTCCATTTATTTTCCATTTGTTTCATTTATGTCAATAAACTCAAAAGATACAAGTTTATTCATCTGTTTCTTCCTGAACGTAAATTTCGTCAGAAGTTTGTGCAATGTAAAACGAAAATGGAAATAAAAGTTAACGATGATAAGAAATTTAACTCACTTGGGAATTTCGTTCCAACAAAAGAGAATTTTGTCTTTTTTCTCTCCCGACCACTTCTATTTATTTAAATGAAGCATAATGAATTGAAAGGAAGTAGTTATTGTAATAATCAGCAATCCGTGAGAATTAATTGAAAAAAAAAAGCAAATAAAAGTAATTGATAATTACTATTAACGTTGGCAATAAACTTCCTATTTCTGTATAGTAAGCAGTGGCAATACGATTACTGACGAGTGTTCTTGTTATTACTAGAGCAGACGCTTTTACGACTTTTACCACTCGCTTTTACGACTTTCTTTCTTATTACTAACTTTGGTGATACCATTAATTTTACAAAGACCATTGGCGATATAACTTGTATTTATTGATGGTGCAGTTGCTACTACAATTAACTTTGAATGGTTAGCAAGGTAGGCATTGCTGCTGAGTTCGATTCTCTCTTGGGGCCTTAGTAATGATGGCTAGCTATCCAGTTGTCATTTCTATTGTTGTATTTTGACCTTCGACCCGGCCAAAAATGACATTCAGAGTGATGCACCGGAAGGAAGTGACACATTCTAATGACAGTTATGAGAGGAAATTGGCTGATGAAATGGGACGAGGTAAAAAAATTCCCATGGTACACTCATAGACTGATGCACCGGAAGAGAGTGACCTGTGAACTGCATGACAGTTATTTCCGCTTGATGACGATCAAACATGCGATTTCAAAGATCGAGTAGGCGACTGAGTGGGCGTGAACTATTATATAACTCAGTCAAGACAGAAGTCAAGACAGTTGCAGTTACAGTTGGAGACGGAGTTATAGACGAGAAGTGGTAGGGAAAGCCACATCAGGCCGAAGGGACCTTGGGGACCAGAGAAGTTGCTGATAAGATGCAGTAAAGAAAGCCATAATCCAGCAGAGTGGGCCTCTGGACCTCCGGTTGAGCAGCTCTGGAGAACGAGAAAGACACAACGCTGACGGCCATAACAGTGGGGGTCAAAATATTGCAGTTTATGTTCGGTCTCCAACTCCCTCTCACACGCAAACCTTGAGTAACCCTTTCAAACGTTGCAAATAAATTGAGAGGTAAACATATTTTCTAAAGAAGTCTTCCTGCGTCTTTATTGTTGGTGTCGTTATGATTCTGCATGTATGTAAATGTGAATCTGCATATGAGAATATAATACTATTTGCTTTTTATATTTGATGCGACAATTATGATTGACAAAGTAAGAGTGACGAATTACAAATAAAGGCAGTGCGTTTTCTTTGTTAGAATTTTGCTTACCCTGGATTCCAGAAAAGGGTACTGTCGGTGCTAGCGGTGATCTAGCACCATTGGCTCATTTGGCTCTCGGCATGATGGGAGAAGGAAAAATGTGGAGTCCCAAAAGTGGATGGGCCGATGCCAAATACGTAAGTTCAGCAGACTTTTGTATTCTTCTTTTTCGATCTTAAAAACTTTTGTTTTGTTAGTTACTTAAGCGAAAATTAAAAAAAAGATTCAATTTCATTACTTTCTTAACCGCCTTCATCTATTTATGTATTGGTCAAATTTTCAAGACGAAGTTATTTGACAAAAATTTGGCGCCAACCTATATTAAGGTAACGAATATATAGCTCTAAATATTCTATGTATGAGATTATTATTCACCTATGAATTAAGTGAAAAGAATGAGATTATTCTTTAAAACTAGATATTTGCTGAGTAAAATAAGTACTTTACAATTGATGTCTAGTCTGTTTCATTCCTATTCACTTAAAAGCCGGAACGATTGTGTCGATCCATATATTGTTTATGTAATTTACGTTGTAATTAACGGCAAATACAGAAAAACAATCCAATCGATTGAGGGTCTAATATACGCATCTCTGCAACGAGGGTTCTGAATATGACACTATGATGGTGAGGATCCAGCCCTAGAGATCTGGGTAATGTGGAGTACCCTTTCATTGCCAGGTTCACTTTGACTCGGAGTGATACTACCTGTTAGGGTCTCATCTATAGGTCAAATAGAACTGTTTACTAATTTAACTGTGTGGAAACAAATGACTGATGTTAAATTGAATTGCTAGTGTTACGTGGCAATACTTGAACTAATTTAATTGTGCACAAACAAATGAGCTCTGGTTCGTAAAAACTAACAATAAACTATCCGTTTACAAATCATATACTAAATGTATAAATGCATAACCCGATTTGGCATTGAATAACCAACAAGGGTTGATATGCCATAAAACAAAACCAACTAACCAATTAAAAACAAAGCAATTAGGCCAAATACTCTTTTTCTCTTTTGACATCTGTCAATCTTATGGGACTATGGATCTGCGCCTGCAGCTAATCTCATTTGCAAATCTTCAGTAATAATAGTTTGAGATAGTTCAAGGGAAATGCCCACCTCATCACAAAGCTCTGATAGTTAATGTTCTGTCCACCCTCACTAGACGGCACACCTTGCTAACTGATTGTCCCTGGAAGCTTCTAATTTTCATTATCCTTCCTTCTTTGAAGCAGTGATACCAGTCAAAGACTCTGGTATATTGCATCATCTCCAAAAGCTTCTTTCAACATTTTAAATGTTTCAGAGCCAGTTTTGTTCACTTTTAAGGGCGAAATTTAAGGTAGACTTAAGTATTTTTTGACATGTGAAAATGCATCACGCAGAAAAATTAAATGACGTGGACACACACCTTTTATGATAAAATGATGTCTGGACGTTTGGACTGCTATCTAGACCAGTTAGTATCAATTTGAAAGATAATTATGAATCCAGTCTCGATACTTTTTGAACGCATTTCGTATAATCAATTTTTCTTAAACAAATTCACATGAAAATGTCATCAGGAGGAAATAATTGTTAACGACTAATAATTGTTTTATGTCATTGATTGTTCAGGTCCTTGAAGCTAACGGTCTTGAACCAGTGAAACTTGGTCCCAAAGAAGTAAGTCTTGATACTTTTTTAAATTAATTCCTTAAAGAGAACTGAATTGCTCTAACGTTCTTTGACTCTGGAAAAGCCATCGTTGAAATTTAAAAAAAAAATTTGATCTCGTGTGAAACTTTTAGTCTTAGATACAACTCCCCACCCCTAAAAAAAAACCCAAGATACATTCTACTATTTTGAGTCATTATCATTCCAAGATTGCTGAATTATTTCCTGGTTTTATTAATCTGTGTGTATCTAAGTATCCCCGCAATCCCGTGGCATAAGGGCTAAGGAGGTGCGATCTCGAAAGTTTCACTATACACTTTTGGACTAAAATCCTTATGAAATGAATGAATTCCCTTATCCCGCCAGCTATGAGTTAAATAGTATCACTTCTGCTCTTCGGTAAAGGTAATTAGAGATTGCCCATTGCCAGACATATGGTAATTTTGATTTAAATATAACCTAAAAAGTAATTTCATAAATCAATTTCATCGACGTGTATTCGAAAAAGTACCAGTTGACCTAAGAGTTACTTCTCCGACTACTTCTCAACCGAAAGGAATCATCGCTGACAAACTTCAGTTGTCTCCAACTACATGATAATCCTGCTGTGTAAAGCAAAAACAAAACGTCAATCAAGTGAACACACGCTATACGTGCGAAAGACGGCCAGACACGAGACTCTGGTATTTCTGAAAAGGTTTTTTTTTACTGAGTGACAAGTCATGACCTAAATTTCGAGTTGGGCTACTGTTTCTGAAAGAATGAAGAAAAGTTGTAAATCTGGAAATTTTTTGTAAACCCGTGATTGACTTTTCCTTTCCTGATATAAACAAACTCATCTCGTTGTTCTCTCTTTATCTCGTCTTCAGTTTTCCGTTTGCACCAACTTTTTTCGAGACACTCGAAAGCTTTTTCGTAGTGGGCTTTCTTTTGACTTTGTTAACAAAATTGTTTTAAAATTCCAAACAAATACCTAACAAATTTCAATTTAAAAAGTTTACAGTCAAGGATGTAGCAGTCACAGATCCATTTCCTCTCGCGAATCAATGCCCCCGCCAAGCGATTCGGCCTCTCCCTGACCAATCAGGAGCAGAGCGCATTGATTCCTTCTCCCTCTCTAGAACTATTTTTCTAATCCTTTTTGGTAGTCGGCCGACGGTCAGAGAGCACCTAGTTAGCAGCAAAGACAGACCTCTCTCGCGTCCACTGCTACGGATTCCACTTAGGGGTCCTAAGTAGAAGCTAGTAGCAGCGTGTTCTTCGCTGAAGAACACGCTGCTACTAGCTTCACACAGAAGAACCAGCCTTGCGGTCAGTCACACGAGCTATTTACTACAGTGATACACACTTCCTACAAACTCAAGGACCAACATACTAACCGGTGACACCAAAAGGAACCCTTTCTCACTCTGATTCTTTTACTTCTGCTAAAATAATAAACCTTTCCTTGTATTTCAAAAGAAGTTTCGTTATTTATTTGAGTTGTCAAATAATTCACAGTGTTATGGAAACTAACCATTCTCAACACTAAAAAGACAATATATTTATTATACGAAAATATGACTGGCAGTGCACTATCCAGGCCAACATATCTAAATAATTATTCATTTTTATTTCAGGGTATTGCTCTCATCAATGGAGCCCAAATGATTGCTGCTCTTGGTTCTGAAGGTTGGTTTTTATCTATGCTTTTTATTCATAAGATATTTGCCCTTTGTAACACACACACACCTTAGTACAGGACCGGCAAAATGATCTCCAGGATTTAAAATTGCCGCCCCACAAGTGCTTGTAGCGGTGGGCTGATGGGAAGTTTGTTTTTAGGCAGTGCTAGCCATGCCACGCCAAGTATATCAATAAGAGTTCCGAAATAAATTTTCCTGGGTGTCTTATCTCACTACTTGTTGACATCCTATAGCTGGCTTGTGATTATTTCCTTCGGGGATTACCGGAAGATTCAAGTCTACCAAAATACGAGATTTATTAATGATAGCTGCACGACAGCCAAGAAGGACAACAGGTACATATTCGTTCCATCGCTGTTAGTCAGGATAGGTACGCAATGCAGCTTTTAATTGGCGATGGAAGCGTTCCATCATCCTGTTAGAAGCTGGGTGATAAGCTCGTCGTTCGAGTACGTTTGATCCCTAAAAGTTCCTGGAATAGGTGGGATTCAAACTGTCTGCCACGGTCAGTGGTAATAATTGTTGGAACTACGTAACGCGTTATCCTGCCTGATATAAGGGCTTGCGCTACGGATTCAGCTGAAATGTCCTTTAGGGGAATAGCTTCAGGCCACTGTGTCAAACGGTCTATACAGGTCAGACTGACTGACCGGCCATGATCCAGCAAGATCAAGGGTGGGGCTTCAAGAATCTATAGATCGTGTGGGCAATAGTTTTGGACTGTGTAGTGGGAGAGAGTACGTTTCGTAATTTACGGGAGTTACTTTCAGGTTTAGTCCCACAAATACAACACAAATTTTACAAGTACGTAACCAAATGGAATATGACAACAACAAACATTAAGAAACAAACAATTTAATAATCATAACAAACAGGTTAAAAATAATCAGCAATACAATATTTATGTTATGCACGAGCGGCCTTTGTAGAATATACAAGCTATGGCCAGTTGAATGAAAATAAGACTGTTCGCCTGTATGAGTGTGTTTACATGTTAGTAAAGTCAATTGAATCAATGCATCCATAGTTGGCCGAAGTAAAGAGGATAAAAAGTTGACTTTACTTACATACATGTGTATGCGTGTGTGTATATAAGTGATGGGCCGTAAGTATGTGCCTTTGGTTTACTTAAGTGCATTTTTTATGATCTTTGGCGACAACGTGTCGCATCTAGTAAGTCGGTAAAAGAAGGTAGCATGCCTTTTCCTTTTGAGTCTTATGGCGTGGCTTTCAGCTGTCCGTCCTGACCTTCCGTAGTGGAAAGTCTTTTTGGTTGTGGAATGGCCTAGTTAATTAAATTCTTCGTTATTTATACTTATTATACTTATTCACTAACGTGAATAAAAAATAGGATCTTGTTAGGTTTTATTAAGGGTCCTAAAATTCAAGCGCGCTGACATTTCTTGACCAATCAGATTCATATATTTACTTATTTATTTTGGAGCCTAAATATTTTTCTGTTGATTAGTTTCTGAGCCGGATTTTCTTGAATATTCTTATTTTGTTTTTTTAGCTGATTGGTTGAAAAATAGAAAAATGTAACTTTAATGTTAATGCGATTTGGATCCAAAATTTCTAGAATGTTCTTATGTGTGTTTTTGGGGTTGATTAAAAAAAATGTGTATTCTATAAATGTATAATCTTTAAAACTTTGTTTTAAAGATTATATGACAAAACGAAATGGCAAATATTGTTCTTTCTTATAGTAGGATTAAATTTTGAATTTGATATTTCGAAATTGAATTCAAAGCTCTATAAGTTCATTCTGCCGAGATATGTAATTTAGATTATTTAATTTTATCATATTAAATTAGCATATACGTTTCAATAAGTCTGTTGCCTGATGTGATTGTTAGCTGAATTTTTATTTGAAATTTACACTGTATAGTGTTCGATCTATATGATAAATAGTCAGCACTGAATTTAGAGGAAGGAGATTATGTTAACAAATATATACTTTGAAGAGTATTATTCAAGCAAGTTTTGTTAAAGACGATGGAACACTGTTTGTTAATTATTTTTAATTTTGTTTTTTCAAGACTTGTAATTTTTCTCGTGTCGGGGTAAAAAAATTGTCCCATATCTTCTGCCCATGCGCTACTTTTGATCGTCATCAAGAGTAGTGTAGTTTTGAGTTAACTGTTGAGTTTTTACTGTTTTAATAATTTGTGGCGTTTTGTTTTGAAGTTGTCGGTTGGAACGTTTTCAGCGTTTTGTTTTAAAACGTCCAGTTGGAAAAACACATAAAAATAAATACTCGTGTAAACACAACTATTTTTTTCATCATTAAGCTTACCTACTTGGGTTAAGACTGATTCTTAATCGTCCGTATTTCTATTTTTAAAATCATTTAATGTAACGTCTGTACTTTTTATTACTATTTTATTTTAAAGTTTGCTATCTTAAAAAAATTATATTAAATTCAAAATGTGCATATACATTATCAGTTAGCCTGCCAAAACTATGGCTGTCGAAAAAGCATTTTGTGTGTTTGAATTAAGCCAAGAATTTCTGTCAAAAATATAATTGAGGGTGTAAGTCGATATGGAGTTTTAAAATCGACTAAAACAGCAACTAAGTTATTGTTATTTAAAGAATAATATAACCATTTAAAAGGTATATTTTCTATACAATGATTGGTGCAGAATACCTCACCCATAAAAATATACGTTCATGAACGAAAAATTATAAAAAAAAATGTAATACTTACATTCACCATCCATATAAGTTTGGTTTGGTTTCTTTGTTTGGTGGTATATCAACCTTCGAGGGTTATCTAATACCAAAGCCACCCTTTTAAAAGAACAGCAGCGATACTATATGGGTGGGGATAAGTGTTCTTGCCTTCTCCAAGGATATTAGTCCGAAAGCAAACGTAATAGGGATCAGGGTAAGAGTAAAGTTTCAGTCATTTCCCTCATTTTTTCCCGAATTGTTAAGTCCTGTAAGTTACGCCATTAATTTTAGCAAGTTTGATGCATGTCTGTGACTTGAGTGTTCAATAAACAAATGTAGCGAATAACTGAAACTTAGTTATCTGAATGGTGAATGTATAATATATAAAACAAGAAAATTAATTTGAAATAAAAATTTGTACGAAACCAAAACATAGCACATTGTAACGAGATTTTTGCTTTTGCAATACCGTTAAAATTTTTCTTTGAAAATAAGGAAATTTTCAATCTAATTTTCTGTTTAATAATAACAGTCTAGGGTTGGAACTTACTCTTACCTGGATGATGAATGTAATTATATATATATATATATATATATATATATATATATATATATATATATATATATTGAACAAAATTAAAGCAAATTTTTATGGTTGGCCACAAGCACCCAATTATTAGTATAGAAAAAAATCTCGAGTTTTAAATCCTGGATGAATCTAATTAACGAATCTCAAGCCTTTTTCTTTGTAATTTGTCGACAGCACTTGAAAGAGCTGAAGCCATTGCTCGTCAGGCTGACATTGTAGCTGCTGTGTCATTGGAGGTGCTCAAAGGATCAACCCGGGCATTCGATAAATGTAAGTGGAAAAAATGTTACCATCATATAGATCTTATAATTTCTAGCTGGTCTTATCAAGAAATTAGCATCGGGATCTAGAATATGACGATTACACCTCCTTTCGAATACTCCTAAAAAAAGATACTCAATAAAAAGGGGTTTCTTGAATACGATTCTAAACTACATCCTATAGTGAGGCTCCAGTTTTAGCGCACAGAGAATAATGGTATGACCGTTTTGTTGCACTCCAAGATCCGGTTTGGCTTCTTCTATGAGTCGATCTGTTTGATAATATTTTACCTAAATACATTGATCTTTAAACATTGATCTTTAAACATTGATCTTTAAACATTGATATTGCAACTAAGAATAAAATGTTAATTTCGTAAATAGGATTATGAAGATAGATCAAAACTGTAAAACTGACTTCAGCATAAACTTTCACATGCTCACATGCCGTAAAACTTGTCAATCGATTTCCTAAGAACTCCAGCTTCTTTCTTTCTTTCTTTCTATCTAAAAAATATTTTTTCCTACTTTATGTTGAAAGGCACCTTTTTCTGGTGTAATTATTAGATTCTCGCAAATCAATTACTACTGAGTAGTGAATTCGATCCTCACTAGGTAACTCCAAACTTACAGCCTTGAACCAAACTAAACTAAACTTAGTAAGTGACAACAAAAATTTTGTGTACCAAATGAAGCAAAGTAAATAACAACAGCAGGTTTTAGAGTTTACAGTCAAGTCAGATTGAAAGTATCAGTTCCTGCCACATCATCGATGTTAACCAGTGATGAACCTGTTCATTACTTAGATTGATTACCACTTACAGCAGGTACGGTAAAAACCTATTTGTCTTACGGAGCTAAGTGAATTACAGTGGGTCTTTAGTTAACACTTTTGTACTGCATTGTTTCGTAGCGTGATTTAATAAGATTATCAAACCCTTCAGGAATCTATGTTCTCAAACCACGTATATACAGTTAAAATTGGTGCTTTTGGAATTATTTTTGTCTGCTCAGATGGTTGGATGTATTTAAAGAAAGCTTTGAAGGAATACTCATCAGGATGGGAAAGAGAATATTAGGGGAGTGGCGTTGCATAAAATGTTGTAAAGGGTGTCGAAATCGATTAAACAAATCTTAATAAATTATAACTACAGTAGGTCCTCAATTAACACTTTTAGGGTCATTTAGCGTGATATAATGGTTAGCAAGTTACGCTAGTAGACCAAATTCCATTCTTATTGGGTGCCCCACACTTCTAGCTTTGTGGCAAATTAAGATCAGCTAAGTAAATACAAATACTTTGTACATTGGTGTAACGTAATCTCTCTACTTATCGTTTCCTGTAAGTTTACTTTGTTAAATTTCAGAGTCATGTATTTCCACTGGTACCATTGGTCACCTAATTAAAAAAAAACTTGAGTTTGGATGCTAATTTTGCAAGTAGGCAAACCTTTTCTTGAAAGATTTAATGCTCTCCTGCCCTCATTTTGCGCCTTCAAATTCTATCAAGTTAGAATATACTAAGATAAATATCGTTGATGTTTTTGTCATTCATACTTTTTATCTTCTAGCTATTCATGAGGCCCGTCCCCACAAAGGACAATTGAAAGTTGCCGAACGGCTTCGTTCCGTACTACACTCGGAAGTTCATCCGTCTGAAATTGCAGGTCAGTTACAAAATTGAATTTTAATAAAGTATCGTTCATGAATATGCGTGACACTCTATCCGTGACTCATACAATCTTACCAGTTGACTCCGACCTACATTGTGCAATTTTTTAAAATAGAAGACGGCTTCCAGTGTTCGTATAAACTGCAGAAGGTATGGTCCACAAAAAAAAAAAGAAACAATGAAGTCAAGAAATTGAGAATTCTTTTTCATCGCCACAGCTTCTCTCTGATCAATGTTGGGCGGTGTGTGTGACAATTAAATTTCAACCAATTCAAGCCCGCAAACATGGATGGATCCCAACTGCGGCGTTCTCCAACTCTCTCCAACTCTAACTGCTAATTCAATTAGCCAGGGTAGCCAGATATCCGGCTGTTGACACGGCCACACTCAATCCAGCGCTAGCTTAGGCCGGACCTGTTTTGATCTTCCCATGTTGTAACAGAACCTAACTGGTCATTATAATCTTTTTCTCGTCAGTCGAGGACTTCACATATCCGCTATGCAAAGTAGAGGGGTGTTCAAATGCAAAATTCTATTTCAGTTAGGTCTAAATTACGAAGCACACAGTACATAAGTACACTTTTACCAATTTTTTAAAATGAAAATCTTAATTTTTTTAACCATGATCTTATTTCAAAAGGAATATTATAAAATCAAAAACAATATTAATAGGTATTAATTATTAATAAATTCTACAACCACATATATCAAAATGTAGCAGTCTTATTGTTTCTTTTTAGATGTAAAGCGGATGTGTGAAAGTTCTAAAGTAACTGTTTTAATTAAAGAGCTCAGTAAAGATCTGTGACACGATGCGTAGCAATTCGTTTCCGTTTGTGTTGGTGCCACTCAGACGATCTCTTTGTCTGTTTTGGCGCTAAACCCACACAAAGGGCCTGAGGACGAGATCTCTCGCGAGACCGGTAGTGGAGGAGGGAAGGAAGGTCCGAGAAAAGACAGAAAGAGTTAACAACGAAGGGCAGAAGAGACCAGTCGGCTTAAGAGAGCAGTCAAGAGAAGGAGAAGGACACAGTCAACAGAAGTTAGCATGGCTAGTGACTTTTGTGGGAGTTTCGTTCAACTACACACTCACGTTAGCCCACAGAATGCACAGTGTCGCATAGTTGAAAGATTTAATGCTTCCCCCTTCTTGCACTTAGAACTGACCCAAGTCCGTGTTTGTTCGTTTGTTCTTTTCTTCCACCCTCTCGGTTGTATTTTGCGTATCTGTAAAGAAATGTGTAATGCCCCTGGTCAGAAACCACTAGATGAATCACTGACCATGAGTAGTTTGGTTCAAGGAAGCTAGGATAGTTGGAGTCGGCCGGCAGGGGTGTTGTCACAGATCTCAGACACAAGGAATGACGACTGGAGCAATTACCGTAAATAAATTGGCCTAAAAGAATCTGTATGATTCTTAGATTCTTAGAGATCAATGAAAGTATCATGAGATGAATCTGGTCACCTGACATTTTTATTTCTTTGAATAAGTTTGACTTTAGAATTGTTTCCATCTTCAACTAAGCCGGGTCAATCATCTTGGTCAACTGAAGATCTCCTCAAATAACTACACAGATGCCTTTGTACGGACACCTGATCCCCAAAGATAAAATGCTCTACAGAGCAACATAACTCGTGTTATCCATTTTCCCTCCAGCTAACTGGAGGGAAAATGGATAACACTAGTTATGTCGCAGTTGGTTTTGAATTCAGTTTTTCTCAAGCTCCTCTACCGTAATAAGTAACCCTATCACACTAATGTATTGGTAAATGGCTTGAATGCAGAGTTTTCTTTCTTCTAGACCAGCGGTCTAGAAGGAAGAAACGGATTCATTCTTTTTCCCAAGGATGAGATGTAACGCAAACTGATTCGTCCAGAATTTGAATTTGGCTTTCATTTCAATTAATCCAATTACACCTCTCAATGTATAATAGTCGTTCCATTGCAAAGGCTCTTTTTGATTTAAGCTAAGTTTTTCTACAAACAAAACAAATATCAACAGTTAAAAGAAATGACGAGCATCGAGAGTCTCCAGAATTCTGTACAAAATTGGAAATATTCTTGCAAACACTTTAAATCCTTATTAAATCTTACATTTACAATTAGTAAAACTGTAAGATTTAATAAGGAGTTTAGAAAAGAATAAAATTACGTTTAACAAAGTTCAAATCAATTTTTATGAGTCAGATGAGTAAGTCTTTACGTAAAGACGAATTTGAATGCTGTAAGCATTCAATGCTGTAACGTATTATTAAAGCAGTTCCTCTATGCATATTTGCACGATGTTTTAACGGCCAAACGAATCATGATATATTACTCTGTGTGTGACGATACCCCTTCGGCCCACCATACGTCAACCTTCTCGAACCTTTTCCCTTCTTGGCCGGTGATCAACTAGTGGCTCCAATAGGGGTAACGCACATTTCTTGCCACTACAAGAATACAATCGAGGGAACAGGAGAAAAAAGAACAAACGAACAAAACGCTTGGGGTTAACTCAAGTGCAGAAGTGGAGTTATGCAACACTGCATTTCCGATAGCATATACAGACTAACGCTAGCATGGATTCTAGCGAAACTTCCACAAAGCAAATGGAATGCCGACTCAATCTTCTTTCACTGGTCTGGACCCTATCTCCTGCCGACTGGCCTCTCCGCTCCGGTGTCCGGTGTCGACTGCCTCTGTCCGTCCTCCGTCGCCAACTGCCCCTTCCAGCTCCTTTTCCCAACTCACTCTCTTCTCGCGTCCCCTCCCACTTCCGGTCACGGCGAGATCTCAAGTCCAAAACCCTTTGTCTGGTTTCGTGCCAAAACAGACAAAGGAATCGTCTGCTGGGCGGGCCATCTACATAGTGTTACATGTGCATAAAATATCTTAAAAAATGAAAATAAAAATAAATCAAATTTTAAATCAAGTTGTATGAACATTAGTTGGATGGTTTAGTGTTTCATATTACTCTATTACTCTTATATTTCATATTAGCATCTATATTTATTAATTATTCTTTATTTGTACTTTTTCTGTGTTTCTAAGATTAGTCATCTTTTTATTTCAGAGAGTCACCGTTTCTGCAATCGAGTGCAGGATGCATATACTCTTCGTTGTACTCCACAGGTGACTGCTTTTTCTTTTCTCTCTGTTCACGGGTAATGCAATATAGATATTGGTCGGTAATGACAAAATCGAAGAAAAACGAAAATCCTGTTCTCTTTCCCAAACAAAAAATCCGTCAAATGAAATGGCTTTTTCTTTTCAATTGATGTATTAAGACACACAGTAGAATGATCTATTAATATGAAGATTTAGAAATATTCACTGGAGAAATTTTAAAGGAAGGTAGACAAGATTGCTTTCCAAGAAGTCTTAAGGACCAGAAAAGGTGCTGGGTAATGGTGGGAAGAGTTGTTTCCACAAGAACCAGACAGATGGAGTTTTGCCGGTAACGAGACGAACGGAACACAAAATTGTACCTTTTTCTTGTTCGCCCTAATGAACTTAACGGTTCGCCAAAGTTCTTTTATTTATTGCCATTAAAGGTTTTGTATTTTCTCTCTTGACATTGTTTTTGTTCTCGTCTTAAGTTCTGCATTGCATTTTCCGTTTTCGTTCAAACATCTTATACGATGTAAACAATGAATTCTGTTGATATAATTCATTAATCCTATCCTATTTACCAACCCCTCCGCTCGGGCAGGATGTGACACAAGGTCAAATTTTAAGCGGAGTTTAACAGGTTTTAATTCAAAGTTTTCCTTCTCCTAGACTAGTTGCCTAACCAAGGCTGAAGAACATAGTCTGCCCTACTATTTACCCATAGCTGGAGGGAGATAAGGGGGTTCATACCTTTCCCAAGGGTATTAGCCCGAAAGTGAACGTAATAACGCGACTGGAGTACGAACTCGCGTACTACGATTCCGCAGTCCATCGCTTTAACCAGTACACCACGAGGATATAATTCATTAATAAAACAGCATTGGAAAGTTAGATTTTTTAATGTAGACAACCGGATTTGAAGAGGCATCGTATTCGAAGTTATTCTGTCTTTTCTTTTTCAGGTGCATGGAATCGTGAATGATACTCTGGATTTTGTCAAAGGCATCCTTACTACTGAAATCAACAGCGCTGGTGATAATCCCGTATCCTTTCTTTTTGCCAGCATCTAAGTATTAGATTGGAATATTTGAAACCATTTAACTGTTTACAAACAAACAACTCATTTAAAAATAAAGTTACCTAAAGATACCAAATCCTGTTATATATATATATATATATATATATATATATATATATATATATATATATATATAACAGGATTTGGTATCGAATAACTCGTAAGGGCTGATGTACCATAAAATATCTACCAATTTCATTATTATTACAATTATCATCCTTATTATTATTACTATTATTGCTTCTTGACACACATGTTTAAAGATGGTTTTTGCAGAGAGAGGCGAGATTATTTCCGGTGGAAACTTCCACGGAGAATATCAAGCAAAGGTAAGAACGCTATGTTTGTTATTTCACACACATATATCATCGTCATTGTGAGGACAAATGACTTTCCTAACTTCTTTCATTACGTCAGTAACTTTGCTAACCTTTGCAACGTCTTACCACTGCAATTTCTCAGGTTCATTTCTCTATCTGGTTTAGTTTTCTCTTCTGGCATATTATTCATTATTCAATTAAACATGTTATCCTTCCTTCTTGATATATATCCTACTTATCTGCATTTTTGTCTTAATCACTTCTATAATATCTGCTATCGGATTCATATCTCATTCTATCTTTTTATCAAGTTATTCTTAAAACTGAGAACCTAAATGAGTGATATTTGTGCCACTAATTCCAACCAAGAAATTTCCATTCCTTCATCACTATTGCCTTACAGAAATACAGCCAACCAGGCAGATAAAAAACAGATGATAACATTCTGTGTTCTCATCTATTTTTTAGTCAGGCGGTTTGCGGGGGGGGGGGGTATCGGAGTATCAGGGACACTTTCTATTGGTCTTTGTGCAATTCTGAGTTATCAATTTTTCGTTTTAATAAAATTTTTTCATAATGTTTCTATTTTAACCGAGTGCTTTCTTAACTAATCATTCACCCTGTCGAATAGGTCGACTGCATCCTTTTGCAGAAGAATTAGTACCCAACAAAAGGATATCTTCGGGTGGTGAAGCTCCAGTATACACTTGACATTTATTGCCATTATTCCCATGTCCAAGATTACAGAGCAATACTTGAAACTATTTAGTATGCAAATTATTTGTATTAAGAATTGTTACTTGAAACTATAATTATTTATTAAGGATAATTATTATGAGTTACTTGAACCCATATAACTGTGTTCAAAAATTATTATTTAATAGGAATATATATTTTAAAGCACATAATTAGGATTAGGTAGAAATAGACATACATTTTATTTTTAAATAGAGGAGTTTTATAACTCCTCTATTGAATTACCATGTCCAGAAAATTCGACAAGCGCTGCGTGTAACATACAGAACCATTGGATAGCTGTTTCGACTTTATAAGTCCTCATCAGCAGTGTATATAGTGATCTCCACTGGAAATCAAACCTGCGACCATAGAATGCAGAGCCGAAACTCTACCACTGAGATACTGGTCCACATCGTGTACAAGTGATGCCAAATTAACTTGTTATGGTAAATGCGCAGCCAATCAACCTTATGTGTATTTACCATCACTAATTAATTTGGCATCGCTTATGCATGATGTGGATCAGTTTTTTTTTCCTCAGTCCCAATTCAGTATCAAACTTTTCCTCAGTCCCAATTCAGCATCAAACTTTTGGGGGACAGACAAATAAATCTTTTCGAGGACAGACAAATAAATCTTTCTCAATTATAGATGACGTTTAAATCTGAATTGACCTTTCTTTCAGGCTTTGGATTATTTATCAATTGCTGTTCACGAACTCGCAAATATGAGCGAAAGGCGTATTGAAAGATTAGTTAACCCAGGTAAGTTCTTTTCTTTTATCTTTTACTTCTATGTTATTTATATGTAATTCTTTCAGCTTTCTACTTCTTTCCACTTTTCTCTGTATTAGCAGTATTTCATTTTATCAATCAGCTCTCAGCAACTTGCCGGCGTTCCTCACCAAAAATGGAGGACTGAATTCAGGATTTATGATAGCGCATTGCACTGCAGCCGCTCTGGGTAAGTTGAATTCAAATGAATTTAAAGAAAACCTCTTACTCTAATTCAAAATTTAACATTTGTCTGAGTCTGCTTGTTAAACTCGCGAGACTGAGCAAATTCGTGTGGACAACCGACTACTGTTCCTTCTTCACGACGCTGAATGTTGCCTAAGGTGTCACCTTTAGTGTCACCGTAGGAATTGCTTTAGAGCCACCAGCTATTGGTTTTTACTACACTAACGCAGCAAATTATTCTGTCTCTTTGATGGGTTGGTGATTAAGGGCAGATATCCGACTTACGAGTTGGGTTTGGAGAGAAGAGATGAATTTGTGCATTTCATTAATCTGGAGTGAACTTGGTTTACCGAGTCCATTTTCATCGATGATACTCATTATATCAAGGTACTCCCACTTTGCATCACTGCAAGAGGTAGGGATTAATGTTTCTGCGCTCCAATCTTAAAGTTTACTTGAATATATCCTTTTTCTTAAGCAAACATCACAAGTCAAGTCAGACACGCTGAAAATGAGTTCAAAATAAAACCCCGATATTTCACTTTGATATTGACATTCAACATATTCTACGGCTTTCGGACTAGAATTATCTATTCAACTCCACTTTTCAGAATGTTTTTTTTTGCAAACTATCGGATTGGAGTGTCGGTATTTTATTCACTTAATTCTTCTCCAGTGACATCTCCTCTTATTGTCATAAATTTCACGCATGATGATTTTTAGTCGATGGGTCAATAACATTTTTAAAAGAAATGAAAAACTTTACTAATATTTTAATGTTTTTAAGCAAGAAAACATTGGGATATCAAATCTGATATCCCAATCTGTTGGTGCGCAATTTTGCGCAGAAGACCACTCTTAATGGCTCAGATTTTATAGCCGTAGGTTCCTCATCACTGGGTTAGGTTATTTCTCTGCCATAAGCAACATTTTCTAATTTCCTTCGGAATGAATCTTTCTTTAACATTTGCAGGTTGTTCAATAAATTCTCTCCCTCTTCAGCCATTTTGTTGTTGAGATTATTGTGAATCTTGTTCTTCCTTTCAGTATCAGAAAACAAAGTGTTGTGTCATCCATCATCTGTCGACTCACAGACGACCAGTGCCGGAACAGAAGATCACGTATCTATGGGTGGCTTTTCAGCCCGCAAAGCCCTTCGCATCGTCGAACACGTTGAGCAGGGTAAGATGCATTTACCTTTTTTTAAAATCTTGAGTCTGTTTTGTTTGAAACTGTTGCTTTCCCATTCACATATTCGTTATCGTAGCAGACACACATTTATTTGGTTACTAGTAATCTATTTAGACGATGTTTGTTAAAGAGTCTGAGTACTATATTTAACAAGACTGAAATGAACACTGAATGCGACATTAGTTTTCTTCAAAATAGTCCTCTTTTAATAAAACCCCACTTTTGATGTTGGGTAAAGCTGTACCATTGTATTTCATTTAATGTCATCGAAGTCCTCAAACCTTACACTTGAGGTGAGTTTTTAGATTAGGAAACAAGAAAAATCTGCACAGAACTATGCGTACGTAAATTCCACCCTTTTATTCTTAGGGTACTGTTCTATATAAGAAACTTACTTATGTGAGTCGATATAGCCTAAAATTAGATTCATAAATCAAGGAAAAGAAAAAACAACAAATTACGTTCACGATTCCTCCTGCATGAGCATATGTGCCATTTACACCTACACAAAAAATGAATTTACTCTGATTTAATCCAATCAGAGTAAACAAACCAGAACCACCAGTGATGAGGAAGTAGATTGTGTTCCTAATTGCCACAGCTTGTTCTTAAACTAAATAGTTGCTGGGGACTAAAAATGAAATAAAAATAAAATAAATAAATACAAAAAAGTAACGGTTTTCCGGGAGGCTTCTGACAGGAAGCGAAATCAGCACATGCCTAAAAAGAGGGACTTTCTGACAGCAAGGGGAAATTCTTTCTCATAAGCTTTTATTACTTCCACTTCTTTCGGCTGCTGGTAGGTAGCGCACGTGCTCGCTAAGTTACGGGGTTTAGCGGCAGGTTGCATATTCTACTAAACATACCCACCAGACTCGCGACGGACCCTAAAACTTATAATTGCCGAAAATAATACTATAATATACTTCAACGCCTTGTCTGGCGGGTGGAAACGCGACTATTTCTCCTGGTTCAGGAAAATATTCTCACAACAGAATAGTTGTAAACCCCAAAATAAAGTTTGAGCATAGCGGTCTTTTTCCTTCTGTCCTTAATTCTCTTACAGATTCCTCAGACAAAAGTTGACAACAAGTAAATGGGGTAAAAAGAAGAAAAAGAAGACAGAATAACCAACAATACCAGCAATTCACTTGCCTCATACATGTACAGCTTTTCCACAGCAAATTTGGAATAAGATGATTTACATTCTCTTTACATTCTCTTTTTTCCCATTATCCCTACAACTCATTCAATTTTCGACTTATTTTATAGCTTCGTATGTTTTTTCTTTGTTTTTATTTTTTTGCAGTTCTTGCAATTGAATTACTTTCTGCTTGTCAAGCAATAGAATTTCTGAGGCCTTTAAAGACAACCGTTCCACTGGAGGAAGTCTATAAAGTTGTCCGTTCTGTCGTTGGGTATGTTGTTTATTTTATCCACTATAGAGCGTAAGATGTTATGACGATTTTATTTCACATCGGCAATTTTTTTTTTATAGATATAATGAATATATAGTGAATGTTTAAATGTATTAAATATACGCAGATTCTTTTCTACGTGAAAAGGCTAAGGTACTACGACCTTAGCCTTTTCACGAAGAAAAGAATCTGTGCTCGTCGACATTCCTGGTTCCTCGGGATTCGATTCACAAGCTTGAACTTGTACTAAAGATATATAGTCAGAGTGAACTTGAACAAAAGATGTATAGTCAGAGTGAGCCTGGTAATGAAGAGGTAGTCCCCAGATCTCCATTAAATGCGTGTCAATTTGAATAATTGCATTGAAAATGAAACATCTGTTTTTACAGTGGTGGTTTTCACTGGTGTTATTCAATGGCAGAACTTCTCATGAGACTTGCTGAAATCCTTCGTTAATTCGATTATATCGCCGATTTTAACGAGGTTTTAACACCTCGTTTTCCCCGTTCTTTGAGGGATCTACTGTACTACTTTTATCTGGGGACAGAATTATTTTTCTTATCACTATGACTGTACTTCATCAACAAATATGTGAATCAAGTTATTTTTGCCCTTCTTATAACAAATTTAGATAAATTTTAGATACTTTAGAATTTACTATGCAGTATTTGCTCTCTATTGAGAGCCGTTAAAGGGAAGAAACTTCTAAATTGTTTTTTGTTAAGATTGTTGACGAAAAGTTAATAATATTTTAACGTTAAAGAGAAACGAAATGATTTCTAGCCAGAAAGCGTTGGTCATTATGCATGCGAGATAAGGACATTTTGCCTCATTGTAGACAAAAATATTACTGTATAAAGGGAAATTAATGTGTGTGAGAAAATGGATGTGTATGTGATTTTGACCGTGTTTATATGAAAGTGGGAGAATGAACGTATATGTCTTCTCTCTTGTATGTCATGTATGAACGTATGTCTTCTCTCTTATATGTCTTCTCTCTTGTATTTGTTAATATCATTATATTCACGTTAATATCATTATATTCACCATGTTTATTTCTGTATATCTCTCTTCAGTCCTTGGGAAAAAGACCGTTACATGGCTCCTTGCATTGATGCTGTTACGAAATTACTACAAGAAGAAAAGGTAATCCGTTTTTTCATATAAACTTTTTATTAGTTATCTTGCCGAATAGCAGTAAAAACTAAATTATAGATAGAATTTGGAAATTTCATGGGTGTTGGAACTAAGATTATCAGTTATCTCAGGCCTCTGCTTTTCTCTAACTCTTTGCTTGTATTGTCTCATTCTCTTCCATACCCATTTCCAAATCTTCACATTCATATTTTTATTTAAATATGGATTTTCTACTGTATTATTTCTTTGATCTTCCTTTTACTTCGTAAATAATTTTAATCTATTGAAACTTTCGAGGCTTTTACATTAATGTTATCTTCTAGTCTTTATCTAATTGTCGCTTAATATCCTAACAAAAAGCCTATATCTTCAAGTCTTTTTCTCATTGTCTCTTAATATCCTAACAAAAAGCCTATATATTTCTTTGGACTTCAATATCTATCTCACACACACACACACACACACACACACACACACACACACACACACACACACACACATATATACATATATATATATATATATATATATATATACACGGAAAGAGCGTTGAAAAAGTATCAAGACATGAATTCATACAGAAATGAACAATTAATGAAATGTTAATTTTCTTCAAAGAAGCCCCAATTAAGGATTCAACACACTAATTCCAGTGAGGTTTATATTGATCAGAGCACCGCTAGAACACCTCTTTTGATATGGTGGAAAGCTATATTTGTGCAATCCTGAGTTTTGCCCAAAATATTTCGTTAAAAAGTATCGAGAAGTCCTATTAAACTCGTCTAATGCTTCACAATTTTTCGAATGTTATAACACACACACACAAACACACACGAAATAATAAATGCAAAATCAAACAGACAAAAAAACCCATCAAAGAACAAAAAGCAAAAAACAAAACAAAACAAAACAAAAAAAAAACTCTGCTGAAATTCTGGCACACAAAGTAGTTTACCCCCCCCCACACACAAATATATATATATATATATATATATATATATATATATATATTTGTCACGTGGTCTACCACTGAGAGGAGAGAAATAAGAAATTTCCTCTACCCTCCGTGTTTGAATTAACAGGCCGCCAAAGACTGACCGTTAAAAGAGGAATAAGGAATGTAGGTCAATTCCTCGCGGCCGAAGTAACAAATCCGGGTCAGAATGAAAGCCAACAGATGTTTGCATTCTGTGAACGGATGGATAAAGAAGTGGATATACTGGATAGAGATAGTAGTCCGAATGAATCGCCTGACGGGGTGAAGGAAGGAGAAAGAGGCCGAATGATTGGCCGGAACCCTAAAAACGGAAGTAGCACCTTTTTTGTCAGCGGAAATAGGAAAAAAGAATTTAGTTTTAGGACAGCAGTTGGTGTGACGTGTTGACTCTGTGGCCAAAGCTCCGGGTGAAGAAGCGAAATAGGGCTCTTGGACAAGAAGATGACAAACGCCTTTAAGCCAAACTATATAAAATCCCGCTAGCCCGTAAAAGAGAAAATACTCTCAGAAGGAACCCTCCTGAGAGTATTTTCATCGAAAAGCTAAGTAAACCTTAAGACTGTTTTCTCCCTCCACCCTTCCTACGTATTGCAATTACATACATTTCTCTCAATTTAAAGAAGGAAGAAAGAAAAGAATAAGGAAGAAAGACATTTGTATTTTGATATTATCCGCTGATAATATAGCCGACATGTGTGTCCGCATGTATTAAAAACCTTGTTATATTTTATATCTCTCCTCGTGTCGAAATTTATTCATTTGTTGTCTGCCTATCAAGTTGTCTTTTGCATGTTCCTTTTCAGCTTCATTCGCCTCAATTTATTCTCGCTAAATGTCCTATTCGTCTTTAAAAATATTACACAGGAAATTACAATATTAAATATAACAATATTATATCTAAACCTAGAGGCCCATATCTTCCATTATCCTAGGTAGTGCCATGTTCTCCCACGAACAAGTTTGTATATCAAAACGCTAATTTCCAAAAAAGGAAGGGAAAACTATGAACTCTAGCTGAATTATAATGATTTCTAATCTAGCTAGATTATAAATTCATATATAGTCCTATGAACTGTGAGACCTTTTCTTCTTTTGATTACTGAATCGTCTGGGGGGAAAATTCGCATGTAGAAATAAAAAAAACATTACGATATGATTGTTCCTCACTTGCCAATGGTGATGTAAGTAATACGGCAATTGTAAGAAAGAAGTCTTCAGGAGACATACTCCCATTGACGAATATGAAAACTTTCCTGCATGCCAACCAAACCAAGAGTCAGATGTAGAGTTTCATGTGAGTCAAAAGAATATAATATGAAATTGTTCGCGTAGATTTTAAACATTCTATTTCCGTAGATTTGAAACAAAACGTCAGCAACAGAAATAAAATGTTTAAAAGAAACAAAGAAACAATCACAGACACATAACCTGGAATTATACTCGTGGAAAATTCAAATGTCGCTTGACTGCTTGACAAGGACTGAAATATCTGAAACACCGATACTTTTTCAGACATTTTCAAGGTCGAATAGCTGATTTTTAAGATACAAGCTCTTAATTGAAATACATAGAAAAGTATTTATTTTCTTGTTGAATTAAACAAATAATGCTAAATTTAAGGCTAAATTAAAGCTCACATTCTGCCATAGTAAACATAAAAATACAAAAAAATAAGCTATTCATGGATGAAAGGTCTTTTCAGGGACTTCCTCCTGCGCTCGACAGCCACCGCATCTTGTTTCAAGCACCAGCAGTTGTCAACGAGAAAGTTTACATCCCACTGGCATTCCATAATGCAAATGTCTTGGTGAAAGAGCCCACCCTGCTCTTCACTCAAATCTCCACAGTGTGACGGAAACTATTCGGTAACTCATCAAGTTCCTTCTCGTATTCCGCACTCCGGTGGTTTACCCAGGAAGTTTGTAACTAATAACTTCAGTGACTGACAATACAAACAAACATTTGGTCCTTCATGAGTTCTTTTATTTGAGGGCCTTTCTCCATACTTATTTATCTATGGGAACTTCTCCTGGAGGAAAGCAAACCCGCTGCCTTCTCTGTCCGTTGACCTTCACAAACTTCTTCATTACTCCTAACTTGATATGTAAGGGTGGAGGCAGTATTTTGTTCGGTTCAACGGGAGGGTGAGACTGAACATTATGCGAGCCTTGTCTGACATAATGTTGTCTGACATAATGTTGTCCCAGAGACACAAAATGTTGTCCCAGAGACACATAATGTTGTCCCAGAGACACAAAATGTTGTCCCAGAGACACAAAAAACAAAGATACTTTGTGTATCCACCCTGGAGCCGTAGGACCAGTCCAACCATCTTAAGATCAACTATTCGTGCTCCTGGTAGTTAACAATAGACAGCAAATGATTCATGCTGTTGTATTTCTTTCATTTGTATTGAATGTTCAATAGGAATATATGAAAAACTATTCTCAAGAGCTGCTTTGAGATTTCTACTGGATGAGTCAATAAAACGTTTCCATTCGGTGCCATAGCCCACTGATTTGATCAATCCAGCAATGTTGTTGTAATGAACTAATGATGACTTGTTCTGGAGCGTGAAAAAACTGTCTTAATTCTCTCTCACGGTCTTGATACCAGTAAGAACGTTGTTCCAGATATTTCTCTTGGAGACATGAACCCAGCAGCTGAGCAGACACCTTTGAAAGGTTCAGGTCTCGTGTCAGGTCACTGAGTTCAAGGGAACTGGCTGGTCATCCTCTTCTAGCTTGTATGCATCAACCCCAGATACACCAATCATGTCACTATGTTCGGAATCAGAGCTATATTCCATGTTACCATCTGGCTCAGAAACAGGAAGCTCTGTGCCACGAGCAATTGGTCTTATGGCTGAAAGAATATCGGAGTATTGTACATGGTGCTTGTTCTTATGATTTATTTCTTTTATTTCTTTATTTTTATTTCATGCAGAAATAGCAGACCATTGAATTGGCAAATGGCATACACTTTAGCAATCATACTCTTCCTTTTACTAGCGAATGGCTTATCCTGATCCCCTCCTTTGGCTCCAAAGTAATCAAGTTAAAAAGAAATAAATCAGCACTCAGCTCATCGTTGGCACTTGATACAGTACATTAAAAATCATTTTAAGCAGAGGAATAAGCCTCGCCCACTCTTGGTATGTGGGTGTTAGCGAGTAGTGCTGTACACTAGTAAAGTACACATAACAACATCCACTCACTCATGATCAGGTCTTTAAATGTGTTATTATTGTGTGCAACTTGTATTCAAGCATATCTTAAAACCCAAATCTGACCAAGCACAATGAATGGTATTTTTGAATTCAGCATAAAAAGGTGATCATATATATCTTGATAAAACTTTTGAAAATACCGATTTTGAAATTATTTGTAGACCTATTTATTTTATTACTTTTCCTTCTTCACGTCTACTTTTCCATCTATCCTCCTTCATTTCCTCAGGTTTCTTACCATTTGATATTATGCATGTTTCTCGATCAGAAGGACTTCAGAAGAACTAGCTGGTCCAAGACATAAAAGAGTAACGGTCATGCATGAAGAATAATTGATTTTTTTCTATAGTTGTCTTTGTTTAATGATGTTGACATTGCCTTTCGTCTTTCCATTTTGTATTTTTTTCCCTTAAAATTGTTTTCGGTTTCAAAATTCGTAAATACATGTTTGTCTTTTGTCGTTATAATTCGTTGTTGTGAAAGCAATGTAAGTCATACGAAGAACAATAAAATAAAAGTTGCAAAGGTATATTTAATTAAAATTATTGAAAACATGACGAAAGATAATCCCCGGAGAAGTGTGTACAATATGACCGAAAAAAAAAAAAAAAGGAAAATCAAATTGTTGAAAATACGATTTATTTGTATATGTTCGCTTTTACAGTTTCATCAGCATTATCATTGTGATAACGATTCCGTAAAGCAAATGTTTGGAAGATTTTGAAATTTCAAATTTGAAAATTATTCGAAAATCATAAAAGGACTCCAGATTATGTGATTATGTAAGGATTATGACTCCAGATTTGTGATTATGTAGCACAAATTTTCTACCTGGATTAGTTTTTGATTAGCTTAGTTTAGAAAATGGCCATTATTTTCTTTTCTGTCCTTAATAATTAAATTTAGAAATTAACTCATTTCTTATGTAAAAATGCGGAAATTTAATTTTCCTAGTCTCCGAAAGTCCACGTCCTTGAAAGATATAGACTTTCGGAGACTTCCAGCAGTCTATTATGAAAATCATCACCAGTTTTTTGCATCATTTCCGTCCTTGTGAATCGCCCACAAATTTCACATGCAAAGCTGTCGCAATCTTTTTCCTTCGAAGACACGAGCTTTGACCTTTTATTTCAGACAGCTTAAGAAAGTACTTTATCAAGAGCTGTGATAATTTTTTTCATAAGACCCAAATTTATTTGCAGTGGTGGGAACAGTATCTTCTGTTGGTTAGGAAAATGGGTCAATTTGAAAATGTCATTACTCAGGTCACAAAAACAAAGTTTGAAGAGAAGAACAGTTCGTTACCATTTATTTAAAGGCGTAAACAATTCGGAATTGACACTTCCAGTTCAGGAACAAGTAAAAGAAACAGTTTTTTCACACATTTCGGTATTTATATACTGAAATATATAATTGAAGAAAAATATTGCAGTTCATTTAATGTAATTTTATGAACATATATAATGTTTAGTATATAAATTATATCTAAATATTTTAATATAACCAGTTAAACTTGTTTATTTAAGATATGTGAGGAGTCATTTTCCAAAAGTAGCAAGGCCAGGTGAGAATCGAATTATTATAATGATCTACTAGCATAGCTTACTTATTACACCACACAACATGCCCCAAAACTGAGATTAACACTAGGTACTTTTGACAAATCGTCAAAAGTATCTGGTGTTAATCGAATTCATTATTTAGTCATAATTAATTTGCGAGACCAGCTCGTAAACTACAAAGAAATACACAAGGCTAGTGTGATCATTCAAAAGAATCTATGAAGGTTTTATATCCTCATAATACTTATTTGAGTCGCTATAGTAAATATTGTTTAGTCAATATTTTTCCAAGATTTTTATTCTATTTTTATTCAGGTTTCTATTTTTATTCTATTTTTATTCTATTTCATTCAGGTTTCACAATTACTAATTTTATTCATTTATTTATTAGCGTAGTACCAGGAGCCAAGTTATGGGCATTTTATGAACATCCTAGTTGGGAAAATTTTCTGATCATACACAAAATCAAAATTAGATAAAGGCCGAAAATACTGGATTTAGATTTTAAAGCAAGGGAAAATATTTTTATTTCTAATTTAGATAAATCTTCGGAGAATTTCAAAAGAAAAAATCTACCCTGAAATGAAAAACGATTTAAAACTAAAACATTTTTAATAAGATTTTATTAATCTTGTTGTTTTTTTTTTTTGTTGTTTTTTTTTAATACGATCTTTTAATTTTTTTTTTTTTTTGCATTTTATGAATAAATGAATTCATGAAATAAAAAATATTTATATTTCTTATTAACATTTTGTTCATTTTTAAACGTGACGAAACTAATTCGATAAAGATAAGACCCACTTCTCAGTATTAATAAATAAATAAATAAAATGAATGAATAAATGAAAAACGAATAGATATATAAATTAACTAAAACTAAATTAAAGTTTAATTAGAATTTTTAAAATTAAAATTTTAAAACTTTTTTGAAGACGAATTTATACATAGATTGGATAATTTGTTAAAAGAACGAGTTTTTTAGCGTCTGCTCTGCGAACCAGTTCTCTATGTCACAGTGCTTCTAAACTAATGTGTGCTGTCTTGAATATTTGTTGCGCTCCTAGATTCTTCTAACTTGCTTTCCTATCGTAGTTAACTAATAAACTGACACCTACTAATTGATATCAACTCCACGAAGACTACTACGGTGAGTTCTTTAAATTTATTTACACGCACATACACTTGTATTTAAATTTTTCAAATTTTGTTTAAATTTAGTTCCATTTTAACTTATATACGAGGGATTCCAGTTAATAGAACCCTAGGCACCGGAGTGGAGGACGCAAGCTGAACCTGCTTCCCTTCCTGATAATCATTGTGAATGTGATGAGAACTAATTTTTGTCAGCAAATATTAACTATTTTTCTCGTACTCACGGTCCCTGGACTTAATTAACTTTCGTGATGTATCTGATTGTGATGGTGGGAAATATATAAGATATAAATCTTTTAAAAATTCAATCACAGTTGCCTGTCTTGGCCAATTCGAAACGTTATAGAATTGTAAACTCTCTTTCTCTTCGGTGACGCATGAAAAGTAAAAATGACCAAACTTTAGTCGGTTGTATTTTGCTTGCACAATCTTGAAAGACTAAGTTTCGTTATGTCTTCACGCAAAAGATCTTTTGCTTCATCGTCCAAGGCATGATTTAGCTGTATTTGTTAAAATATATCAAATGCAATTATCTGAAAAGAGAAAGAGAATAAAGTCAACAGGGAAGATCTGAGTGGACGCAGCTTTGTTTCAATAATTATGAAACATTCTGTATTCATATTTCTTCTTCACTGGTAACTTGCCGACCTTTTTAGTTCATGATAAAATTTTAGTTCTATGATAAATCTGTTTATGTTAATTTGATATCACAGTTGATTAGTTCGAATAAACGATGATTTGGTAAATTAGCAGTTATTATATAAGTCTGAATCAGTTTATTCTCATAACCGATATCTTAAACGGAATCCACTGTATATTGTATATATTTGTAATTCGTTTATTTGTATAAGTACATAACTTTGTATTTTGGCTACGTCATTACAAATTATTTTAATTCTATATTTTTTTTGTAATATATTTTCGTAGATTTTCGCAGATATAGATATGTAGAATTAAGATTGAATGTATTTTTGTAATGAACTCACTTTTATAAATAGCGTTTTATTTCAAAAACTCTTTCTTCTTTCTGTCAGATCTGGAACACCGTGAAGACCTACATGGAAAACTATTTTGCAACACTTGAGTAGAGTACAGTACACGTAAAATAAGATTATATGCTTTCTCTTTTTTAATTATCTCAATTGAACGTGGTAGCGTAGATATTTTGTTATCTTTCTTCTTTCTATCAGATTTGGAATGCCGTGAAGACCCACGTGGAAAAATATTCTTCGGCGCATGTGATCGAGATGTCTGTGTTCTCACCCTCTTCATCCTACCGCCAGGCTCCACCCAGCAACAAGCGTAAACGAGTAAAGTAATTTCGATATAGATTCGCGGTAAATCTGGTCTTGACCTGGCTCTTCTCGTTGCTTCCTTTCTTATGGATGAAGTAAACGTTGAGTTTGTCTGTCAGTCTGTTTGTCTTTTCAAATCCTGAAAAATATATTGATTTTGCTTCCCAACATGATGTAAAAGCCAGCTGAGAAATTGTTATACCTTTTTTTTTATAATTAAATATATACGTTGCTTTGCAGAATAAGCACTCGATGAGTGATTTTTTATGTTGAAAAAATCGCTACAATTTTCTAAGAATATCTTCGTTATTTTTAGAATCACTACTCCCCCCCCATTCATTTTGAAGCTTGAATTCATAAGAATTATATAAGAGGAAATCTGAGATATTTACAAAGTCATAGAGCAAAAAATATTCAAGCCAAAAAACTCCTATTTTTTGTTTTGTTTATCCGCAATTTTAGGGATATTGTTATATGTAAGGAAATCGAAAGCTGAGTATCGAAGAATGAAAATATACTGAAAATGTTCGACTAAAATCATACATTGATGAGTGAATAGTAAATGCAAAGATAGTAAAACTGTGAAAACAGAAATATAAAACAAAATATTTTCTCTTTGAGGTTAACATCATTTTTAAAACATTAACAGCAGAAATATTAAAAAGTGAAACAAAATTTTAATAAAAGATACCTGTGCTTGAATAAAATTGTGTTTTTTGTCAATATCTACCGTTGTAATTACGCTTCTAACTTCGTCCTCAGTACTACTGAAAAACCCATTTATGGGGATAAATAATTTAATAAAAAAATGAAACTAACACGAAAATAAAAAGTAAAGCAAATGAAATAAAGGAATAATAAAGTACACAAATAAACTTTCAATGTCTTCCCCCAAAGAACCAGCCAGCCAGCCAGCCAGCCAGCCAGCCATGGGAAACGAAAAATGATATTGGAGTTATCGATTAATATCGGGCAGTTATGATTTACTGACTTAATGTTTTAGTCGTTTCCGATTCACCAAGTTTCAATAATTGCATTTGTATATCTACACTGAATAGATAGAAAGGAAAGATGAAATAAACTTATGTAACGGTAGCACCATGAGGCAAAAAATGAGGTAAAAGCCTCGACTGGGAAAGAAGTTGTCTATTCGCAATTCATTCTTTGACCGTGAAACTAAAAACAAAATAGAAAACAACTTCTGTAATCCCTTTCACACAGATCAATAATTCGGGCAAATACAGAGTGTGATTCTTACCTCTGTTCGACTCAAAGAATGCCCCCTTCGCAAAGTCTAAAATCGCAGCTGTCAGGCAACACGTGTGTTCTGGTCGGAGAAATGGTAATAAAAAGATCAACCCTTCTAACCGTGTCACGTGTGTGACTGGTCGGTGTACAATGGTAATGTGTACCCAACTCTAAGACGCCCGTACCAAACAAGGAGGATTGCTCCCTCATTTACATGGCATCCCAAAATAAGGTCAACTTATTTTACAAAAAGTTTTTTTTACAAATATACACAATTGCTCCTCGGTGGGGACTTCCCTGGTCTCCGTTTTATGCAACAGCACAACCTTGTGGATTAGCCGTTCCATTGCGGGAGAAGCTTTTGACGTACTTTTTTCCGACGACGCCAAGAATAGTGTCGTACTTGTACATATCATCTGTAAAAGACTGCTTGGATCAAACTGCTTCTCTTCATCCTCACAAAATTTCCTTTTAGCCTCAAATGGAGCAACTTCAACTGTGCTTGTTATTTCTTGTAGAATATTTGTCTCAGAGGTTTTCATTGTTTCAATAATTTCTTTCCTATCTGCCTCATTTGTACATTGGGTATTTTTATTATGACCATATTGATTATAACTGGTATTTTCAAGATATTTGGGAACTGTATCAGAACATTCTTGCCAGTTAAAATCATCTGTACAATTTCTGATATTTCCTGGTCTTTTAAACATATGGGCTTCACTTCTCTAATGTATTCTTCAGACTGTCTTTTTTGGAGAATTTGAGCCGTTTTTTTTAAAGGGCTATTGCTAATCTCAGTATCATTTGCATTTGCAATAACACTCATGGCTTCCACATTTTCCATAGCTGTCTCACTTTCCACAAACTCTTCACCTTTTACGACATCGATATCGGACGAGAAAATCGTTTTACAAGTCCAGCCTCATCTTGCACAGCACCTTCAGTTGTTTTTAGCTGCTCCTTTAAGCCAAGACATTCCTTCTCAATACAGCACTCAATAAGTAATACTTCTCGAAGAAAAGAATCAAGAATTTTGCACCAGAGAATATGAGTGCTATGGAATTTTTCCACAAACTTATCCATTTCCCTACTTAAGTGGCCAATATTTACAGGAAGGTTAAAGAGTAAGATAAATTAGGAGAGTGTGATTTTTGCTTGCCAGGTTTTGCTTGTTCACTTGGTGGTGATTCTTCTGTAATCAGAATATGTGCCAAACCCCGAGGATTACCATCTGTTTGAATTTGAGAAAGTTTCTCTTGAGCCACAGAAAGTTCCCTGATGAAATCTGTTTTGATTTTTTCTGTTACATTGGCTGACGTATTATGACCTAGAAAATAACGATCTTAAACACATACAAGACTCATTCTAAATGGTTTCATTTGTTCTTGATTCTCAATTTCAGATCTTGACAAAAGTTTTCCTGTTTTAGGTGATATAACAGGATCCTGACCAATCTCAATTTCTTTGGTGGTATGACCTGCCATGCGCGGTGTCGACTCCACCACCTGTAAATCTGCAACAGCTGTAGATGGGTCATCAGTATACCCAGACACAGGTTTGGTCATGTCAGGTTGAGTTCCCAAAAACTCCCTCACTTATCGATCGGTGTCAACTTCAGATGGCAGCTCTTCCACATTTAAATTGAAATCCTGTGTGCTTTCTAGGAAATCCAATTTAGCTTAGGCGACGTCAATTTGTCGTTGCGTCCTTATTCTCTCCAAGTCCGCCTTGTGCTTTGCTTCCACATCAATGTATTTTAGCTTTACCTTGAGAGCAGAAGCTTCAACCATTGCTTCGGTTGATTTTCTTGAAGTACAGGACAGGTGAGATGATCTAGAAGTACGAGATGAATGACTTCTCGATGTTCTGCTGGAATTTCTGGATGCAGAGTCAAATTCCAAGTCCCGCAGATAGGAAGTAACGTTTCTCATACTTGCCCTGAAATTTTTCTAGGGTTCTCGTGCCATCTGCTGCCTTCCCATTACTGTCGGTGAAGTGTGCATCAATTGTGCTATACGTAGCCTCGTGTCTGCTCATGATGTCCATTAGCATGTTTAGGCCGTTCCTTATCTCCTGTGTGTCCTTGGAATCCGACAGGAGCACCTGAATTTCATTAGCCTGTTTCCGCCATTGTGCAATGGTAGCAGTGAAATCCTTTGCAAGGTTTTCAAATTTCCAGTAAAAACTCTTGTCAGTCATTTTGCGAGTACTGCCTCCCTCGGGCTGTATTTTTTGTTGCTGACCTTCCATTCCGGTAGAGTACTACGTTTAGATATTACTTGCGCAGCAAAAAATTACAACAAAACGTACAGGCAAATTGCAATAAAAGGTACAGGTACAAAAAATAAACGGTCGCTAAGCAAATTCACAAGAACAAAGGAGACCTAGTAAACAAATTAACAAATTCCAATCTAAATACCGAAGCATGCATGCACAATAGGGAAGAGAGTTATTGCAAGAACGGGAAAAAATGTGCCCACGTGGATACGTAAATGTCCTCAAAAATAAAGTCCGTTACTGATAAATTTCGCAGAAAATGTCCTAGTTTCTGAATAGTTTCTGAAATAAAAAAACATGGTGCGTATTTTCACAGAGAAAAGTTCGAGCATTTGCTGTAACAAAAAATGAATGAGTGACGAATATTCTCCCAAAAAATGTTTTAAAATGTCCGCAGGAAAATATGAAATGAAACACAAAAAATTTTCACACAAAATGTTCAAAAATATTCGCAGCAAATAAAAAATTAAATAAAGTACATTGCAAGTATTCTCATAGAAAAGTACTGGTAGTGCCTGAAAAATAAAGTGGTAACGAATATATATATCCTCCAACAAAAGGTTTAAAATGTCCGCAGTATGTTGAATAAATGGGTGTCGAAAATTTTCTCACCCCAAAGAAAAGGTCCAGAAATATTTGTTTCAAAATAAATTCAAATTTGAAAAAATCATATGTGGCGCATTTATTCCACATAGAGAAAATCCTTGATATCCAAACCAGGGAATTTTTAGGGTTCGTTTCGCACGTGTACCGGCTACCATTCGCAAACACAGCCAGAGTTTCACTGTATCGGTAGCACCATGAGGCAAAAAATGAGGTAAAAGCCTCGACTGGGAAAGAAGTTGTCTATTCGCAATTCATTCTTTGACCCTTCTTTGACCGTGAAACTAAAAACAAAATAGAAAACAACTTCTGTAATCCCTTTCACACAGATCAATAATTCGGGCAAATACAGATACGTGTGTTCTGGTCGGAGAAATGGTAATAAAAAGATCAACCCTTCTAACCGTGTCACGTGTGTGACTGGTCGGTGTACAATGGTAATGTGTACCCAACTCTAAGACGCCCGGACCAAACAAGGAGGATAGCTGCCTCATTTACAACTTATATGAACGAAACATTTTATAGTTACTTATTATAATGCAACAAATGTTGCAACAATTAACAACACGTCCTAAAACAAATAAATTTTACATACTGCACAAGTAACAAGTATGAATGAAATGAGATACAAAGACGTCTTCTCCCGTCTATGACTGGAACCAAAAAGAGTATCTTACTTGATTTCTGGTTTTCACGGTGCAGTGAAATTGAGTATCTCAACGGACTTAAAAAAAAAATGTCTCCATTTTATTCAACGAATAAAAATGAAAACTATGAGTATTTTTCGCCCAACGGGTGCAAGACTAGAAAAAACCACCCAGAGAAATCCAAGAAAAGACAATTATTTTAAATTTGAATTTAGAATTTATTTGAATTCCCGTAAGAATTTAGATCTTTTTTTTTTTTTTTTTGCCTTTGTTCATCGAACAGAGAAATGGTGGTATTTTCTAGTCTGCACCCATCTCCTTACAATGAGATAAATAAGAAATCATCCAAGAGATGCCCAAGTTTTGATATTTATAACTCATAAGACTTGTTGTGGTCAATACCGTCTGTATGTCTCTGATTAGATTTGTTAATTTATGGAAGTTTTTGGATACTTTGGTCTGTGTTCGACATTGGTGATTTTGCAGATAAATTATTGTTGGAGAAATGAGAAATGTAGTTTCCTTTCTAGAGTAAGGCATACAACTAAACATATTCATTGTCTGAGCAAACTAAATAGAAAAGAGAATATGTAAAAAAAAAAGTGAAATGCAAAAAAGAGTTAATGAAGTTGTGTACGTTGTGTACATGTATGAGTGAACTTTTTAAGAGGTATGAGAGTCTGTGAGAGACTTATATATTTGAGGTTTGTTGTTTGGTTTAGTTTTGGTTTTATAACATAATCTTTGTGGATTATTTGATGCCAGAGCCATCCTGGCAGAAGATCAATGGTGGTACTATTTAACTGGAGGGATAAGGAGATTCATACCTTTCCCTAATGCAACTGAAGTTTGAACCACTATACCATGGGGACTCTCCCTATATTTGAGAAGAGTTCCTTTGGTTGTTGGCTATGTGGAATTACTAATGCCAGACTGTATAAAACTTTAAGGTATTACATGCTGTGTACTATATTGTAAAGTCATGTTTAATACATCCAAGGTTATGATGGGGACGAGAATAGGTCTTTGCATCTCAGCCATTCAATGAAGAAAGAAAAGGAAGTTTTCATGCTTTTTCCTTTTATATAAGGCTTGATTGCTATGGCAATGCTTTTGTCTAGTTCTAGCCATTATAAGAAAAATTCTTCTGCAGGCAAAAGAGGTGATCCCACACATGATGGCTTTGCAGAATATTCGATTTACCTTTAGATATTGAATTTACCAACAGTAGCAGTTAAGTCTGCACTTTCTACTTCCCCCAACAGCAGTGATACTTATCCTTTACAACTGCTCACCACTACTGTTATTCTTGCTTTCACAGAATTATAGTTATTCAAGTGTTAATGTTTTTGTGAACATATAATATCTATATAGAAAGAAATCCAAGAGATATGTGTATGTGTCCTCATAATCATTTAGTTTTACTGGATGATTTCAGGTACTCTCAAGTCAACTTGTTGTAAGTAGAATTTCAGTGAAGAATGAGCTGATGGTTAATGGAGATGGTTAATAAACGTGAGAATCAAACTTTAAAATGTTTGTTCTTTTGTCACCTCTACTTTCAATTTTTCATTTTGCCTAGTTTTGATAGGATTAGCACATATATAAAACAATCAGAAAATTTTCCAAAAGAAAAGACAAAGAAAACCATTTTAACATGAGAACTACTTTTATTTATGTATTCATTTATTAAACAGTATAAACATCTGGTCAGCAGATTGGAATTTTGAAAAAACTTTTAATATTTTTTTTCTGGAAGGTGGAGAAACAAGAAATAAAATGGTTGTAATGCAGGGGGTAGGGAAACCCAAATAAACAAACAAAACCACAAAATTAGATTTTAAAATAGAAAAAAATGTAAAAAAAATAAATTTATTATCAATCATTCAATTAGGTTGGTGGGTTGGATGGTCTCAGTTAAGATGTTCAGATCATGATTTTAAAAGTTAAATTGTAAAAACAATGCTTTTTCTTTTCTCTCTCAAACCCAGAGCTTTCCAAACAATATTTTTAATATGTGTCAGCTTATTAACTAAATTTTTCTTTGAATCTTTTCTTTTTATATACATTTTGAATTATTTATTCTGCTTGGCTAACAAAACTGATGTGCTGCTGTTTCAAAAATTTTGTTTAAATGCATTGCTGATGTAAAATGTTTGGAAAGCTCTGGTTTGCCAGATTAAAGCTTCTCCTGTTAAAGGGCCCTCAAAAGATCAAATAAAAAATCATTCATTAAAATTTTTAAGTATTTTAAATCATTTATTAAAAACTTTTTTAAAAATTCGAAAAAAGCTGAGTGTTAATGTTTAATTATCCAAAATCTTAGTAATAAATAGGTTAATAAGACTCCTTTATTCTTTCCTAAATAAAAGCATTAACATCATCAAGGTGTTCTATAATGATATTAATGTTTCTATTATAATGTAAACCTAACAGGTTGTCTAATTAATGATATAAAATTTGTTTTAATTTTTAAATTAATTTTACAGTGACTCACAGGTTCAATATGTAAAATTTTTGTCCACATCCATCCATCAACAAACCACCAAACCACCCATTTTGGGACACCGGTTCTTTGTACACTTTCCATGGTGAGAGAATAAAGAAAAAATTTAAGTGCTTAGACCAGAGGTTCTCAACCTTGTAGTCATAGGTACCACAGTAGCTGCTGAGATTTTTATGTGAGTACATACCACACACTGGTGATTATTAATGTTTTATTTTTTTTTTATTCTACCATTAGAGTTTTCCTTTCAATTTTTTTTATTGTTACAAATACATATTGTAATTTTCTGGACACACCTGATTTCCCTAGAAAACAAAAAAAATTTTTTACCAAATTCACAATCAGTAGATAATCTCAAATTTATCCTCTTAATTGTTTTTTGGAGCTTATATTTTGAATTTGTTGTTACAAATAGGTGATCCAATAAATCTTCCATCTAGCTGTTCATTTTCAGGAAAATATATTTATTAATTTTTACAGATAGAAGGAATAAAAATTAAAAATTAGTTATTAGAATAGTTTTAATGGAAATGTTTTGTTTTGTATATTTTGCATATAAGACCAATATTTAGCATCATATTCATTATTAAGTCAAACTATAAATGTACATTGATTTCTTTTAATAATAATATATTTAAAAACCCAGCTAGTGCATTAATTTGTTGTTAAATTTGACTATAGCACAAATAGTTGAGGACATCTGGCTTAAACCATATATAAAAGAAAAGTAAAAAATATAGAAATATTTAAAAAATATTAAAATTAAAATACAAACTTATGAATTAAAAAAAAAAAAGATTTTATTGAAACATTGAATTTTAACAAATAATTTAAATTAAAATTTTTTAAATCAATAAAAGTATCCTAATTTTTCAAATTTAAAAATTAAATTAGAAGCATCAAATAAAATTAAAACTGATGTGGAGCTATTTAATTATTTAAAATCCAGAATCAGCCATTGTTTATTAAGTTTCTATATATACTCATGCATAAGTCAACCCTTGAAATCATTCATTTATGGGATTAATTTTTCAAGCCAAGTATTGTACTTAGTCCTTCCCAATCTTATTACTTATGACCAATAAAATTTTGCATAAAAATCAGATGTTCAAAATTTGACCTATAAGTGAGTATATATATATATATATATATATATATATATATATATATATATATATATATATATATATATATATACAGTCTTTTTTCCATCTTCTTTATATAGAATTTTGACATCAATATGGATGGGGGTGGTAGGGACAAAAATTGACTGAACTGGTTGGAAAATAACAACACAAATATGCTGCTATCAGCTCCTTCTATAAACAGTACATGCTTGATACTATAACTGAACTAAAAGGAGAAAAGTGTAAATTTCATTTTGCCTTTCTCTATATACAAAACATTGGTTATTGATGTGTACAAGTTAACTCTCTTGTCTTGAGATCATTATTTAATTCCTCCTAAAATGCTATTTCTAGCAAATTCAATGCAAACCTCTGAGAGGTACTGACAGAGCTTGTACAGTAATCATATTATGGTGAAGGCCTCAGAAACTGAGATGAATTAACTACTCAACCCTGGGTGTCTGCTGTAATTGGAAATATCTTACTGGCAACCCTGTTACATGATAGGCATCTCACTTGGGGAGATGGTGTTATTATTTGCTGCATTATTAAGAAAAACCCACTGGATTATCCCTTATTCTTGGTAAGAAGGTCTGATTTAGGTGTGAATGACTGTAAATAACTTGTTTGATCCCCCTACAATCCTTAGCAGACACCCATATACTTAATTTGTTGTTCAGCTCAACATCTTTTTTTATTAGAAACCCATTATTATACACATTTTAGGGGTAGGTCTTTTAATATATTTTTTAAAAATTTTGTTTTTAGGGAAAGACTGACTGATAACTAGAGAAAGTAGAACAGATCAATTGATATTCAGAAAACTTAGTTGAATGTCATGTTTGAATTTCTCTTTTTACACAAAACTTTTCATAGATTTTTCTAAATATAAATCATCATAATTTGAATAGGTAGTGAAGGCCTACATGGACATCTACTTTTCTAGTGATGGTTTGATGGGAAAAATATATATTCATTGTATATCTCACAGGAAACCCTGTTACACAATAAGCCCTATCTGTGAAGAAGCTGCTTCACTTCAGTCTTGTTTTTTTGTTTAATGGCATATCAACCTTTGTTAGATATTTAATTCAAAAGCCATCTTTATAGAAGATGTGTCATTATTTAATCCATTTCAGGATGGGATAAGGAAGTTATAGTAATAGCACAACTGAAGTTTGAACTTGCATTCTACAATGTCGCAGTCCAGCAAATTAGTAACTGTGCCATCGGAGCTCTCCCTGTCATTCCACTATTGCCATTTTTAGTGCAAGCAAATACAGTGTGTTAGGTGCTGTAATTTACATTTAAAATTCAAACTGATAATGTATGAGTAACCACTTTTTTTAAAAAGTGGGTAGTGATAAAAAGATATCTAGAAACCATGTTACATGATTTCACTCATGTAGAAGGTACTTTAACATTTATCTGTTAATCCCAGATTCCAACTTTCAAACATCCTTCAATTTGGTAATCGTGGGTGGCAAATGACACATTAGTTAGGGAGAAGGGTTGACCTGTTTGCACCACCAGTAGATGTCCACGAATGCCTGGAATTTAAACAAATCTGGGCCTTGATAGATATCTATTTAAAACTTTAATAAGTTATACATTTATATTGATTTATTAATTTACTGAAGAAAAAAGTCTAAACAGAAAATTCTAAAATAATGTTCAAATTAAAGTAACTGAAAATTAAAGTTTATTTTCCAGTAATTTGACAAAATCAAATTGATAAAAAAATGTTTTAAGGATCTAGAAATAAATGAACACTTCTTTAAAAAAGACAAACATTTCTCAGATCAAATAAAACTTACAATTAAATTTAAATTCGTTTTTAAACCAGTCACTTAAATCATATATATTTTCTTTGAACTTAAAAAAAAAATATATAAAAATCACAATTCATTGTTTCACATTGAAAACTTTTTACAGCTTCTCATAGAAAGATGAGAATAAGGGAAGTCACTCCCAAATCAACTGTTTCCATTCGATGATAGAAAGCAACTACAATCAAAGTTCAAGTAAAGTTTAAATAAAGGATCCAGTGTTTCAATTGGTCAGAGTAGTAGGAGTGGCTGAGATCACATGAATCATTATCAAAATATGATTGGTGGAAAAAATTCATTGTCGAGCATATGACATGAGGTGGGATAGGGCTGTTTGTATCACCAAAACAATATGTCTGAAAAATGTGAACATTTTTTTCTAATTCTTTCCTTTTTATCCAGAATTTACGATGAAAAAATATGATTCCAGCTCACAATTTTTGTTAACCTTTTTGAATTTGTAAAATATATATATATTTTTAAAAAATTTCAAAAAACAAAACTAAAACTTTAAAAAAAACTTCTTATAAAAAAGCCAAAAAAGGGGGAAAGGCCTGAAAATTTTCATTTTTGACAAGAAAAAAGGAAAATATTTATTTTAAGTACTAATTCTTCTGTCCCATAATAAATGTTAAATGTTAAATTTGCATATAAATTTCATGTACTAAAAGCCCTTACCATTACAGGACAGAAGTATTATTATTACATTCTTTATACCATAAAATTTATTAAAGTCGTATAAATTTCATGCATTAAATATCACAATAATTATGGGACAAAGACATTATTATAATTACTGCCTATAATAATTGTTATATTTTGTACGCGATTTTTATATGTAAATCTAACAACTAATACAGGGCAGTTGTGGTAATGATGATACCTGTCTCATCATAGTTGTAATGGTTAGTGTATAAAATTCACATGTAAACATAACAATTCTGGGACAGTGGTAATTATACATTTCATAAATTTAAAAAATTATATTTCATTAGTTATTATATCCTTAAAAGAAATCTCGAAAATTTTTCTTTTTAACAAAATAAATGATTGAATAAATCTAAGTACCAACATTTTATAACATAAAAGAAAATTGTTGAAAAAAATGAAAAAAGAAAAGGAAAGGGTATATAAATTGGGTGTAACAATTCTTTTTTGATGCAGGCTGATTATATATATATATATATATATATATATATATATATAAGCACATATCTATTAACTTTTATCTCTAATAGGTTTGAAATTCTTTTGCGTGTGAGTTTTTTTAAATTATTGGATTCCAAGAAAGATATATTTCTATTTTTTATAACATTTTCAAAAAAGGTAAAAATACAAAATTTAAAATGATAAAGATACTATATAAAAATAGCCACAAAAACGATAATTATTTTATAACTTGTCCCATGATAATTGGTATATTTGCGCATGAATTTCAGCCACTTTAGTGAAACAACCATTATGTAATAGAAATACAATTTGACTTTTGGGATTATAATTACTACCACAATCACTGTACCATAGTATTTGTTATATTTCAATTTATATTTAATAAACTAAATGTCATAACTTTAATGAGACAGTGTTAATAAGAATAAAAATAACAAGGATACCTCTGTTTCATAATCATTTTTAAATTTGTAGATAAATTTTCTATATTAAATATAACAATTATTTTGTGACAGAGTAAACAAAGTAAATGTTAAGAATTTCATATGATTTATTTAATGATAACTAAAGCAGAAATAAATTCCAAGATGAGAAGAGAGATGAAAGAAAGGGAGTGAAAAGGGGGAATAAAAAAAAGGAGGAAGATAGGGCGAGTGAAAAAAGGTGGGGGGAATAGATAAATAGAAAAGAAAGAAAAACACTTTCCCTCTCTTACTATCTCTCCAAATTTCGTTTTTAGAATTTTATAAATTTTTTAGCAGTTGTCATGGTATTTTTGTCTTTAGAATTCGTACAGTTAGTGATCGTGTAAGGGGAGATCACTGTGTATGGAAGACTTCTTGCATAAGACCAAAGAATCCCCCTTCTGCAGCCTTTAAAATTTTTTCAGTGGAATCAAAAAGGATATTTAAATAGTTGAAAATAAAATGAAAAATAAAATAAGAAGAAATGACATTTTTTCACCTTTCTGGTCATTTCAGATGGAATATTTGGCCAAATCTAAACTGGACTTTTATCTAATAAGTGGGTGGTGGGACTAAAAAATTCTAAACTCTGTGCTAAAGTTTGTATGTGTGCGCGCGCGTGTGAAGGTGTAAGTAAACAGGTTGTATATATATGGATAAAAAAATATGTAAAAAGGTACAAATTGATTGGAATTTGGGAACTGTCACACAGAAGAGAGATTTGACTCATTACTAATACTGTTGGATAATACTCCAACATTGGACAGAAGAAAGAAAAATTTACTTTATAAAATTGATATTAATATAAAGAAAGTCAAACTGGAAAAATACATAAAAGTAAAAAAAAAAAGAAGATTCAATTATATATTAGAAATTGTTTATCTTGATTTGAAAGTGCCACTGTCCAAACAATTTTTAGTATTTTAATGACTCTTCTCAAAATTATGGACAATAAATTATTCTAATTTAAGAAAACTAAATAAAGTCACAATCTAAACAAAAATAAAAATTATACAAATCAGAGTTTAAAATAAAGTCAAGTTTAAATAAATTAAATCTTTTCATAAATCTAATTTCATTTATAATTCCCACCGTGTATATTTTACAGATAACTATTAAATACCATTTTATACAATCTATAAAATACTATTACGAAAAAGTAGACCATTAATCTAAGCTACCAAACTACAAGTATCAATTCTCCATTAAACTTTCAGATGTAAATGGAGCTAAATTCAGCTTATATATATATATATATATATATATATATATATATATATATATATATATATATGCAGTTGAGAATTCAGTTGATATCACTACAGTTAAATATTGAAGGTTGGGTGAGGGGGAAACAATATTTTCCAGCAGTTTGAAGATGGTGTATCATCATAATGAAGAAAAAAAATGAGCACCCAAAGAAATTGGTGATCAGGGTTCAAAATTTTTGGTTTACATTTATTGATTGGTAATTTTTTTAAATATATATCAATAGAAAATTTTATACCTTGTATACAAGAGTGTTTGGTTGGTTATTATTTTTTTATTTTTATAATTCTTAGGGAACAAATAAATTACTTAAAAAATCATTCATTTAAAACCTCATAAAAAGTTCAGACATAAATATTTTAAAGATAATAAAATAAAATATTTTAAACAAAAATCTAATCTCACTTTATTTTATAAAAGGAATTATCAAAAACAAAATCTTTAAATTATTGAAATAAATTATTAATTTCAGTTTTATTCTAAATGAAAGAATTACATTGAAAGAGTAAAAAGTATTTAATATAAAAAACAAATTAAAAAAGGTTTTTTAATAGTGAAAAAAGAAAATAAAAATACTTTTACACAGAATTTTTCTGTTTTTTCTTATCAGAATATAAAAAAATCCAAAATCTAAAAAAAAAAAAAATCTTACAAAAAAACAAAACAAAACACCCCCTCCCCTAAAAAAAGCAATCCCCTCCTAAAAAATAAGATGTTTTAAAACAATGAAAAAACAAAAACTATTGATTATCTTTTATTCAAAAAAATTGAAAAAAAGAAAAATCACTGACTTTTTACAAAAAATCAGCAGTTAAATTTTCAAAACAAAATGAATGAATGGTCAAACCTCTACTTAAAAAACCCCAAAAGAACAAATGAAGTTATTTTCTTTTATCAAAAAGCCTTCTTTCTGCTTATTTTCTTGCTCTTTTTCTCTTTCCCTATCAAATGAAATCAACTCAGATCCATTGGATCATCTCAAAAAGACATTTTCCTATACCATCTGACACTATTACTTCATTGTAATTTAATGTTCAAGTTTTTTTTCTTTTACAAAAAAATAAATGTTTTCTTTTCTCAAATATGGATTTGTTAACAAAAAATTTTGTTTTTTCTCACTTCTAAAATTTGTCTTTTTTATTAGAATAATCCATACTCAAAAGGAAATTATATCATAATTGTTTAAATTAGATTGTTTTTTTTTTGTCTTTTATATAAAAAAAAAACTATTTAAAATAAAAACAAACAACATATTCATGTTGAAAAGAAAATCTATATATTCACTAAATTTGTTTGTTAGTTTTCCAAGATGTGTCATCTTATATAATGGCGTAGAACAGGTGTCATTTGAAACTGAATCTACAAAGCAGTAATCTACCACCATAATCCATAAAAATATTTACAAATTGCACAATAAAATAGATTCTAACTTTTACATTGCATTCCTTTAAAAAACTTTTGCTGCATGTTGGTACTTATTTATTTGAATTAGACACATTTTTTAAAAATGAAATTCTCTTTTAAGTTTATAAAAGAAAAAAATCAAAAACAGAAATTTCTTGTCTCACAAATTTATTGTTTTTCTTTCAAATGATTTCCTTTCCTAATTGAATAAGTTTTTAGAATAGGCAGCAGATTAAAATAATTTTAAGATTAGAATTGTGTACAAAATAAGTTTGCTTATGTAAGTTGTTTTTGAATTTTAAATAATTCATTTTTTTTAAAATAAAATAACATTTCTCACAGAATAGGTAGCAGATTTTTTTAAAATTACAATTAGTACTCTGTAGAACATTGAACTTTACAAAATAATTTGTTTTGAATTCTCATAAAAATAAATTTGATAAAAGAAAGTTTCCTAGAGAATAGGCAGCAGAGAAATTAGCTGTATAAAAGATACATATATAAATAAAAGTTTCAAATTTGGTGGCTACTATGATCGCATTTAGATATTAAGTCACTTTATCATCAATTTGAAAATGTGTTCTTTTGAGATGAATCAATTTTGGGTCCAATGGATCTGAGTTTATCAATTTTGAATTTAGAGTATGAAATTTTGTTGAAAGAGAGTGTATATATGTATAACACTTCATTGATAAATGACATGAACAACATTTCTAAAACCTCTGCATTAACATTAAAAATTTTATGGCAACTCAAGTATTTTAAAAGAAAAAAATATTGCTAGAACCCTTATCCAGTTTGTGATTTTTATTAATAAAATTGATAAATACTTTAAAAAATTTAAGAGAAATTTTAAGAATAAAATAAAATATCATTATACAGAAAACTATGAGAAGAAACCTGAGCATAATTTTTAAAATAATTATTAACTATTTATAAATTGTGTGTAATCCTTCAAAAACTTTTAAAGTGTTTAAAACAAAATTCTTAAAAAGAATTCTAGAATAAATCAAAATGTTAAAAGGAAAAGGACTTTTGAAAATTAACAATATTAGAAAGGGAAAAAATTATCAAATAAAAAAAGTATGTTGTGAAAAACGACTGTCTTTCCAATAATAAAAAGATCAAGTCAGCAGTCGAAAGAAATCAGCAGATTTTTTTTTTTTATTAACAAGGGAGATAACCATCATACTTTGAAAGAATTATTAAACCAAATTTCATTATGATAAATGTTGATATTGTTTTAATATCAGCTTAGAATGAAAAAGAAATAAATAGCCAATCCAACATTCATTCGATCAATAAACAAATTTTCATGCATTCAGGCAATAATGTATTGTTGGTGGGGGAGTCCTTGTGACATAGTGACTAACATGCTTGACTGCAACATTATAGTAAAATATTGTTTCTAGATTTTACCCGATCTCTTCAAAAGCTTTATGAAAATCTAACCTTTGAATACTTTCATTGAATATCTTTATTATCTAAACACTTTTAATGTTGAAAGTTATCATTATTTTCATCAGTGCAAAGAAAGCTTTGGCTTTTGCTTTGTGGAGATTTCTGATATTGTTCTATGGATTAATTGGATATTTTGAAATGGCACACATATATGAGCACACACAAACATACTTTAAGTGAAAGAAATCAAACTTAGCTTTTCCTATTTTACTGCAATTATGCTAGAGAAATGATGGAAATAAAAAAAAAATTAAAATTAGAATAAAAACGAACTTTTAAGAATAAAAATCTTATATAATTTTTTTAAAAAATACAATAAATAAAAGAAAATGATAGTAAAAGACCTGTTTAAATTAAAATAACATTTGAAATGAAATTTAATTACTAGAAATCTGCTAATGAATTTGATAAATTTAATGTAATATCTCATTATGTATATTAAACAGATAACTATTGAATTTCATAAAATAAACTCTTTAAAAGTCAAAATAAAATAGTCTAGGCAACTAAACTACACATACTAATTCTCCCCATTAAACTTATATGAATTTCTGATATCAATGGAACTATATGTATGCATATATACACACACACAACTGACCAAACGTTTGGGACCACATTGATTTTTTCTCTCAACTTCTCTTTAAAGACATGAAACTTAATTCATTTTTTAAATAAATTTATATTTTCTATGTTTGCATGCAATGATTTGAACCAAAATGGAAAATTATTTTCAATTAAATCATCAATTATAAATAATTTCAATTAAAGCAGCAAAGCATTTTCATAAAAAAATCCACCATGGCATTAATTACTGCAGAGCAAATTTTGAGCATCTTTTCAAGAAACTTGTAAAAGTATGTTCATGGAAGGGATTCCCAATCAGTGTGTAAATGTGTAAACAAATGCTTATTCTTAAGCAGTTCACTTTGAATTTATGATCAATTGCAAAATTATCCTTTTAATTTTGAGAAATAATTCAGGGTGATCCCAAGTTTTTAGTCAGTAGTATATATATATATATATATATATATATACACTTCTATATATATATATATATATATATATATATATATATATATATATACACACACAGTCTACTATATATATACACACACTCTACTATATATATATATATATATATATACACACACACACTACTATATATATATATATATATATATATATATATATATATATTTGGGTGGATATAACCTAGAGAATTCAGTTGACATCACTATTCTTAAATATGCAAGATTAGGAGATGGGAACAATATTTTCCAGCAGTATAAAGATGGTTTATTATTGTTTTAATGAGAAAAAATGAGCACTAAAAAAAAAAAAAATATGGTGATCAGGATTTCAAATTTTATTTGCTTGGATTTTTAAAAGATATACATTAATATAAAGTTTATCTCTGATTAATTTTAAATGCAAAAATAAGATTTAAAGATAAAATTTTAAAGGAAAAAATAAAATTAAAGGACAAAAGGAAAACAAACACTCCAAAAACAGTTTGTAAGAATTAAAGAAAAATTCAACAAAATAGATAAGAATTATAAAAATGTCATTTCCAATCAGATTGGGAAAGTTAGATATAGGTTTTATTGAGAGATTCATTTATATCACATAAAATTCACATATTCTTTAAAATTGTTAATAATACTTAAAAAAAGTTAAATTTAGCTATAATAAAACTTACTATTTTAAAAAAGCTTGATTTTTTCCATAGTTAAATTTATTTTAAATTTAACAAATAATTAATTAAAAATGCTTGAATAATCTTTTGCTCTGAAGATAGGAAGAAAAATCTAATATGTAGTCGAATGTTGGTTTGGAGAAAAAAAAGGAGGTATTTATACAGAAATATTTTACTATATATCCAACATTTCTTAGTTATAGTAATGTTAAAGATATAAGAAAGAGAATTTCTAGTTCTGCATGGAGATATTTTTATTGGTTTAAAAGAAGTATATTATATTCCATTACTGTAATATATATTTAATTTATAAATTGAGGGAAAAATGAAGCTCTTTTGAGGGAAACTATGAATAGATATAATTTAAACAAGAAATGATCTTAAATTTTTTAGAAACAAAATTAAATCTCGCTACAAATTTTTCTTCTAAATTTCTACTTTCCAACAGTAAGTATTTTTTGAATCGTATTTCTCCCATTTTTTTTAGTTTTCTATCAATACAGTATTTTTGGAATATAAACAGAAATGTTAAACATTTTAGCATAGTTATTTTCCACTTCTATATAATTATGATTGTGTAAATCACTTAATTTAATTAAGCAATACAACAATTATCTAAAAACAGCAGTTGAAATTTTATTGATTATGATTCAATAAATACAGACAAGATGAATACAGCAGTTTTATAGTTTCCTCAACAGGGGAGTTCTTTGTCTGTCTGCAGCAGTAATAATTCTTTGTATAAAGTATATTACATTATGTAAAAGAACTATGCTTTTGGAAAACACTAAACATACTTCTACCAAAGTGTTCTCAATCTAAAAGAAACATTTGTTTTTTTTAATCTGATATATAAAGCAGTAACAGATTTTATTCATAATGTTAAATGGAACACATATTTGTTTTTTTGTGTGCATTAAGATAAAAACATCTGCAATTTACTATTTTACATAATCTTGTTTTTTTATAACATTCAATCTATCACTTTATAATCACTATCATTTCATTACTAGTTTTACTTTACCTGGCAAATTTTATCACCTTTATACATCTTAATCTTAGTCTGAGGAATATATTTATGTTTTTGTTTTTTTTAATTTTTCAAATCCTCCAGCAATCAAATTCTCTCTCCTTCTAAAAATTGTTATTGCTTAAAAAAAGAAACTGTCCATGAATATTAAATTATGGAAAAAATATTTTAAAAATAAAAATTCAAAATTTAAGATAATCATGAATAATGTTTAAGTTTGTTTATAGAAAAACAGAAATATTCATGAAATAGAATTTTAAAAAAGGAAAAAGAGTTTTCAAATTAAAGTTTCATATTTAAGATTTTGAAAATTAAATATAGACAATAACTAAAAATGTAGGTCATATTTTTGAATGGAGGAAATGTCTAAAAAAAAAAAAAGATTTAAAATTCCAAGGTAAAAATATTTAAACAAAATAGGCAAATTGTATTAAAACATCTATATCTCCACAAATTTAACTGAAAAAGAAAAAAAAACTAGTTCATTTACAACTGAAAATATATTTAAAACTGACCAGAACTAGGCAAGTTCAAAAACCTTGGCATTCAGCTCTATCTCTTCAAAGCAACTGTATTTTTTTCTTGTTATAAATTCAATACAAGGAGGGATATGCCTAGTAAATATTTTATCAACAATCGAAATAAACTAAGAATTACTTTATATGCCCTTATACACACTTCAGCAGGAAATGCAACATTTATCTTCAATGTATGTCATATTTATTTGATAAGCTGTTTGTCAGAGTCATAAAATACTGGTGGCATAACATTCAATACCTAGACTGAAGGACCTTAGGCTAGTATTAGTAATTTGTCCAACCAAGTGAATTAAGTATATATATACATATATATATATATATGTGTGTGTGTGTGTGTGTGTGTGTAAATATGTAAAAATGCATGCCAGTTGATACATACACACATATGTACATGCGAGCAACAGCTCATACATAAATATACTAACATTCAATAACAAAAATTCAGGCACACACACAAATAACCCCCACTTTTCAAACAAAAATTAACCATATTAATCGTTTTTTTAAAGATCATCACTCTGTCTGCTGATTGCATGAAACTCAGGGTTACCACAGACAGTACCATGTATTATACATATATATATATATATATATATATATTTGTAATAATATAAATTCTTAAACAATGATGGCTGTATTAATTAGCTAAAGAACTTTATATAAGTTCTTTAGCTAGTTAGTACAGAATCTATATCATATATATATATAGTAAGAATTATATAAGTTCTTTAGCTAATTAGTACAGCCATCATTTGTTCAAGAATTTATATTATTACAAATGGAAGTTTTCAAAATTAATAAGCTGGAAAATTTTTCTGAGGAATCCAGCAAACATTTCTATTTACATTTAGAGAAAAAAACAGGAAATTCCATTTTCAGGTTTATACTGCTGATAAAGAAGATACCTTCTTTCTGTACAGATTATACACCTGATGGTGGTTGGAGAATAAATTGGTCAAAACATTGTGAAGCAACATAAACAATGTGAAGAAAGAGTTCAAATCTTTGGACAGCTCTTGGAATGATGAGAAATTTTCTTTTGATAATAGACAATAGCATGCAGTCAGGATAAAGAAACATGAAAGCCCAGAAGCTTAACTCTGAACCAATTGTTGAAAAAAAAAATCAATGAAACAGTGTGAAAAGAAAAAAAAAAGAAAGGAGTTGTGAAAAGACATGGGGTGTGGGGAAGAAGCAGAAAAAAACAAAAGAAAAATAGAAGCAAAAAAAAAAAAGAGTGGCAGAAAGAAACAGAGAAAATAAAGAAAAATAAACAGACAAGAAAAAAATGGGAAGAATCACCAGATTAAAAACAGAAAAAACATTTTTTATCATTTGTGCCAAAATATCTACTCCAAATTAGTTCAGATCCAGTAAGCACCATGATTGAATAAATGCAGGATCTGTATTTGGCTAATATGGTAAGTTTGAAAGTTATCACAAGAGATTAAATGTTAGACAAAAGCACTATGAAATTGTTATGGGTACAAATTCCACCAGTGACAATTTTATTGGATCTTTGTTTTTTGTTTTATTTTTTGTAGAGTGAAAACTGATATCAGGTTATTATGAAATATTTTACCTTATAAATAAAACTAAGGAATTAAAAAAGAAAAATACTACCTTTGACAAAAAAGAAAAAAAAAACACTGGTTGGAGAAACCTCACAATAAATATACATTTTCGTTCTGACTAAGATTGAGAAAAACATGATTTAATTCTCTAGTAATGATTACATATTGTTATATCTATTTTCAAACATACTTTCAAACTGTACATATAAAAGGTTCCCACTTTTTAAGATGGGGTAGGAGAAAGAGCATTTGATTTAATGAATGTGAAAAAATTATTTTAAGTTGAAGGGGAAAAGAAAAAATATTAAAAAATAACATGATAAAAGAGGTAAAGGTTTGACCACAATGAAACTCTTAACACTATTATCATCATCATTATCATTATTATTACTATTATTTATAGCATCACTTGCAATTTGTCACAACTCACAATTATTGCAATAATCAGCATTCTACAAGAATTTTCAGAAGTGAATGATACAATTAGTATTCCAGGATGGGATAATATTTTCTATGGGAAAAAATTGGTTTTTATATAATATAATTATCATATGATAAGCAATTTTTGTATGATTTTCATAATTAAGATTACTGCTTTTACAGTCACTTCAATAACTGTCTCTACCTAGGAACCCTATGATGAATATTTTTTATATTAATATTGAAGGGCTGGGATATAAATATATTCAAAGATAAAAAAATCACAAATCTCACACAGCTAAAGTTTCTATCTGTACCTACAAAACTTCATCATACATGAATTTAACATTTCAACTTTAAATTTAAATGTTTTTTTCTGGAATTTTACAAAACATGAAAAGATTTGCATAATTTTATTTACAATCTAATTGTAATTTATAGAAAATTATTTAATTATATTTTTATCATTTGGAATACTTTAGCTATTGTCTTTATTGTTATTGAACCTGTGAGAAAAAGTTATCCCAACTAAAGGTAAGATAACAAAGAATATTATAGCTTAACACTTGTACCCTGTCATGGTTAATGGGATAAGAACAATTTACCCCAGTGTATTAAATAAATGATTCAGTTTGAGGTACTGTGTGGGCTTCTGAGTTTGACATGAAACACCTGAAAAAGATCGAGGGACATATCAACCAAAACATTGTGAGTATAACAATGAAGATAAAGACAATAGTCCAAATATTCTAAGTGATAAAAATTATAAGACTTCATCTCAAAAATTTAGACAAATTAACATATTCATTTTAATACTATAAATAATTTATTTCTATACCGATTAATGAAATAATTTATTTTATTACTTCGATTGCTGTCAGACAATGGCAATAAATGAATAAAGAATCATTATAAAAATTCCGATTAAATTAAACTGCCACTTTGTCTCGTGATGACAATGGAATATGATTTAATTTTTTTAGCATAGAAATTTTTATTGCTAATGACAACATAATATTTCTGAAGGAAGATATTTTTCTGATTATGTCCAGATCTCAGTGCTCTAATAAAACTAATATTAGTAAGATACTATCTATTTTACAAGTATTTTTTTACAAAATTGATTCAAGTAATTCCAGCAATATTTCTAGCAATTTTTGTTATTTTTTCTTTAAAATTATATTTTTCATGTGTTTGTTTGCCGACGTTATTTTTTATTACAAGTATTAAAGAGAAAGTATTTTATTTTAGTTTTCTGTATTGAGAAAGACACAATAAACATGATTTATAACAAATTCCACACTGGCTTTTAAAGTATCATTTAACCATTGTCACAATCGTATCTTCATACTACTATTTTGATAATAACATTATTAGCAATTCTCACTAACTTTTACTTCTAAAACCAAATCATTATTTTTACTATTATTGTGACTAGTAATACAATTACAAAGCATATGTTAGTAGCACAACAATTTGAACCGCTGTACTTTTGGCACTGTAATTAAAGCATTTGTAAGATTATTATTATCATTATTATTATTTATGACAGCCAGTCAATCATATCTATTCCTTCTCAAACACTTTTTCTTCACAGTGTTTTATAGTTATAGTGCTGTAATAAAAATATCACATGTATTTGTATATTTATTCTTGTCTGTAATGTGCTAAAAATTCAAAAAATAACAATGATAATAATTTGGCAGAAGGGGGCAAAAGTTTAACCAAAAACACTTATCATCACTATTATTATTAATAATAATGATTTTACAACTACTAGTTATAGCACCATTTTTATCACATTATTATCATCATCATCATCATCATCATTATTATTGCCATTATTATTATTATTATTAGCGTATTTATCATAATCAGTACATGGTACAAATACTTAGCAGGGATGGTGGGTTAACTTAAGAAATAAATACTAAGTTACTTCCCTTGAATACATCCTTTACAAGAGTAAATACTGGTTAGTTTGCTATGAAGTTGTTCAAGTCAGCTGACCATTACTATTGAAGTGAATTCAATTCTTACTGAGTGCTTTACATTTGTATCATAATAAATTTTCATAATCATACTTCATAGGATGTCACCTGTGTTTGGAAAAATATATTTAAAAACCCACAATAACATTAGAAAGGAATTAGCAAAATATCAATATACTGTAATTTTTTGCAGCTCAGGAACTACAGTGAAAATATAATTTAGAATCAATGTCCACTTAATAATCTACACTATATGTTAAGTTAGAACATAGCTGTTTGCCATGATTTTTTCCTCTGAATTATAAAAATTATACAGCTGATCCAATTAAACAATTTGCTTTTTTGAGGTTATTAATTTAAATCTCAAATTCAAATTAATAACCTCAAAAAACAATTATAATGATGATTGGAAAAATATATTTAGAAACCTGTTAAAACCTAATTGTTACTTAAAATATCTATTTTATATGAACCATAATTCTTTTGATAGCAAAGGTATACTAGTATGTACAACAATTCTAATTGCTGTTCTCTAAGTACCAAAACTACAGAATTTATAAGATTGGTTATTATAAATAATTACAATAAACCCATCAACTGGATTTTTCATTTTAGTTTTTCTTCAAAGTATTTTTTGTTTTGAGTTATTATTTGCATATCACATTTTGAAATAATATTTGAAGCCAAAACAATTATATTAATTGAATTATAATTTTTAGATAAAAATTAAAACTTCTAAATAATAGCAGTATGAAATTTCCAGATTTTTTTTTAAATGGAGGAGGAACTCTTGGTTTGATTTAACCCTTTATAGGAAAGATTACCCTCTGCTGCCTGTAACAATTCCTGAAAGTTTTTAGAGTCAAAGGATTTATATTACTTCCGGATAAATGAGACCATATTATATATGGAGAGAGCAACATGTTTAGTTTGAAAGACACCATCACTATGTCCATGCAATTCATATTATTCCAAAACATCTTTATAATTACTTGAAATTAAACAACAATTTAAAATTTAGCAAAGGGTTTAAGAGTTTTCATAATAAAAAAAATAACTGGAAAAATACATTAGGGCTTTTTAAATTAGGATCTGTATGTACCCAGAGTGAAAGTGATCATGTAAAGGAGTTTGCAGAAACATTTGAAAAAAACTTTTGAAGAATAATTAGGTTCTTATGCTTTTTTAGTCTCTATTCAAAAATTTATTCTGAATAGTGCTTATAGTAAAGTATCTCAATATCATCTAGCAATGATTTTGGTAAATCAGGCTTTTATTTTTAAAACAATTATTATCTTTTTCCCATGATAGTTGCTCTGAGTTGTATGAATTTTATATGTAAGTGTATCAAATATTATTGGAGAGAGGTAGTACTTGTAGTAAAATTAATAATGCATCTGTCCCACATTAATTGTTATATTGAGTGTATAAAGCTTTTATGCAAATGTGACAACTATTATTGAACAGAGGTAGAAATATGCTTTTCATTCTTTGTATATATATCATAATTTTTGTACACATTTTTGGTCTTTACTCATGTTTATATTTACTTAAACTAAAGAAGAATTATAGTCTTCATGTTTATAACTCTTATAACAGTGAATAAAGAGTCATGAAATTTTTATCTACTAAAAATGAGTAAAGAAAAAAGCAGTTTCAGAAGTCCAGAAAGTTAGATAAGCATTCTAGCATTGATTGTATAATAAAATGTAGAATAGCCATTAAAAAATTGTGGGGATATCAAAATGTCAATGAAGATTTTAATGAGATCCTTTAACTATTTATTAAGATTATGCACTCAATGAATTAAATTCATTGAGTGCATAATCTTACTTGTCAATAACTAATAAAATCATTTAAATAAAAACTTGTCCTTCATAGATTTCATGGAACACTACTAAAATGATTTATAAGGGAGAAAAATTGAGTCACTTTTTTTTTTAATCCTAATAGTCAGTACAATAATTATTCCATTTGCTAAATTAGCACATTGGTGTTTAAAAAAAAAAAGAAAAAAAAAAACAGGGAAATTCCTTGTGTGTTAAGTATAGTTTCTTAAACAGCAAATTAAAAAAAGACAAGTCTTTTTTGTCACTCAGGTACAAATAAAAATGACTGATATTTGAAATATTTTTGAATGAAAAATTGAGTCTAAAGAACAAATAGATTGTTGTTTTCTTTTAAATAGTTATAAAATAAACATTACGGGGAGAAATCAGAGTTTCCATTATTTAGATAATCACTCTTTATTTAATGAAGTAAGATTTAATTATTAAAAAGAAAGACTTCTTGGAGTCTATATACATAGTTAAATCAAAAACGCATTTATTTTACACAACAATTACATATAAATTTTTCAACAATCATCTTACTTGTCAATACTCTTCAATGCTGAATATTAATTACAAATATTAAACATTATACAGAGAATATTTCAGATCAAAATTCAGCTAATAAGTATAAGGCTAAGGACTTACTAAATCAGTCTCACCCAGTTCATAAAAGGATCAATTATCTTTGGTATCAAGACTAGAAAACTCTACTGATGTTTGTTTTAAAGAAATTTAACCACCAGATATTCATAAAATCATCTTAGTTTTACGCTCATGAAATTGAATAATAATAATAATAATAATAATAATAATAATAATAATAATAATAATAAAAACCTTAATTCATGAGTTAAAAGCTGAGACACTGAAGTTCAACACATGAATATACCTTCTCGCAGTAAAATGGAACTGAATGATTTTGAAGCAAGTTAAGTAAGGCATATCTCAAAATAAACATCAAACCAACAAACAGCAATAACAATAATCCTAATAATGATCATAGAAACAAGTAATTTTGATATGTGTATTACTAAGTTTATAGTAATATAAAGTTATAGTTAGCAAAATAAATATAAAATTGAATCAAAAGTAAAGCCTACCAAAGTGGCATTTACAATAGTAGTAGTAGTAATAATAATAATAATAATAATAATAATAATAATAATAATAATAGCAGCAGCAGCAAGCAACATGTAATACTCAGCACATTTCATTATTTGATATCTTGTAATAATAACATAGTAAACGGCATACAAAAGCAGAAATTATTAAATACAAATAATTTGAAATAATAAGCTCTGTTGGTATGAAGTTAATTTCTTAAAAGTCTTTAGTGATGTGAAATCACCAGCAAAGAAAATATGTTTGGAAATAAATGAGAAGGTGAGAAAAAGATAAAGGACAAAAAGGAAAAGCAAAAAAGCAAAAACAAAAGAAAACTAAATAAAGGTGAGAGGGCAATAGTAAAAAAATGACCAAAAAGTGACTCACCCCAAATAAAAAAAGCTCCACAAAAAGTGAAAAAAAAGACCAAAAAGAAAAAACATAGAAACAAAAAAGGAAAAAAGAAGAGTAGTAAAAAAAAAATGCATAAAAAGAAATTGAAGAAAAGGTAAAGAGAGAGAAAAAAAAAAAGAAAAGGGCAAAAAGAAAAACAAAAAATATAACCCAAAAAAGTAAAAAAGGTGAAAAAAATATTGTGAAAAAGAAAAAAAAAACACAAAAAGATGCATTTTCATAATAATTCAAAAGAAATATAAAGCACATAGATGATAAAAGAAACAATTCCTCATACACCTTGAAGATTTCCAAAATCTCTTTGGGACTAAATCAGAATTAAAAGTATAATTTGTACACATTCTTCATTGTATGACAAATCAATAGATTTCTCAGTTTGCCTGCCAAAAATAAAATATTTTATCTATGGAAAATATCAATTTGTATCTCTTGCTTGAATGATTAGTCCATTTATCAATCTGATTACTAGGAACAAACCAAATTCATAAATAACTGAGATAGGGGAAAAATATTACCTAAAAGTGAGCTGCCCTGGTTTTGTCATTTAATAATGACTTTTGAAAGAACTACATAATTTAAAATATGCCCAGTTTGTATCGGTATATAATGTACAAAATCTTTTCATTAAACTTCATTGTTTTTTTTAACCAAAGTTCATAGTTTGAATTGGATGAGGAACAATTTTCAAAGTTAAATTTCAGGAAATTTTTCAAAATTCTAAAATACTGTAGTAATGATAACAATTTTTGCTACTTTTAGATGAGTTTTTTGTTTGTTTTTTTATTTCATTTTTTTGTAAAATATAATAAACTTAAACCTTTGAGAATGTTGGCAAACAATTTTAATTTGTATCATATGTATTAATAGGAACTTAAATTTGAAAAAAGCAATCCTAGATTTGATAATGGCAAAAATACTAGTTTAAAAAAAATCGTTTTTATTTAACAATCCGGTTTCATATTCTGGGTAAAAAAAAAAGTTGTAGAAAGTAACTGTAACAATATTAGCAGCTTTAAAGAGAATTTTCTAAATCTTATTTGGGCTGGGGCTGAATGGGCTTAATTTTCTTTATTTTTTCTTTTTAAATATGTATGATTTTTGAAGAAAAAATCTTATTTAAACACTGCAAATTTTTTGTTTGAAGCAAAAAAAAAAAAAAGTATAGAATTATTAGCAGTGACCATAGACAATAATGATAACTACTGGTGTCCCATAATTGTTAGATTTGTATATCAATTTTATATACTAAATGTAACAACTTTTATGGGACAGAGGTAGTCATATAAGAGTTCATGGCATGTAAATGGTAATGATAGCAGCAGATAGCTTGAGAGAATCAACACCAAAAGATAAGCATACAGTGATAACAATTGTCTAAGGCAATAACAGTAGACAACATAAAATAAGAATAGATGATTTGTGATGGTAATATTTGTAATAAACAATCTATGATATTTATAACAGCAGTAGTAATCAAAGTTTATATATTAACAGTCCTTATTTCTACATTGGTATTACAATAGTAGAAGTAAATGTCAGGAAATTTTGCAGTTACAAATAAAAGCATAAATAAAGACAAATTTTAAGAAAGAAGTGAAAAAAAAAGTTTTGAAGAAAATACAGACAAAATTGTTATCAAAATGAACAAAAGATGTTAATTTTAGAAACATTTTGATAACATATTAGAAAAAGTAGAAAAAAGATCAATATGAAAAAAAGAAAAAAATGAACGAAATAAACTTATTCTATTCAAAGAACAAAAAAAGACAAAAAAAAAGACAAAATACAGGTTACCCTATCACCACACACAGTGTAAAAAAATGATAATAATGTTAACAATGATTGTAATAACAATGATGATAATAGTAGGAATTATCTATTTGCTACAGGGTGAAGAGAAAAAGATGTCAAAAGAGAGAAAAAGAAAAAGAAATAAATATTTAATTCTTTTTTTTTTTTTTTATATAAAAGAGTTTTAATATATTTTTCGCATTGCATTTTTGTCTCAATTCAAAATCTATATTGCTATAATGTTCATCTTCACAGAGGATCACAAATTGTGAGAAAACGTGGATAAAAAAAATTAAGGGTGGGATAATTTGGAATATCTTTTTGCTTTTAATACCTTTTTCTTTTTTTTGTATTCATGATATAACAAATAACTTTAGTAGATTAGTTTGTTCAGTTTTTCATACAAAGAATTAAACAGAATCATTTTTAAAAATACTTAGAGAAAAAAAATTATAAAACAATTATACCTCGCCTCAAGATTAAAAATAAAATAATATAAATAAATAAAATATTTGTCCCATGATAGTTGTTACATTTACATATATATTTTATACAGCAGCTACAATGGAACAGACTTAATATTTATTTTTTCAGATTTCCTCTGAAAATTTTTTCAATGCAACCCATGTCCCATAAAATCTGTTACATTTAGTGTATGAAATTTATATGTAAATGTAACAACTAAAAGGAGTATTAGACAAAATAAATAATTATTATCCAATAAAAAAAAGTTCAATCAAATTTTAAAATATTCAACAAAAATTTTAATCTAATTTTAACAGAATCTTAGAAAATGTAACTAATTTTGAAAATAGCTGAAGATTTTCCCATTTGGCTACAGAAAAGCCTATATCGCGGACATTTTGTTTATACACAAACGTTTTTGTTTGGAAAAATTATTGTAATATATATCATTTTTGGCTCACAAATCTCCACCTCAATAACTTCTTTTGTTGAAAACATTGTTTTTTTGTATTCATTGTTTGATTATCAATTATCTTTAATATGTTTCACTCAAGAACTTCTAAACATGTAATAAAAATAGCTATTTTTGTTGATTGGTATACATTTTATTAGGTTTTTGTTACTCTTTCTTCATTATTTTTTTAACCTCCCCCTTTAGTAATTCATACTTGTTTGTGTCAGCAGTAGGAGAGAAAGAGAACAAGAAAAAAAGAGGAGATAAAAAAAAATGATCAATTTGTTAAAAAATAAAAGTGAATAAGCAGAAAGAAAAAGGCAAGTTAAAAAGGAAGAGACAAGCTGGAAGAAGAAAAGTAGGTAATAAATGAGGGAAGTCGGGGGCTGAAAGAATAGAAAAAAGAAATCTAGAAGGAAAATTGTTGCTGGTCAGAAAGAAAGATCTTAGAAAAATTAAAAAAAACAAAAATCAAATGGAAAAATATATATAACAAAAAAGCCATATATGCAGAATTATTGAGGGGGACATTTGAAGGAGAGAAAAAAATGCTAATGCATTTTTTTCTCTAAATATGCTTGACACACATACACTCATCTCACATCAATAACAATCCTTGAAAAATGAAGACACCTGTCATATACCATCAAAATATTTTTTTTTCCGTCTGTCTTTCAAGAATGCCATAACCAAATTTTCCTTCTTTGTAACTGTCTTCACTAATTTGTTTGTTCTTTTCTTTGCTCATTATTGTTGTGATTATCATTATTATGATTATTACAATTATTTCCGTAGCCTCAACTCTGGTCTAAGAATAAATGGTCACCACTTCACGACCGCTGCCTCGCACCATCATCACTCGGTCCAGACCTTCTGTAAGTACCTCCAAGAATTCCATATCTTTGTAGAAATTGGTTAAGGAACAAAAACAAAAGAAAAAGTATATGAAAAAGAGACAATTGAAAATATTTTTACCACCTTTTGTTTCAATATAGTTTAATGGAAGAGAAGTACAGCAAAAAGGCAAATAACAATCATATTCTTGTGAGCAACAGATGCAGGAGAGACAGAGACAAACAGGGGTTGTGGTGGGAGAGAGAGAGAGAGCAAAAGAAAGATTTTTCTTAGAATTACAAATCTCTTGTCTCTGTATAGAGTTCACCAGTAATTAAATGTATCTCTAAAGTAGATCTAAAATATGGGGATAAAAATTTCTTGAAATAAATTTTAAAAAAGTCTTCACATACATAAAGGATACAGTTCTGTTCTCCAGCTTCTGATTTTGGAGGCGTGGGAAGATTTAAGATGACCAATTGGGACTCATGGGATTTTTCAACAATAACTTCATTCAGTTTCACAGCAGTGTGCATTCTTCGGACATTTTTCTTGTCACTGTAACAAAAGTGAAAAACATTGATAATTTGAGACAGAAAACATTTAAAAATTTTGATGAAATGGTGAAACACAGGTATACTAGATAAATAAAAACATACAAACACACAAATAAATAGAATATGATTGATTGTTTTGTGGCATATCAACCCTTTTTCAGGTTATTTAATGCCAATTTCTGTTGGTTTGGTTGTCTTGTGTTTGCATCATGTGCATAAATGGAATATTGAAGGTTTAAATTCTTTTATATAGACCAACTGCTTTTAAAAATGCGAGTATTTTGTCTACTTTGACATGTTCAAATAGTTCTTTCATATTGTTTACAGTGTAGAGCTGTAACTAAATATTCTATTTATTTTATAAGAGATTGAGCTATGCTAGATTCCAAGCCACATTGGAATCAAAGGGAATGACCCGGCTGACTCAGCAGTCAAGACAATCTGGAAGATGCCCATAGACAAAAGCTTTAAGATTCCATATACTGACTTAAAAATAGAAATAAAAAACTTTACCCAAAATAAAAGGCAATTAAGATGGAACAACACCCCACACAACAAACTCCAGACTCTAAAAGCTGAAATAGGAGAATGGAAGGAAGGATACAGAAAATCCAGCAGGGAAGAGATTATCCTATCTCGTCTACATATCAAACACACAGACATCACCCACTCATATCTACTCAAACAAGAAAAACCACCACGATGTCACACTTCATATTCAGTAAAACACCTATTGATAGATTGCATCAACCTAACACCAAAATGAAGCTCAATCTCTTTGGTTTTTGATAGGATTTCTAGTCTATTCAATAGTTGCATGGTTAGGGGATTATCCAGGTTTTGGTTTTTTAGGGATGCTAAGACAGATAAAGAGTCAGAAAAAATAATGAATTTGGTGGATTTTGTTTGTGTAATAATATTGAGTGCTTGGTCTATGGCTTTAGCTTCTGCACTGTAGATAGAAGTGCTGCTAGGAAGTTGTTTTGTTGTCTTGATATTATGTTGGATGGCAGCACATGATACTTTGTTTCCATTTTTGGAACCATCTGTATAAATACAAATATGGATAGGGTGCTTATTTTTAAGGTGAAGGAATTCTTCATGGAAGATAGTAGGGTGTGTGTTTTCTTTTTGTTAGATTTAGTGATATTTTGGTTGTTTCAATAACCAGGGTGAGGTTTTTGAGGTGGTAGATTTAAGTATTTGTGTTTTATCAACTTGTATTTCGGTGATGAGATTCTATATTCGGAGGCTAAAAGGTTTGATGGGTTTTTTTTTTTTTTCAAAGGTTTTGTTTTGTGGGCAGTAGAGGACATTATGAGCAGGGTTTGAAGGACATGAGGCCAGTTTGATATAGTATTGTAAGGCAAATTTTTGTCTTCTAATTGATAGTGGATGTTCATTCACCTTGGTGTACAAGCTTTCTATAGGAGAGGCTTTGTAGGCTCCTAGTGCCAATCTCAGTCCTTGATGATAAAAATTGGAAGTTTACCCTTCAATCCCATATTTTTCAAGTCTTTGATAATGCCATATTTCCACATGGTGTCATAGGCCTTTTCTATATCAAAAAATATGGCTGTCATATGTTATTTTTTGGCAAAAGCCTCTCTTATGAGGGTTTCCAACTGGATAAAATGATCAATTGTGCTTCTTGCTTTTCTAAAGCCTGTCTGAAGGTTTGTGATTAACTTATTTTTTCAAGAAAATATATTAGTCTGTTGTTAATAATTCATTCAAGAGTTTTACAGATACAACTAGTTAAAACTACTGGTTGGTAATTTGTTAGATTTGTAGTATCTTTTGCAGATTTTGGTAATGGTATTATAGTAGCTTATTTCCAGGAATTAGGGATGTTCCCTCTGTGCTAAATGTTGTTGAAGATTTGGAGTAAATATTGGAGTGAAATTTTTGGTAGTTTTTTTAAGAATTCATATGGAATCTCATCTGGTTCAGGAGTTGTATTATGGGATTTTCTTAGAGGTTTTTAGTTCCGTCATGGTAAATGGTTGGTTGTATTATTGGAGTGAAAGTTTATTTTTCTTCTTTCAATTTATTACTTTGGAATTGTTGATTGAGGTTTCTGGATGAATAGTTTTGTGAAAAGGTTTCGGCTAGGAGGTTTGCTATGTCTTTTTTGTTTGTTGCTTTTGTTTGGTCTTTTTTTATAAGGTGTTTCAGGGGGGGTGCTGTTATTCTTACCCAATATTTTTTAAATCATATTCCACACTGTTTTTGTTTTTTGATGTGAGGTTTTTCCAAGTTTCTTGTTGTTCTTCGTGCTCTGGTTCTGCAATTTTTAAAGAATTCAAGATTCTCTTTTGTTGTGTTTGTCTTGAATTTTCTGAGTGCAGCATGGCATGCTCTTACTTTTTTTTTGCACTCATTTTTTAGTATGCATTTATTTGCGATAGTTAGGAGTGGTTTTGTGAAATAGGTGTTGTGGTCTTCTTGGTTTATATAAGCTTTTGGATTTAGATTGACATGGTAAAGTCTTTTAAAATGTTCCCATTTCGCCTTTTGTAAGTTCCAGTGTGGTATTTTTTCTTTTGGTTCAGGCTCAAGTTTTTCTAGAATCATCAGATAATGGTCACTTCTGCAGTTATCCTCGTTGGTTTTCCAGTTATAGTCTAAATAAATTGTAGGGTCGCTTAAGGTCAGATCTATTACTGAGTGTGTACCTGTTGCAGGATAAAGGTAGGTGGGGGGATTTATTATTTAGAAGGCATAGATTGTTTTTATTCATGAAGTTTTCATGGTCTCTTTCATTTGTATCTCTACTGCCCCATATTTGGTTATGGCTATTAAAATCTCCCATGAGTATGAAAGGTTTGAGGAGTTGCTGTATTAAATCAAGTTCTAGTTCAATTATATTGCTATTGGGGGGATATGTATAGTGAGCATATGCTGATTGTTTTGTGTAGAGTTACTGATACTGCTATTGCCAGTAGGTTTGTGTTTAAGTTTACTTGGCTTTGAGGTAGCATATTGTTTACGATGATAGATGTACCTCCCGATGCTCTTCTTGTGTGTTTGTTTATTTGATTATATATAGTGTGTTGCCTTATATTTAATTTGTCATTTTCTTTTAAAAAAGTTTCTTGGAGGCATATAACACATGGGCGTAAGTTTTTAATGATGAGTGTTAATTGGTCAAAGTTGGCTTTTGTGCCTCTGATGTTCCACTATATGATTTTATTTATTTTGCAAGTTTGTTTTGGTCCCATTGTAATTCCTTGTTGGGGAGATGTTTTGTGAGTCATGTTTGATTTGTGGATTGGTTGTGGTTGGTGGTTCTTTTTGGTTTGCATTTTCTATATGGTAAGTTTTATTTAAAGGTTTGTTCTGTTTCGGTAAGGGATGTGGTTCAAGTCTGTGTATTTGGACTACTTAAAGTAAATTCTTTACTCAGGTTTTGGGGTCTGGTTGGTTTTTTATTTATTTTTTGTGCAGAGAGATGGTTCTTATTTTTTTTCTTGGAGGTTGCTTAGAGGGATTTTTTTCAATATATTTTGATGTTTTTTCCAGTTTATGTTCAGACATAGTTTTAGAGTTTGTACTGTTGGAGGAGAGTTTTAAGAGTATGGGTTTTATTTCTTGTATGAATTTTGGCCAGTTTTGAGGTTCTAGTAGGAGTAGTTTGGAGAGTTCTAGGTAGTTTTCTCCTTTTTTACTCTCTGATTTTGGGTTGTTTTGGGAGATTGGGGAATAGGTTTTGTTTTTTATGTAGTCTTCAACTATTTTGGGCTTCTGGATAGGAAATGTTTCTCATGTGTTTTATAGATAAGATTTCTTTTTCTTTTTTCCAGACTGGGCATGATCTGGTATAGGATGGATGGTCTTCACTGCAGTTGGCACATCTGTTGTTGAGATTGCAGTCAATGGTCTCTCTCCACATTTACCACTTATAGTGTGTCCATTGCATACACTTCCATGATGACTAAATTTTTGGCATTTAAAACATTGGAGTGGATTTGGGATGTATTGTTCAATTTTTTCATTGATATAGCCAATTTTTATTTTTTTGGGATTTGGAGGCAAGTTGAAGGTTAATATATAAGTGTTTGTTTGTATTGTTTGGTTTTCTTTTTTGATGGTAATTCTTTTTATATCAGTTACGCCTTGGTTTTTTTAGTTTGGCTAATATTTCTTCCCTTGAACACTAGGAGAGTTCTTTGTTTTTTATCACTCCTTTAGAAGAGTTTAGGGTTTTATGTAGGTATTTTTTAATTTTTAAGTTGTGGAATATTTTCATATTTAGTAAAAAGTTTGTGTGCCTTTTTATTTTCCATCTCAATCATTGTTCCATTTCTTAAATTTTTAACTGTTTTTGGACTGATATTTGTAGATATTATTTTCTGTATGAGGAATGGAGATAGTTCTGTTAATGGGATATCTTCAAGTGACTCTAATATGATGAATTTTGGGAACAGAGGTTCAGGCTGTATTTTTTCCTCATTGGAGTTGTCCGACTCTATATAAGGTTGTTTGAGACTTTTTTGGTTTTTGCTTGGGTTATATTATTGAGCTCCATAAAGAAGTTTCATGAGTTTCATTGGCTATGCTCCCCACCCACCACGGAGCCCCACACAGAGATGTGCCTAGGGGAAAACCTATTCACCTAGTAACATCAGGGCTACATAGCCAGTATACATAGCTGATGGTAGACAGTTTTAATTTTGTCCCTGGGTTTTCATTCCCAAGATAATTATTTACCCAGGGACAGAAAGGAGAATAGTTCTTTTCACAGCATGATTGACCCTACAGCCATCACCCTCTAATTCAGATTTTTAAAAAAGTCTTGAAGAGGGCTGACATGACCAACCAAATGATTAGATCAGGCCTCTTCGACCGGTCATCTAACCCAGTAAGGGCCAAAGTGGAGGGTTGCAAGTCACATGACCTCTTTAGCTACCAGGTCATGGACTGCTCAGCCATCAGGATCCCATCCTCAAGCATTATGGGTCGACACCAAGGTAGCCTCATGGGGGGTGGTTAACCCTCTGCAGTGGTGCAGTCACCGTATTCTATAGCCCTAGCTAACAGGGCGAATAAATAGAATAAAGTGAGACAAACATGTATACACAAATATGCCTAAAGAAGAAAATAGAAATGTATATACATTCAGGTACACAAAATAGAGCAGAAAAGAAGGGAAAGATGTACACACATGGGTATGATAAACAGAAAGAAATATTGGCAAATAAGAAAACTGTAGTTTACGTTACACATTATGGGGACAGAGATGGTATTAAAATTGCAAGGATACCTGGCTTTACTAAGGAATAAAAAAACAAGAGATAAAATGTTTTAATGAAATAATTCTGATATATATTTAGAATGGTTCTATGGATACAGGAATATGAACATGACATAAATACACAACAAAAAAGAGTTTAAAACAAAGAAAAATTCTGATTAGTTTCTAGGAAACTCTTTGTTCTTTCATCTTCTGCAAATATAGAGTCCTTTTTCATAACTTACTCATTAACATTCAACATATTTACCAAACAAAACAATTATGAAATATTAATTTTCTTCATTTATCCTACCATTCATGAAATCAAAAACATTTTTGCACATATTTATGATCAAATGGGATGAGAGAGTCTGATTTAAATCTGACTTTCTCATCCCATTTGATCACAAATATAATTTTGTCATCTGATGACCTCCACTTGTCAACCTTGTTTAGTTTGAGCCTGTATTCAAGTTTATGACCATATAAAAAACAAGGTCTTTAAGTCTTTCTGTTTGGTAATGATCTTCAGATTGCCATACACACAAGTAACAAACATTGCAAAGAAAGAAGGAAGGGAATTTTAAAAAATGTTAAACAGTAAGTAACTTCAACTTGAATGCTTGGCAAAATAACTTTAAGAGATTATCAGGATTTATTGCCCATCTCAGAAGTGTTTGCTTCTTTTGCTGTGGCATGATTACCTGTGTGGAAAGAAAGTCAGAAAAGAATGAATCTTAAATCTTAAATGAATCTCTTTTCTCCAAGTTAAAAAAGTTTTAATTACTTGTGTCTTTTATTTCTTGAGTCTTGTTGAGGTGACACGATTTTAGTTAAAGTCAGCTTACTTAAGTCAACTCAAAAATCTTACTTCGATTGACTTTCAGTGATTGTCCTCATCCAAATATGTGTGTGTGTTCAAATTCTGGATGAGGCTGTTTGTATTTCACATTATTTCAACACCCTTAGGAAAGGTATGGATCCAATTATTCTCCTTCCAGCTATGTAAGGCAGACTGACTGAGCTCTTCAAGTTTGGAATGGAAAATAAACTGAGTTCAAACCTGTTAAACTCTGCTTAAAATTGATCTTGTCTTGCATCTTTGATGTGCAGCAGAGTTGGTAAATATACATATTGTTTGGTCATACAGTATGTCAACCCTTTTAATTATTTTATATGTCAGTTTAATAATTATGGTCTTCAATTATGTACGGTAGAAAAATTTATCTTCATATAGTTCATTACTTCAAACAGATAAATTTGATCCCTAGAAGGGACATCTGACAGGTACTACCAGAGATGGACCAGGGAGTAATGGTTACAAAAAGGTGACTTCACACTCCTCAAAGCATTAGAAATGAAGCCTCACCTTCAGGTTAATATCATACTCAGAACATTATATATATATATATATATATATATATATATATATATATAATGATGCTTTTATTTGACCTGTCCCTCGTCAAAGATATATTTCCATTTACACTTTCTCAATCTCAAACCAAGTAACTTCTCAGTCAGCTAATTTACAGATGAAATTAATATCTGTAAGTTTCACAACTTTTGATATATATTAATTACTATGTAAATTCTTTCTTTTTAGTTAGTATTAAAAATATTAAGTGTCTTAATATGCAGAAAAGAACCTGATGTTATATTCATGGATACATTGAATAATATGTATAAAGCTGTAAAAAAAAATGAAAGGAAAAAATCTATCACTCCCAAAATATAATAAGAAAAAAAGGTTAAGACAAATAAATATGTATTGTATACCTAAATTGCCTTGCTGATATAGTAGAACCAGTTGTAATAATGCCAAAGAGTCAGCCAAATAGTGAAAGATGGAAGAAAAAGCTACTCACGGTTTCATTTGAAACAATTCTTTTCCAAGTTCTTTGCCAATTGACCGACCCTCAGATGGGGAGAAGGTGTACTGGCTTCGGTCGAGTTCTAGTGAGTTGGAAGATTCATTACAGTCGACACTTTCCTCGACCACCGTTTCGAGAGTGGCATCCTTAGACTCCAATTGACTAGGGTTGTGTGCACGGTCAATAATTGATTGGGCCTGTGAAAATAGAAATATTTTAAAAAATGAAAAAAAAAATTCATTATACTATTAAGAAAAAAACAAGCAAAAAAAAAAACTTCAATGGTAGAATAGAAAATCTGGTTTTGTCAAGTAACTAATTTTTATAGATAAAATTGTTTTGATAAAAACTTTTTGTTGAACAGGCAGGCTGACAGCATCTTGAGATATATAAAAAGGAACACAACACAATAAGAAACAAATTTTATTACATTCACTATAACAAAGCATACATATAATTATATTTTGGTTTGGTTTCTTTGTTTAATGGCATATCAAACTTCATGGGTCATTTAATGCTAAAATTTGAGACAAATAATTTTCACACTATTATGGGATTTTAAGTATTTCTATCTTATACTAATAGTTCATACATAATTATATGATTTCAAGTAAGTGATTAAGGAATTCCTGATTAATAGTGATAATTATCAGTTTGTTCTCAGTCATATGAATATCCAGCACTCCTATTCTCCAGTCAACATATTCTAAGCCCTGCAGATAAGGTGGTCAATCACTTTTATATTGTAAGTAGCTAAATCATGTGACGAAGTAACTTCAGGTACAATATTTGGTTTCTAATTTATATTGCTTTATATTTAATGTTACAAATATTCCTGATAGCCTGTTAAATATGAGTTTTTGCAAAATTTAAAATCAACCTGTTTCGAATCATATCAATATAATCTACCATCTATGTACAGTACTGATACTTGTTTTTTGAGGTTAGAATATACCGTTCCAAATGTGGTACACTCAACAGAAATGGGTTATAACAAACATAACATTAAGGTTATCAACTGCCTTTTTGTTTAGATTGTTTGTTTTATTAAAAAAAAAGGAAAAACAAACATTTTCTCCATTACTGCTATATCTTTAGTTGACTGAATTTCTGAGACAAAGCTTGATGATTTTTATCATTAAGGGTTTTCTGACTATTGTCTTCGTCTTTATTGTTATTTCCACAACGTTTCGGCTGATATGTTCTCCGGCCTTCTTCAGGTGTTTGTCGAACTTGGGAACCTATATGGAACTTCAAACTACGTCCTTTATTGAATCTATGGGGGTCACCTGTTTTGATTCCGTTTACCATAACCGGGTACAAGTGTTAAGAATTTCTGTATTGTTACTTGCCTGTAGTCGAGATTGAATCTGCAACCTCCAGATGATTGTCTCTTTAGAAGCTTGGGGAACCAACACCTATAATCATTACGCAATGTGTCCTGCTTGACGGGTTAGAGTGAATTTTGGGGATTTATAAACTTACTTGACAAGGATTACTACTATCATGTGTGATTTTTTTACCTGTGCTCATATTCAGATTTTTTTTTTATCTAACCATTTTAATTATCAGTTCCCATATTGTATTCATCTCTATACTTGGTCTACTCAACAGGTCACTGTTGTCCAACATAGGCATCTAACCCTCCAATGTTCTTCTCTATCAATTATTTCAACTTCATCCTACAAGGGCAGATGGTTTCCCCTTTCCTTTCAAATATGGTCTGCCATACATAACTTTTCAATCTCACCTCATACTACTACCTTCTGATGTTCTTCTTGCCTTACTTTTAGTGGGCGACCTGTCTCGCCTTTGAATATTTTACCACAACTGCAAGGGATGGAGCAAACACAGTTCTAGATCATGTTGAATTCCGTTGGTGGCTTGACCTGGAAGAGATACCTCCAGAGAGTTGAACCACTTGTGAATATTGTCCTGATGTTATATGAACTACATATCTTTTGCATCTTTTTGGCTGGTCCTTTGACATAGAGCAGACATACTGTGGTGAGTTTTCAGGTATTGTCCTCTATCCTCCTATTCAGGTTTCTTGGAGCTGGGTAGTTGTTACAATGGAGGTTGTGTCTCAAACTAATTTCTTTTTGATATGCATCAGTATCATTACTAATGATTTTTGCTTGATGTTGTAAGCAATGGACTATTCTTTTCTTTGCCTTATATAGATGATGGGAGTTGAAATTGAGGTACTGTCTGGTGAAGGTGGGCTTATGATACACAGACAACCTGAATCCTTGCTCTGTGTGAGTTACTAATACATCGAGGAAGGGTAATTTGTTATCTTCCTCTTTCTCCATAGTGAACTGTATAGATGGTTGGATTGAGCTCACTTGCTCAAGTAATGTCTGAACATCTTCCTGGTCAGGTCAGAGAATGAATGTGTCATCTACGTATCTAAGCCATATAGATGGCTTTAGTGATGTAGATCCTAATGCCATTTCTTTGAAGTATTCCATATGTATATGTTAGCCAATACTGGTGACAATGGTGAACCCATAGCCAGTCCTTCTTCTTGTCAGTATATATCAGATCCCATCCTGAAGTAGGTTGTCTCCACACAGAAAATCAACATTTCGATTAGATTATCTATTGGGATACAAGTGCATTCTTCCAGCAAAGGATCTGCAGCTAGTTTATCCTATACTACAGCAAGTGTCTCATCAGTAGGTACCTTTGTAAACAGACACTACATGCAAACTCACCATCTGGTTTGAAGGAATGGGAGCAATACTGATTCTCTACACAAAGTGGGCTGAGTTCTTAACATATGATAAGGACTTACCGGTTAGTGGGCTGATGATCTCCACAAGGAAGCAGCTCAATGGGTGACTTGCTGAACCTTGGTTGTTGACAATGGGTCTCAATGGAATACCATCCTTATGAATTTTTGGAAGACCATATATGTGTGGTAGCTTACTGTAATGTTGAATTAGCAGTCTGTATTTCATCTGTGGTATGAGATCTTTATTCTTACCAAGGATCTGTGACAGCTTCCTTTCCATCTTCAGGGTTGGGTCCTTCTTTACTTTACAATAGCCACCATTGCCAATCAAGTCTGCCAGTTTGTGGGAGTATTCCACCCTATCCCTTACCATGGTAGCATTGCCTTTCTCAAGTGCTTGTCTCACTTTCCATCTTAGCTCATCAGCCCTTGCCTTGGGGATTTTTAAGGCTGCATCCACTTGATGGTAGTGGCGAAGTTGAGACCTTTATTGAGCATTGACTTTTCAGCTGTCCCTTACTTTGTTGACAATGGCTTCCACTGGTGAGTAATGGGATTGGATTTTCATATTGCAGGTTTTCTTCTCCAACTTTGTAATTTGGCATGCCTTGACCATATGAAATTCCTGTTTGTATGATTTATCCAGATATTGTTGCATTCTTCTATCATAGATATTCTTCCCAGGAATGGGGTGAGTTTCTGCGAGAGATTTGCTGTATGAAATCTGAATATGAGCGCAGGTAAAAAATCATACATGATAGTCGTAATCCTAGTCAAGTATGAGCCTTAAGTTTATAAGTCTCAAAAATTCACTCTAAACTGTTCAGCAAGACACATAGCATAATGATTATAGGTGTTGGTTCTCTAAGTCTCTTAGGAGACAATCATCTGGAGGTTCAATCCTGACAGCAGGCAAGTAATAATACAGAAATTCTTAATACTTGTACCTGGTTATGGTTAATGGAATCAGAACAAGTGATCCCCATGGATTCAGTAAAGGACGTAGTTTGAAGTTCTGTGTAGGTTCCCGAGTTTGACAAACACCTGAAGAAGGCCGGAGAACATATCGGCCAAAACATTGTGGAAATAACAATAAAGATGAAGACAATAGTCAGAAAACCCTTAATGATAAAAATCATCAAGCTTTGTCTCAGAAATAAAAATACTATATCTTTATACTTAATATAAACTAATATTTTTGGAGAGCCCTCTTGTTCTCTTCAGTCACTGGTTATTCCTTGTCTGGGCTGTTTCACTCTTCTTCACTGTGATACTAACAATGAAGACATCTCTTTTGTGTTTCAATATTTTTTATTCATTTGAGATGTCTTATCTTTACCAGCCGTATGAACCAGAAATTAGCCATTGAAAACATTTATGGAAAATACTGCACAGGTTTATAATTGTCTATACCTTTCAGTAGTTCAGGGCTAACTGATTTAAAGTAAACATCTAATATTTAACTTCTAGATTTTTGTCACATGACCTAGCTTACAACTGACCTTTGAGGTCATTACTTGTCAATTACACTGAGTTGATATAAGCAAGTTATAATGGTTTCTGAGTACAACAGTTTAAGTCTTTTTAAAATAATGCACTTTATGCCAAATAAAAGTATAATTTCAAAAAGTTTGCAAATCTCAAAGTATTAACTAATTTTCTTCAAGATTTTCAGAAATCTTTTTTATATCAATTGGGATGAGAGGATGTACCAAATCAGCCAGAATACTACATTTTAATTCTACACCTACATTTCAAAGTAACTTAGAGTGTAAGCTTGAAGGGTCTGTCATTCCTTAAAGGTGACATCAATAATAAAGCAGATAGAATTTGACTGAAATGATCTCAGTCCAGGTACAATTCCCACTGGCAAAGAATTTAGAAAATAAATGAATATGTATCCATACCGTTTCCTTCTGAAGCCGCATGTTGTTTAGTAACTGTGTCCTTTGTTCCATCATTAGAGTACGCTCATAAGTGTATGCTGAAATATCTGAGCTATTCTGTAAAAAAAAGAAAAAAAAAAAAAAGAACTATTAATAACTAGCTGATATACTTGTCTACTGTAGGTAAGAGGTTAAGATTTGGATCACTTATAAGCTCTTCTTTTTGATTCTTTAAAATCAATTAGCATCCTGCAGTTAATGACATGAATGAAAGAATAGATGAATTAGATTTTGAATTTCATACACTACCAGTCAAAAGTATTTGGCCACCCTAAAAAAATTTTCATTTCTCCTCCTAAGTGTTATTTTTAATGAAATAAGTAAAGCACCACAAAGTTTTCATTTGTTATACTAAATACAAGTCTTCCTCAGCAACTTGAACAAAGACAACAGATCATTACTTTAAAGAAGGAGGGATATTCAAGAAGAGAAATTTTCATAAAAGTTCCCAGAACTACAAAGGATTATATGGTCAGTAGACATCAGGAAATGGGACAAAACAAGACCAAAAGTAGACCAACAGCAAGAGCAGACGACTATTTCATCAGAGTCACCAGCTTTCATGACTGAAGGCTGACTGCTCCAAATATGACTGCACAACTGAACCAATGTCATGAAAATAATGCGTCAATATCCACTGTGAGGAAGACTGTAAATCTGTCCTACATGGCAGAAGTGTTGTCAAGAAACCCCTGTTGAGGAAGCAAAACAATGTCAAAAGGTTCCAGGGGTGAAGGTGCATAAAGACTGGACAATACAATAGTGAAATAAAGTCCTTTGGACTGATGAATTAAAGTTCAAAATCTTTGGGTCAAATAGGAGGGTCTATGTGTAGTGAAGAGTTGGTGAAAGAACTGCAACTCCTTGAATCACACCAACTGTAAAGTATAGTCTGTTATGGTGAGAGGGACATTTGCCCATTGCAAAGCTAATGATATACACCAGGTGAAGGGCAAATCAAATCAGACTGGCTATCAGAGAATACTGCAGCATCATGCAATGCCATCTAGAACATGGCTTGTGGGTCAAGGATTTGTACTCATACAAGTATGATATAGTTGTATTTGTCCAGAAAAAAATTTAAAAGTCTATAAAAGAACAAAAGTGACATTAGATTAGGGAATCTTAATGACGCACTTTTCCTACATATATATGAAACTAATCCCGACTTTGATTTTAATGCAGTTACAACGTTAGCTCTGTTGGTCGACTTATATACATAAGCGGCCCAATATTGGTAATGCCTTAAGGGGCCTTTTTACTGGGACACAAGCAGAAAAAGATGGCAGCAATAAAGCACGTGTGTTGTCTCACATGAGTCTTGGAGTTATTTCTACTAAACATGGTGTGAGAAGGACGAACTTGACGATAATCTGAGTGAGTACTATTTTGTTTAAAACACCAAAAGATGATGTCAATAAACCCACCCCAAAGTTTTGACGGGACAGTAAGAAATTCGCATAAAGCCTTTAACGAGTGGCTTGAAGAAGTGAATCTTTTTTTTGAATTTCAGAAATTTGAAGGGGAGGGTAGAGATAGTGACACTAACGCTGCAAATGTTGAAAAGAAAAAAAGAAGTTTGTTTATTTACCTTTTAGGAAAAAAGGGTCAACAAATATACAAAACCCTAACAATTAAAAATGCAAAAGGAGAAACGATTGAAAATGATGACGAAAAAAAAACGTGAAATGGTTATCGAAGCATTCAAGGACAACTGCAAACCTATGAAAACATTGACTGTAGACAGAGTGGAATTCCTACGGAAAGAACAAAGTAAAGATGAAAGCTTTGAGGACTATTTGTTAAATTTGAAATCGAGTTCTAAAGATTGTGAATAGAATAACGTCACTGAGAACGATATGATAAAATTACAAATAATAAAAGGAATACACGATAAAAAACACGTGAAATTCTTCTGAGGGAACCAGATTTAACCCTGACACAGTGTATTGACCGATGCAGAGCTGCAGAACAAAGTAAAATCCAGTCGCAAAAAATTGAAAAATACGAAAAATTAAATGTCGATGACGACACATACGAGAAAGATATCAATGCGACTGGAAGAAAAAAAAACAATATGATTGCATTTATTGTCAGAGAAGCCATGTAAAAGGAACCAGAAACTGTCCAGCTTATGGTCAGGAATGTTTTAGATGCTAAAGAAAAAACCATTTGGCCAAATCAAATGTTTGCAAAGGTAACCAGAGCGAGAAAAAAGTTAACGAATGTTTTCACGTTGTAGGGGAGACAATTCATTAATTTCACGCGAATTTAAAATTAAACAATTAAAATTAAATTATGATAGATAGATTTAGGAAAATAGAAGAAAAGAGTGGCTATATTTTATTTAAGGATCATAAAAGAAACTTCCTACATAAGAAGCAAGCTAAATTAATTAACCCCACAAAAAAATGAATGAGGCTTTATATCTAAAGATTTAATACCGAGGATTACGTCTAGACTGCTGAGTAGCCATAAATATAACCTGTGGAAAAACTCCATGGATACTATCGATTGGTTTAGAAACATTAGGGATAAGAAGAGGTCTACTTTCGAACAATTTGACATCATAGAGTTCTACCCTTGCATTACTAGGGAATTACAAGTGAAGAGCCTAAACCACGCTAGAGAGTATACGGATATCACGGAAGAAGAGGTAAAAATTATCCTGGCATGTAGGAAATCCGTCCTATCTGATAACCGTAGAACTTCGGTAAAAAGTCACGTAGACAATTTCGACGTCCCCAGGGGGCTTACGATTCAGCTCAGGTATCTGACTTAGTAGGGATTTATATCCTATATATATGTATATATATATATATATTGTGACGCTGCATAAGTAATTTTCTCAGGACGAGAGTTTGCCGCGACCTGACCATAAACGTAAACAGATCGGATTACTCGCTCGCCTAAGAAAAATTACAACCGAGTACGGCCGGAAATGACTAAGCCCTTTTTACGACCTTGACATTCCGTTACAGACAAAAAAAGAGATAAATCAAAATTAACAATATTTACGAAACACTTCTGCCAGAAATAACTTTATAAAAATGGAATTAATAGTCTTCGCCAGCTTATAGTGGTTTAAAGAGTACTTTATTTCTACACCCATTTTTTTTATAAAAGAATTTCCTATTCACACGGCTGGGGCTGCGTGTCATAGCATCTCCTTAATGTCAACATGCCTTTACGGAGCTCATACAAGGTTGGAATCCTACGTTATTTGTGGTTGCATTCATCTCACCGCCACTTCTAGTGGTAGATTTTTTTCTACAAATCACCTTGCTACAAAGCTGAATCCCATTTCTTGTGGTAGATTAATTCTCCTTTTTTTGCATTGATATGCACTGAAGGCTCCGCTCGTCCATTCGGCCGTGCAGCGCTAAAGGCATGGGTTAGCCTTTAGCTACCACTTTGCTACCTGCGCAGCGCTAAGATAACGCCAATCTTAGCCGCGGCCCTCTGGCCTGCTTGCTCGATAGTGCAGAGCTTTGGTGCCCAAAGCCTTAGCTAACGTCCGATACACCCACAC
>OY757943.1:35009173-35226673 GCA_963585895.1 Sepioteuthis lessoniana
AAAAAATTCAGTTAATTGAAATTACGCAGTTTAGATGCAAGAATTGTCAAAACATTGCTATTTCAAGCTATTTAGTTAAAAAAAAACAAGGCAGGTTAGTTGTTAGTTGTATATAAACACTGTGTTGGAAATATAGGGGTACTCCGCATTCCCCAAAGTTTCAGTATCAGATCTTTTAGTGTCAAATCCAGGACACTCGTTGTAGAAAAGCAGTATTCTTACAGCCCAACAAGCAAACTATGCAATGTCAATGATCACAAAGGACATTTTTATAATTTTCCTTGAGACAGTGCAATATTTTAGTAGATGCAAATAAGAGAACAAGCTGCACGAAATACTTCTAGGTGACAGTATTCAACTTCACAAAACGATACATAAAACTTTATTAGTGTAAATAATAATTTCTATATATGCAACAATGTAAACTACTAGGCATTTTTGCTCTGATTTTTGCACCCCGCATGTGAATCTTAAAAAATGGATTTATTCGGATAAAAACAGTGACGTTATCAAATGATAAATAAACAGTGACATTATCATTAGATTGATTTTTTTTCCAGAAATACTATTTGTATTGATATGTATTTGTGAATAAAAACTTTGAGAACTGTATTATTAGCATGCATGAATATGGTTACTTTTTGCAAAGACTTTTCCCTTATAATATCATATGCAGTTTTCAAAAAATTCAGTTAATTGAAATTACGCAGTTTAGATGAAAGAATTGTCAAAACATTGCTATTTCAAGCTATTTGGTTAAAAAAAAACAAGTCAGGTTAGTTGTTAGTTGTATATAAACACTGTGGTTGAAATAAAGGGGTACTCCACATTCCCCAAAGTCTCAGTGTCAAATCCAGGACACTCGTTGTAGAAAAGCAGTATTCTTACAGCCCAACAAGAAAACTATGCAATGTCAATGATCACAAAGGACGTTTTTATAATTTTCCTTGAGACAGTGCAATATTTTAGTAGATGCAGCTTTGTAACATGGGATTTCCACCTGCAAATAAGAGAACAAGCTGCACGAAATACTTCTAGGTGACAGTATTCAACTTCACAAAACTATACATAAAACTTTATTAGTGTGAATAATAATTTCTATATATGCAACAATGTAAACTGCTAGGCATTTTTGCTCTGATTTTTGCACCCCGCATGTGAATCTTAAAAAATGGATTTATACGGATAAAAACAGTAACGTTATCAAGTGATAAATAAACAGTGACATTATCATTGATAAATAAACAGTGACATTATCATTTATAAATTTGCTTCAGAAAATGTGTTTTTTCCAATGTCATTGTACGTGATTTTCATACCAGTAACCAGTTTTCATAAGTTTGGTAGCAAAAATACGTAGCTAAGGTGTAGCTTTTTCACTTTACAGCTTTCTATTGTTTTACCATCACTTTTCCCTGTGTTTGAAAACGTTTTTAATAATTTCATTAGATTGATTTTTTTTCCAGAAATACTATTTGTATTGATATATATGTGTGAATAAAAACTTTGAGAACCGTATTATTAGCATGCCTGAATATGGTTACTTTTTGCAAAGACTTTTCCCTTATAATATCATATGCAGTTTTCAAAAAATTCAGTTAATTGAAATTACGCAGTTTAGATGCAAGAATTGTCAAAACATTGCTATTTCAAGCTATTTGGTTAAAAAACAACAAGTCAGTTAGTTGTATATAAACACTGTGGTGGAAATAAAGGGGTACTCCACATTCCCCAAAGTTTCAGTATCAGATCTTTTAGTGTCAAATCCAGGACACTCGTTGTAGAAAAGCAGTATTCTTACAGCCCAACAAGCAAACTATGCAATATCAATGATCACAAAGGACGTATTTATAATTTTCCTTGAGACAGTGCAATATTTTAGTAGATGAAGCTTTGTAACATGGGATTTCCACCTGCAAATAAGAGAAGAAGCTGCACGAAATACTTCTAGGTGACAGTATTCAACTTCACAAAACTATACATAAAACTTTATTAGTGTGAATAATAATTTCTATATATGCAACAATGTAAACTGCTAGGCATTTTTGCTCTGATTTTTGCACCCCGCATGTGAATCTTAAAAAATGGATTCATACGGATAAAAACAGTGACGTTATCAAGTGATAAATAAACAGTGACATTATCATTGATAAATAAACAGTGACATTATCATTTATAAATTTGCTTCAGAAAATGTGTTTTTTCCAATGTCATTGTACGTGATTTTCATACCAGTAACCAGTTTTCATAGGTTTGGTAGCAAAAATACGTAGCTTTTTCATTCTACAGCTTTCTATTGTTTTACCATCACTTTTCCCTGTTTTTGAAAACGTTTTTAATAATTTCATTAGATTGATTTTTTTTCCCGAAATACTATTTGTATTGATATATATGTGTGAATAAAAACTTTGAGAACCGTATTATTAGCATGCATGAATATGGTTACTTTTTGCAAAGACTTTTCCCTTATAATATCATATGCAGTTTTCCAAAAATTCAGTTAATTGAAATTACGCAGTTTAGATGCAAGAATTGTCAAAACAATGCTATTTCAAGCAATTTGGTTAAAAAACAACAAGTCAGGTAAGTTGTTAGTTGTATATAAACACTGTGGTGGAAATAAAGGGGTACTCCACATTCCCCAAAGTTTCAGTATCAGATCTTTTAGTGTCAAATCCAGGACACTCGTTGTAGAAAAGCAGTATTCTTACAGCCCAACAAGCAAACTATGCAATGTCAATGATCACAAAGGACGTTTTTATAATTTTCCTTGAGACAGTGCAATATTTTAGTAGATGAAGCTTTGTAACATGGGATTTCCACCTGCAAATAAGAGAACAAGCTGCACGAAATACTTCTAGGTGACAGTATTCAACTTCACAAAACTATACATAAAACTTTATTAGTGTGAATAATAATTTCTATATATGCAACAATGTAAACTGCTAGGCATTTTTGCTCTGATTTTTGCACCCCGCATGTGAATCTTAAAAAATGGATTTATACGGATAAAAACAGTGACGTTATCAAGTGATAAATAAACAGTGACATTATCATTGATAAATAAACAGTGACATTATCATTTATAAATTTGCTTCAGAAAATGTGTTTTTTCCAATGTCATTGTACGTGATTTTCATACCAGTAACCAGTTTTCATAAGTTTGGTAGCAAAAATACGTAGCTTTTTCACTCTACAGCTTTCTATTGTTTTACCATCACTTTCCCTGTTTTTGAAAAAGTTTTTAATAATTTTATTAGATTGATTTTTTTTCCAGAAATACTATTTGTATTGATATATATGTGTGAATAAAAACTTTGAGAACCGTATTATTAGCATGCATGAATATGGTTACTTTTTGCAAAGACTTTTCCCTTATAATATCATATGCAGTTTTCAAAAAATTCAGTTAATTGAAATTACGCAGTTTAGATGCAAGAATTCTTAAAACATTGCTATTTCAAGCTATTTGGTTAAAAAACAACAATCAGGTTAGTTGTTAGTTGTATATAAACACTGTGGTGGAAATAAAGGGGTACTCCACATTCCCCAAAGTTTCAGTATCAGATCTTTTAGTGTCAAATCCAGGACACTCGTTGTAGAAAAGCAGTATTCTTACAGCCCAACAAGCAAACTATGCAATGTCAATGATCACAAAGGAAGTTTTTATAATTTTCCTTGAGACAGTGCAATATTTTAGTAGATGAAGCTTTGTAACATGGGATTTCCACCTGCAAATAAGAGAACAAGCTGCACGAAATACTTCTAGGTGACAGTATTCAACTTCACAAAACTATACATAAAACTTTATTAGTGTGAATAATAATTTCTATATATGCAACAATGTAAACTGCTTGACATTTTTGCTCTGATTTTTGCACCCCGCATGTGAATCTTAAAAAATGGATTTATACGGATAAAAACAGTGATGTTATCAAGTGATAAATAAACAGTGACATTATCATTGATAAATAAACAGTGACATTATCATTTATAAATTTGCTTCAGAAAATGTGTTTTTTCCAATGTCATTGTACGTGATTTTCATACCAGTAACCAGTTTTCATAAGTTTGGTAGCAAAAATACGTAGCTAAGGTGTAGCTTTTTCACTTTACAGCTTTCTATTGTTTTACCATCACTTTTCCCTGTGTTTGAAAACGTTTTTAATAATTTCATTAGATTGATTTTTTTTCCAGAAATACTATTTGTATTGATATATATGTGTGAATAAAAACTTTGAGAACCGTATTATTAGCATGCCTGAATATGGTTACTTTTTGCAAAGACTTTTCCCTTATAATATCATATGCAGTTTTCAAAAAATTCAGTTAATTGAAATTACGCAGTTTAGATGCAAGAATTGTCAAAACATTGCTATTTCAAGCTATTTGGTTACAAAAAAACAAGTCAGTTAGTTGTATATAAACACTGTGGTGGCAATAAAGGGGTACTCCACATTCCCCAAAGTTTCAGTATCAGATCTTTTAGTGTCAAATTCAGGACACTCGTTGTAGAAAAGCAAGCAAACTATGCAATGTCAATGATCACAAAGGACGTTTTTATAATTTTCCTTGAGACAGTGCAATATTTTAGTAGATGAAGCTTTGTAACATGGGATTTCCACCTGCAAATAAGAGAACAAGCTGCACGAAATACTTCTAGGTGACAGTATTCAACTTCACAAAACTATACATAAAACTTTATTAGTGTGAATAATAATTTCTATATATGCAACAATGTAAACTGCTTGACATTTTTGCTCTGATTTTTGCACCCCGCATGTGAATCTTAAAAAATGGATTTATACGGATAAAAACAGTGATGTTATCAAGTGATAAATAAACAGTGACATTATCATTGATAAATAAACAGTGACATTATCATTTATAAATTTGCTTCAGAAAATGTGTTTTTTCCAATGTCATTGTACGTGATTTTCATACCAGTAACCAGTTTTCATAAGTTTGGTAGCAAAAATACGTAGCTTTTTCACTCTACAGCTTTCTATTGTTTTACCATCACTTTCCCTGTTTTTGAAAAAGTTTTTAATAATTTTATTAGATTGATTTTTTTTCCAGAAATACTATTTGTATTGATATATATGTGTGAATAAAAACTTTGAGAACCGTATTATTAGCATGCATGAATATGGTTACTTTTTGCAAAGACTTTTCCCTTATAATATCATATGCAGTTTTCAAAAAATTCAGTTAATTGAAATTACGCAGTTTAGATGCAAGAATTCTTAAAACATTGCTATTTCAAGCTATTTGGTTAAAAAACAACAATCAGGTTAGTTGTTAGTTGTATATAAACACTGTGGTGGAAATAAAGGGGTACTCCACATTCCCCAAAGTTTCAGTATCAGATCTTTTAGTGTCAAATCCAGGACACTCGTTGTAGAAAAGCAGTATTCTTACAGCCCAACAAGCAAACTATGCAATGTCAATGATCACAAAGGACGTTTTTATAATTTTCCTTGAGACAGTGCAATATTTTAGTAGATGAAGCTTTGTAACAGGGGATTTCATCCTGCAAATAAGAGAACAAGCTGCACGAAATACTTCCTGGTGACAGTATTCAACTTCACAAAACTATACATAAAACTTTATTAGTGTGAATAATAATTTCTATATATGCAACAATGTAAACTGCTTGACATTTTTGCTCTGATTTTTGCACCCCGCATGTGAATCTTAAAAAATGGATTTATACGGATAAAAACAGTGATGTTATCAAGTGATAAATAAACAGTGACATTATCATTGATAAATAAACAGTGACATTATCATTTATAAATTTGCTTCAGAAAATGTGTTTTTTCCAATGTCATTGTACGTGATTTTCATACCAGTAACCAGTTTTCATAAGTTTGGTAGCAAAAATACGTAGCTAAGGTGTAGCTTTTTCACTTTACAGCTTTCTATTGTTTTACCATCACTTTTCCCTGTGTTTGAAAACGTTTTTATTAATTTCATTAGATTGATTTTTTTTCCAGAAATACTATTTGTATTGATATATATGTGTGAATAAAAACTTTGAGAACCGTATTATTAGCATGCCTGAATATGGTTACTTTTTGCAAAGACTTTTCCCTTATAATATCATATGCAGTTTTCAAAAAATTCAGTTAATTGAAATTACGCAGTTTAGATGCAAGAATTGTCAAAACATTGCTATTTCAAGCTATTTGGTTAAAAAACAACAAGTCAGGTTAGTTGTTAGTTGTATATAAACTCTGTGGTGGAAATAAAGGGGTACTCCACATTCCCCAAAGTTTCAGTATCAGATCTTTTAGTGTCAAATTCAGGACACTCGTTGTAGAAAAGCAAGCAAACTATGCAATGTCAATGATCACAAAGGACGTTTTTATAATTTTCCTTGAGACAGTGCAATATTTTAGTAGACGAAGCTTTGTAACATGGAATTTCCACCTGCAAATAAGAGAACAAGCTGCACGAAATACTTCTAGGTGACAGTATTCAACTTCACAAAACTATACATAAAACTTTATTAGTGTGAATAATAATTTCTATATATGCAACAATGTAAACTGCTTGACATTTTTGCTCTGATTTTTGCACCCCGCATGTGAATCTTAAAAAATGGATTTATACGGATAAAAACAGTGATGTTATCAAGTGATAAATAAACAGTGACATTATCATTGATAAATAAACAGTGACATTATCATTTATAAATTTGCTTCAGAAAATGTGTTTTTTCCAATGTCATTGTACGTGATTTTCATACCAGTAACCAGTTTTCATAAGTTTGGTAGCAAAAATACGTAGCTAAGGTGTAGCTTTTTCACTTTACAGCTTTCTATTGTTTTACCATCACTTTTCCCTGTGTTTGAAAACGTTTTTATTAATTTCATTAGATTGATTTTTTTTCCAGAAATACTATTTGTATTGATATATATGTGTGAATAAAAACTTTGAGAACCGTATTATTAGCATGCCTGAATATGGTTACTTTTTGCAAAGACTTTTCCCTTATAATATCATATGCAGTTTTCAAAAAATTCAGTTAATTGAAATTACGCAGTTTAGATGCAAGAATTGTCAAAACATTGCTATTTCAAGCTATTTGGTTAAAAAACAACAAGTCAGGTTAGTTGTTAGTTGTATATAAACTCTGTGGTGGAAATAAAGGGGTACTCCACATTCCCCAAAGTTTCAGTATCAGATCTTTTAGTGTCAAATCCAGGACACTCGTTGTAGAAAAGCAGTATTCTTACAGCCCAACAAGCAAACTATGCAATGTCAATGATCACAAAGGAAGTTTTTATAATTTTCCTTGAGACAGTGCAATATTTTAGTAGATGAAGCTTTGTAACATGGGATTTCCACCTGCAAATAAGAGAACAAGCTGCACGAAATACTTCTAGGTGACAGTATTCAACTTCACAAAACTATACATAAAACTTTATTAGTGTGAATAATAATTTCTATATATGCAACAATGTAAACTGCTTGACATTTTTGCTCTGATTTTTGCACCCCGCATGTGAATCTTAAAAAATGGATTTATACGGATAAAAACAGTGATGTTATCAAGTGATAAATAAACAGTGACATTATCATTGATAAATAAACAGTGACATTATCATTTATAAATTTGCTTCAGAAAATGTGTTTTTTCCAATGTCATTGTACGTGATTTTCATACCAGTAACCAGTTTTCATAAGTTTGGTAGCAAAAATACGTAGCTAAGGTGTAGCTTTTACACTTTACAGCTTTCTATTGTTTTACCATCACTTTTCCCTGTGTTTGAAAACGTTTTTAATAATTTCATTAGATTGATTTTTTTTCCAGAAATACTATTTGTATTGATATATATGTGTGAATAAAAACTTTGAGAACCGTATTATTAGCATGCCTGAATATGGTTACTTTTTGCAAAGACTTTTCCCTTATAATATCATATGCAGTTTTCAAAAAATTCAGTTAATTGAAATTACGCAGTTTAGATGCAAGAATTCTCAAAACATTGCTATTTCAAGCTATTTGGTTACAAAAAAACAAGTCAGTTAGTTGTATATAAACACTGTGGTGGCAATAAAGGGGTACTCCACATTCTCCAAAGTTTCAGTATCAGATCTTTTAGTGTCAAATTCAGGACACTCGTTGTAGAAAAGCAAGCAAACTATGCAATGTCAATGATCACAAAGGACGTTTTTATAATTTTCCTTGAGACAGTGCAATATTTTAGTAGACGAAGCTTTGTAACATGGGATTTCCACCTGCAAATAAGAGAACAAGCTGCACGAAATACTTCTAGGTGACAGTATTCAACTTCACAAAACTATACATAAAACTTTATTAGTGTGAATAATAATTTCTATATATGCAACAATGTAAACTGCTTGACATTTTTGCTCTGATTTTTGCACCCCGCATGTGAATCTTAAAAAATGGATTTATACGGATAAAAACAGTGATGTTATCAAGTGATAAATAAACAGTGACATTATCATTGATAAATAAACAGTGACATTATCATTTATAAATTTGCTTCAGAAAATGTGTTTTTTCCAATGTCATTGTACGTGATTTTCATACCAGTAACCAGTTTTCATAAGTTTGGTAGCAAAAATACGTAGCTAAGGTGTAGCTTTTTCACTTTACAGCTTTCTATTGTTTTACCATCACTTTTCCCTGTGTTTGAAAACGTTTTTAATAATTTCATTAGATTGATTTTTTTTCCAGAAATACTATTTGTATTGATATATATGTGTGAATAAAAACTTTGAGAACCGTATTATTAGCATGCCTGAATATGGTTACTTTTTGCAAAGACTTTTCCCTTATAATATCATATGCAGTTTTCAAAAAATTCAGTTAATTGAAATTACGCAGTTTAGATGCAAGAATTCTCAAAACATTGCTATTTCAAGCTATTTGGTTACAAAAAAACAAGTCAGTTAGTTGTATATAAACACTGTGGTGGCAATAAAGGGGTACTCCACATTCCCCAAAGTTTCAGTATCAGATCTTTTAGTGTCAAATTCAGGACACTCGTTGTAGAAAAGCAAGCAAACTATGCAATGTCAATGATCACAAAGGACGTTTTTATAATTTTCCTTGAGACAGTGCAATATTTTAGTAGATGAAGCTTTGTAACATGGGATTTCCACCTGCAAATAAGAGAACAAGCTGCACGAAATACTTCTAGGTGACAGTATTCAACTTCACAAAACTATACATAAAACTTTATTAGTGTGAATAATAATTTCTATATATGCAACAATGTAAACTGCTTGACATTTTTGCTCTGATTTTTGCACCCCGCATGTGAATCTTAAAAAATGGATTTATACGGATAAAAACAGTGATGTTATCAAGTGATAAATAAACAGTGACATTATCATTGATAAATAAACAGTGACATTATCATTTATAAATTTGCTTCAGAAAATGTGTTTTTTCCAATGTCATTGTACGTGATTTTCATACCAGTAACCAGTTTTCATAAGTTTGGTAGCAAAAATACGTAGCTAAGGTGTAGCTTTTTCACTTTACAGCTTTCTATTGTTTTACCATCACTTTTCCCTGTGTTTGAAAACGTTTTTAATAATTTACATTAGATTGATTTTTTTTCCAGAAATACTATTTGTATTGATATATATGTGTGAATAAAAACTTTGAGAACCGTATTATTAGCATGCCTGAATATGGTTACTTTTTGCAAAGACTTTTCCCTTATAATATCATATGCAGTTTTCAAAAAATTCAGTTAATTGAAATTACGCAGTTTAGATGCAAGAATTCTCAAAACATTGCTATTTCAAGCTATTTGGTTACAAAAAAACAAGTCAGTTAGTTGTATATAAACACTGTGGTGGCAATAAAGGGGTACTCCACATTCCCCAAAGTTTCAGTATCAGATCTTTTAGTGTCAAATTCAGGACACTCGTTGTAGAAAAGCAAGCAAACTATGCAATGTCAATGATCACAAAGGACGTTTTTATAATTTTCCTTGAGACAGTGCAATATTTTAGTAGATGAAGCTTTGTAACATGGGATTTCCACCTGCAAATAAGAGAACAAGCTGCACGAAATACTTCTAGGTGACAGTATTCAACTTCACAAAACTATACATAAAACTTTATTAGTGTGAATAATAATTTCTATATATGCAACAATGTAAACTGCTTGACATTTTTGCTCTGATTTTTGCACCCCGCATGTGAATCTTAAAAAATGGATTTATACGGATAAAAACAGTGATGTTATCAAGTGATAAATAAACAGTGACATTATCATTGATAAATAAACAGTGACATTATCATTTATAAATTTGCTTCAGAAAATGTGTTTTTTCCAATGTCATTGTACGTGATTTTCATACCAGTAACCAGTTTTCATAAGTTTGGTAGCAAAAATACGTAGCTAAGGTGTAGCTTTTTCACTTTACAGCTTTCTATTGTTTTACCATCACTTTTCCCTGTGTTTGAAAACGTTTTTAATAATTTACATTAGATTGATTTTTTTTCCAGAAATACTATTTGTATTGATATATATGTGTGAATAAAAACTTTGAGAACCGTATTATTAGCATGCCTGAATATGGTTACTTTTTGCAAAGACTTTTCCCTTATAATATCATATGCAGTTTTCAAAAAATTCAGTTAATTGAAATTACGCAGTTTAGATGCAAGAATTCTCAAAACATTGCTATTTCAAGCTATTTGGTTAAAAAACAACAAGTCAGGTTAGTTGTTAGTTGTATATAAACTCTGTGGTGGAAATAAAGGGGTACTCCACATTCCCCAAAGTTTCAGTATCAGATCTTTTAGTGTCAAATCCAGGACACTCGTTGTAGAAAAGCAGTATTCTTACAGCCCAACAAGCAAACTATGCAATGTCAATGATCACAAAGGAAGTTTTTATAATTTTCCTTGAGACAGTGCAATATTTTAGTAGATGAAGCTTTGTAACATGGGATTTCCACCTGCAAATAAGAGAACAAGCTGCACGAAATACTTCTAGGTGACAGTATTCAACTTCACAAAACTATACATAAAACTTTATTAGTGTGAATAATAATTTCTATATATGCAACAATGTAAACTGCTTGACATTTTTGCTCTGATTTTTGCACCCCGCATGTGAATCTTAAAAAATGGATTTATACGGATAAAAACAGTGATGTTATCAAGTGATAAATAAACAGTGACATTATCATTGATAAATAAACAGTGACATTATCATTTATAAATTTGCTTCAGAAAATGTGTTTTTTCCAATGTCATTGTACGTGATTTTCATACCAGTAACCAGTTTTCATAAGTTTGGTAGCAAAAATACGTAGCTAAGGTGTAGCTTTTTTACTTTACAGCTTTCTATTGTTTTACCATCACTTTTCCCTGTGTTTGAAAACGTTTTTAATAATTTCATTAGATTGATTTTTTTTCCAGAAATACTATTTGTATTGATATATATGTGTGAATAAAAACTTTGAGAACCGTATTATTAGCATGCCTGAATATGGTTACTTTTTGCAAAGACTTTTCCCTTATAATATCATATGCAGTTTTCAAAAAATTCAGTTAATTGAAATTACGCAGTTTAGATGCAATAATTCTCAAAACATTGCTATTTCAAGCTATTTGGTTACAAAAAAACAAGTCAGTTAGTTGTATATAAACACTGTGGTGGCAATAAAGGGGTACTCCACATTCCCCAAAGTTTCAGTATCAGATCTTTTAGTGTCAAATTCAGGACACTCGTTGTAGAAAAGCAAGCAAACTATGCAATGTCAATGATCACAAAGGAAGTTTTTATAATTTTCCTTGAGACAGTGCAATATTTTAGTAGATGAAGCTTTGTAACATGGGATTTCCACCTGCAAATAAGAGAACAAGCTGCACGAAATACTTCTAGGTGACAGTATTCAACTTCACAAAACTATACATAAAACTTTATTAGTGTGAATAATAATTTCTATATATGCAACAATGTAAACTGCTTGACATTTTTGCTCTGATTTTTGCACCCCGCATGTGAATCTTAAAAAATGGATTTATACGGATAAAAACAGTGATGTTATCAAGTGATAAATAAACAGTGACATTATCATTGATAAATAAACAGTGACATTATCATTTATAAATTTGCTTCAGAAAATGTGTTTTTTCCAATGTCATTGTACGTGATTTTCATACCAGTAACCAGTTTTCATAAGTTTGGTAGCAAAAATACGTAGCTAAGGTGTAGCTTTTTCACTTTACAGCTTTCTATTGTTTTACCATCACTTTTCCCTGTGTTTGAAAACGTTTTTATTAATTTCATTAGATTGATTTTTTTTTCCAGAAATACTATTTGTATTGATATATATGTGTGAATAAAAACTTTGAGAACCGTATTATTAGCATGCCTGAATATGGTTACTTTTTGCAAAGACTTTTCCCTTATAATATCATATGCAGTTTTCAAAAAATTCAGTTAATTGAAATTACGCAGTTTAGATGCAAGAATTCTCAAAACATTGCTATTTCAAGCTATTTGGTTACAAAAAAACAAGTCAGTTAGTTGTATATAAACACTGTGGTGGCAATAAAGGGGTACTCCACATTCCCCAAAGTTTCAGTATCAGATCTTTTAGTGTCAAATTCAGGACACTCGTTGTAGAAAAGCAAGCAAACTATGCAATGTCAATGATCACAAAGGACGTTTTTATAATTTTCCTTGAGACAGTGCAATATTTTAGTAGACGAAGCTTTGTAACATGGGATTTCCACCTGCAAATAAGAGAACAAGCTGCACAAAATACTTCTAGGTGACAGTATTCAACTTCACAAAACTATACATAAAACTTTATTAGTGTGAATAATAATTTCTATATATGCAACAATGTAAACTGCTTGACATTTTTGCTCTGATTTTTGCACCCCGCATGTGAATCTTAAAAAATGGATTTATACGGATAAAAACAGTGATGTTTTCAAGTGATAAATAAACAGTGACATTATCATTGATAAATAAACAGTGACATTATCATTTATAAATTTGCTTCAGAAAATGTGTTTTTTCCAATGTCATTGTACGTGATTTTCATACCAGTAACCAGTTTTCATAAGTTTGGTAGCAAAAATACGTAGCTAAGGTGTAGCTTTTTCACTTTACAGCTTTCTATTGTTTTACCATCACTTTTCCCTGTGTTTGAAAACGTTTTTATTAATTTCATTAGATTGATTTTTTTTTCCAGAAGTACTATTTGTATTGATATATATGTGTGAATAAAAACTTTGAGAACCGTATTATTAGCATGCCTGAATATGGTTACTTTTTGCAAAGACTTTTCCCTTATAATATCATATGCAGTTTTCAAAAAATTCAGTTAATTGAAATTACGCAGTTTAGATGCAAGAATTGTCAAAACATTGCTATTTCAAGCTATTTGGTTAAAAAACAACAAGTCAGGTTAGTTGTTAGTTGTATATAAACTCTGTGGTGGAAATAAAGGGGTACTCCACATTCCCCAAAGTTTCAGTATCAGATCTTTTAGTGTCAAATCCAGGACACTCGTTGTAGAAAAGCAGTATTCTTACAGCCCAACAAGCAAACTATGCAATGTCAATGATCACAAAGGAAGTTTTTATAATTTTCCTTGAGACAGTGCAATATTTTAGTAGATGAAGCTTTGTAACATGGGATTTCCACCTGCAAATAAGAGAACAAGCTGCACGAAATACTTCTAGGTGACAGTATTCAACTTCACAAAACTATACATAAAACTTTATTAGTGTGAATAATAATTTCTATATATGCAACAATGTAAACTGCTTGACATTTTTGCTCTGATTTTTGCACCCCGCATGTGAATCTTAAAAAATGGATTTATACGGATAAAAACAGTGATGTTATCAAGTGATAAATAAACAGTGACATTATCATTGATAAATAAACAGTGACATTATCATTTATAAATTTGCTTCAGAAAATGTGTTTTTTCCAATGTCATTGTACGTGATTTTCATACCAGTAACCAGTTTTCATAAGTTTGGTAGCAAAAATACGTAGCTAAGGTGTAGCTTTTACACTTTACAGCTTTCTATTGTTTTACCATCACTTTTCCCTGTGTTTGAAAACGTTTTTAATAATTTCATTAGATTGATTTTTTTTCCAGAAATACTATTTGTATTGATATATATGTGTGAATAAAAACTTTGAGAACCGTATTATTAGCATGCCTGAATATGGTTACTTTTTGCAAAGACTTTTCCCTTATAATATCATATGCAGTTTTCAAAAAATTCAGTTAATTGAAATTACGCAGTTTAGATGCAAGAATTCTCAAAACATTGCTATTTCAAGCTATTTGGTTACAAAAAAACAAGTCAGTTAGTTGTATATAAACACTGTGGTGGCAATAAAGGGGTACTCCACATTCCCCAAAGTTTCAGTATCAGATCTTTTAGTGTCAAATTCAGGACACTCGTTGTAGAAAAGCAAGCAAACTATGCAATGTCAATGATCACAAAGGACGTTTTTATAATTTTCCTTGAGACAGTGCAATATTTTAGTAGATGAAGCTTTGTAACATGGGATTTCCACCTGCAAATAAGAGAACAAGCTGCACGAAATACTTCTAGGTGACAGTATTCAACTTCACAAAACTATACATAAAACTTTATTAGTGTGAATAATAATTTCTATATATGCAACAATGTAAACTGCTTGACATTTTTGCTCTGATTTTTGCACCCCGCATGTGAATCTTAAAAAATGGATTTATACGGATAAAAACAGTGATGTTATCAAGTGATAAATAAACAGTGACATTATCATTGATAAATAAACAGTGACATTATCATTTATAAATTTGCTTCAGAAAATGTGTTTTTTCCAATGTCATTGTACGTGATTTTCATACCAGTAACCAGTTTTCATAAGTTTGGTAGCAAAAATACGTAGCTAAGGTGTAGCTTTTTCACTTTACAGCTTTCTATTGTTTTACCATCACTTTTCCCTGTGTTTGAAAACGTTTTTAATAATTTCATTAGATTGATTTTTTTTGCAGAAATACTATTTGTATTGATATATATGTGTGAATAAAAACTTTGAGAACCGTATTATTAGCATGCCTGAATATGGTTACTTTTTGCAAAGACTTTTCCCTTATAATATCATATGCAGTTTTCAAAAAATTCAGTTAATTGAAATTACGCAGTTTAGATGAAAGAATTGTCAAAACATTGCTATTTCAAGCTATTTGGTTACAAAAAAACAAGTAAGTTAGTTGTATATAAACACTGTGGTGGCAATAAAAGGGTACTCCACATTCCCCAAAGTTTCAGTATCAGATCTTTTAGTGTCAAATCCAGGACACTCGTTGTAGAAAAGCAGTATTCTTACAGCCCAACAAGCAAACTATGCAATGTCAATGATCACAAAGGAAGTTTTTATAATTTTCCTTGAGACAGTGCAATATTTTAGTAGATGAAGCTTTGTAACATGGGATTTCCACCTGCAAATAAGAGAACAAGCTGCACGAAATACTTCTAGGTGACAGTATTCAACTTCACAAAACTATACATAAAACTTTATTAGTGTGAATAATAATTTCTATATATGCAACAATGTAAACTGCTTGACATTTTTGCTCTGATTTTTGCACCCCGCATGTGAATCTTAAAAAATGGATTTATACGGATAAAAACAGTGATGTTATCAAGTGATAAATAAACAGTGACATTATCATTGATAAATAAACAGTGACATTATCATTTATAAATTTGCTTCAGAAAATGTGTTTTTTCCAATGTCATTGTACGTGATTTTCATACCAGTAACCAGTTTTCATAAGTTTGGTAGCAAAAATACGTAGCTAAGGTGTAGCTTTTTCACTTTACAGCTTTCTATTGTTTTACCATCACTTTTCCCTGTGTTTGAAAACGTTTTTAATAATTTCATTAGATTGATTTTTTTTCCAGAAATACTATTTGTATTGATATATATGTGTGAATAAAAACTTTGAGAACCGTATTATTAGCATGCCTGAATATGGTTACTTTTTGCAAAGACTTTTCCCTTATAATATCATATGCAGTTTTCAAAAAATTCAGTTAATTGAAATTACGCAGTTTAGATGCAAGAATTGTCAAAACATTGCTATTTCAAGCTATTTGGTTAAAAAACAACAAGTCAGGTTAGTTGTTAGTTGTATATAAACTCTGTGGTGGAAATAAAGGGGTACTCCACATTCCCCAAAGTTTCAGTATCAGATCTTTTAGTGTCAAATCCAGGACACTCGTTGTAGAAAAGCAGTATTCTTACAGCCCAACAAGCAAACTATGCAATGTCAATGATCACAAAGGACGTTTTTATAATTTTCCTTGAGACAGTGCAATATTTTAGTAGATGAAGCTTTGTAACAGGGGATTTCCACCTGCAAATAAGAGAACAAGCTGCACGAAATACTTCTAGGTGACAGTATTCAACTTCACAAAACTATACATAAAACTTTATTAGTGTGAATAATAATTTCTATATATGCAACAATGTAAACTGCTTGACATTTTTGCTCTGATTTTTGCACCCCGCATGTGAATCTTAAAAAATGGATTTATACGGATAAAAACAGTGATGTTATCAAGTGATAAATAAACAGTGACATTATCATTGATAAATAAACAGTGACATTATCATTTATAAATTTGCTTCAGAAAATGTGTTTTTTCCAATGTCATTGTACGTGATTTTCATACCAGTAACCAGTCTTCATAAGTTTGGTAGCAAAAATACGTAGCTAAGGTGTAGCTTTTTCACTTTACAGCTTTCTATTGTTTTACCATCACTTTTCCCTGTGTTTGAAAACGTTTTTAATAATTTCATTAGATTGATTTTTTTTGCAGAAATACTATTTGTATTGATATATATGTGTGAATAAAAACTTTGAGAACCGTATTATTAGCATGCCTGAATATGGTTACTTTTTGCAAAGACTTTTCCCTTATAATATCATATGCAGTTTTCAAAAAATTCAGTTAATTGAAATTACGCAGTTTAGATGAAAGAATTGTCAAAACATTGCTATTTCAAGCTATTTGGTTACAAAAAAACAAGTAAGTTAGTTGTATATAAACACTGTGGTGGCAATAAAAGGGTACTCCACATTCCCCAAAGTTTCAGTATCAGATCTTTTAGTGTCAAATCCAGGACACTCGTTGTAGAAAAGCAGTATTCTTACAGCCCAACAAGCAAACTATGCAATGTCAATGATCACAAAGGAAGTTTTTATAATTTTCCTTGAGACAGTGCAATATTTTAGTAGATGAAGCTTTGTAACATGGGATTTCCACCTGCAAATAAGAGAACAAGCTGCACGAAATACTTCTAGGTGACAGTATTCAACTTCACAAAACTATACATAAAACTTTATTAGTGTGAATAATAATTTCTATATATGCAACAATGTAAACTGCTTGACATTTTTGCTCTGATTTTTGCACCCCGCATGTGAATCTTAAAAAATGGATTTATACGGATAAAAACAGTGATGTTATCAAGTGATAAATAAACAGTGACATTATCATTGATAAATAAACAGTGACATTATCATTTATAAATTTGCTTCAGAAAATGTGTTTTTTCCAATGTCATTGTACGTGATTTTCATACCAGTAACCAGTTTTCATAAGTTTGGTAGCAAAAATACGTAGCTAAGGTGTAGCTTTTTCACTTTACAGCTTTCTATTGTTTTACCATCACTTTTCCCTGTGTTTGAAAACGTTTTTAATAATTTCATTAGATTGATTTTTTTTCCAGAAATACTATTTGTATTGATATATATGTGTGAATAAAAACTTTGAGAACCGTATTATTAGCATGCCTGAATATGGTTACTTTTTGCAAAGACTTTTCCCTTATAATATCATATGCAGTTTTCAAAAAATTCAGTTAATTGAAATTACGCAGTTTAGATGGAAGAATTGTCAAAACATTGCTATTTCAAGCTATTTGGTTAAAAAACAACAAGTCAGGTTAGTTGTTAGTTGTATATAAACTCTGTGGTGGAAATAAAGGGGTACTCCACATTCCCCAAAGTTTCAGTATCAGATCTTTTAGTGTCAAATCCAGGACACTCGTTGTAGAAAAGCAGTATTCTTACAGCCCAACAAGCAAACTATGCAATGTCAATGATCACAAAGGACGTTTTTATAATTTTCCTTGAGACAGTGCAATATTTTAGTAGATGAAGCTTTGTAACAGGGGATTTCCACCTGCAAATAAGAGAACAAGCTGCACGAAATACTTCTAGGTGACAGTATTCAACTTCACAAAACTATACATAAAACTTTATTAGTGTGAATAATAATTTCTATATATGCAACAATGTAAACTGCTTGACATTTTTGCTCTGATTTTTGCACCCCGCATGTGAATCTTAAAAAATGGATTTATACGGATAAAAACAGTGATGTTATCAAGTGATAAATAAACAGTGACATTATCATTGATAAATAAACAGTGACATTATCATTTATAAATTTGCTTCAGAAAATGTGTTTTTTCCAATGTCATTGTACGTGATTTTCATACCAGTAACCAGTCTTCATAAGTTTGGTAGCAAAAATACGTAGCTAAGGTGTAGCTTTTTCACTTTACAGCTTTCTATTGTTTTACCATCACTTTTCCCTGTGTTTGAAAACGTTTTTAATAATTTCATTAGATTGATTTTTTTTGCAGAAATACTATTTGTATTGATATATATGTGTGAATAAAAACTTTGAGAACCGTATTATTAGCATGCCTGAATATGGTTACTTTTTGCAAAGACTTTTCCCTTATAATATCATATGCAGTTTTCAAAAAATTCAGTTAATTGAAATTACGCAGTTTAGATGCAAGAATTCTCAAAACATTGCTATTTCAAGCTATTTGGTTAAAAAACAACAAGTCAGGTTAGTTGTTAGTTGTATATAAACTCTGTGGTGGAAATAAAGGGGTACTCCACATTCCCCAAAGTTTCAGTATCAGATCTTTTAGTGTCAAATCCAGGACACTCGTTGTAGAAAAGCAGTATTCTTACAGCCCAACAAGCAAACTATGCAATGTCAATGATCACAAAGGAAGTTTTTATAATTTTCCTTGAGACAGTGCAATATTTTAGTAGATGAAGCTTTGTAACATGGGATTTCCACCTGCAAATAAGAGAACAAGCTGCACGAAATACTTCTAGGTGACAGTATTCAACTTCACAAAACTATACATAAAACTTTATTAGTGTGAATAATAATTTCTATATATGCAACAATGTAAACTGCTTGACATTTTTGCTCTGATTTTTGCACCCCGCATGTGAATCTTAAAAAATGGATTTATACGGATAAAAACAGTGATGTTATCAAGTGATAAATAAACAGTGACATTATCATTGATAAATAAACAGTGACATTATCATTTATAAATTTGCTTCAGAAAATGTGTTTTTTCCAATGTCATTGTACGTGATTTTCATACCAGTAACCAGTTTTCATAAGTTTGGTAGCAAAAATACGTAGCTAAGGTGTAGCTTTTACACTTTACAGCTTTCTATTGTTTTACCATCACTTTTCCCTGTGTTTGAAAACGTTTTTAATAATTTCATTAGATTGATTTTTTTTCCAGAAATACTATTTGTATTGATATATATGTGTGAATAAAAACTTTGAGAACCGTATTATTAGCATGCCTGAATATGGTTACTTTTTGCAAAGACTTTTCCCTTATAATATCATATGCAGTTTTCAAAAAATTCAGTTAATTGAAATTACGCAGTTTAGATGCAAGAATTCTCAAAACATTGCTATTTCAAGCTATTTGGTTACAAAAAAACAAGTCAGTTAGTTGTATATAAACACTGTGGTGGCAATAAAGGGGTACTCCACATTCCCCAAAGTTTCAGTATCAGATCTTTTAGTGTCAAATTCAGGACACTCGTTGTAGAAAAGCAAGCAAACTATGCAATGTCAATGATCACAAAGGACGTTTTTATAATTTTCCTTGAGACAGTGCAATATTTTAGTAGATGAAGCTTTGTAACATGGGATTTCCACCTGCAAATAAGAGAACAAGCTGCACGAAATACTTCTAGGTGACAGTATTCAACTTCACAAAACTATACATAAAACTTTATTAGTGTGAATAATAATTTCTATATATGCAACAATGTAAACTGCTTGACATTTTTGCTCTGATTTTTGCACCCCGCATGTGAATCTTAAAAAATGGATTTATACGGATAAAAACAGTGATGTTATCAAGTGATAAATAAACAGTGACATTATCATTGATAAATAAACAGTGACATTATCATTTATAAATTTGCTTCAGAAAATGTGTTTTTTCCAATGTCATTGTACGTGATTTTCATACCAGTAACCAGTTTTCATAAGTTTGGTAGCAAAAATACGTAGCTAAGGTGTAGCTTTTACACTTTACAGCTTTCTATTGTTTTACCATCACTTTTCCCTGTGTTTGAAAACGTTTTTAATAATTTCATTAGATTGATTTTTTTTCCAGAAATACTATTTGTATTGATATATATGTGTGAATAAAAACTTTGAGAACCGTATTATTAGCATGCCTGAATATGGTTACTTTTTGCAAAGACTTTTCCCTTATAATATCATATGCAGTTTTCAAAAAATTCAGTTAATTGAAATTACGCAGTTTAGATGCAAGAATTGTCAAAACATTGCTATTTCAAGCTATTTGGTTACAAAAAAACAAGTCAGTTAGTTGTATATAAACACTGTGGTGGCAATAAAGGGGTACTCCACATTCCCCAAAGTTTCAGTATCAGATCTTTTAGTGTCAAATTCAGGACACTCGTTGTAGAAAAGCAAGCAAACTATGCAATGTCAATGATCACAAAGGACGTTTTTATAATTTTCCTTGAGACAGTGCAATATTTTAGTAGATGAAGCTTTGTAACATGGGATTTCCACCTGCAAATAAGAGAACAAGCTGCACGAAATACTTCTAGGTGACAGTATTCAACTTCACAAAACTATACATAAAACTTTATTAGTGTGAATAATAATTTCTATATATGCAACAATGTAAACTGCTTGACATTTTTGCTCTGATTTTTGCACCCCGCATGTGAATCTTAAAAAATGGATTTATACGGATAAAAACAGTGATGTTATCAAGTGATAAATAAACAGTGACATTATCATTGATAAATAAACAGTGACATTATCATTTATAAATTTGCTTCAGAAAATGTGTTTTTTCCAATGTCATTGTACGTGATTTTCATACCAGTAACCAGTTTTCATAAGTTTGGTAGCAAAAATACGTAGCTAAGGTGTAGCTTTTTCACTTTACAGCTTTCTATTGTTTTACCATCACTTTTCCCTGTGTTTGAAAACGTTTTTAATAATTTACATTAGATTGATTTTTTTTCCAGAAATACTATTTGTATTGATATATATGTGTGAATAAAAACTTTGAGAACCGTATTATTAGCATGCCTGAATATGGTTACTTTTTGCAAAGACTTTTCCCTTATAATATCATATGCAGTTTTCAAAAAATTCAGTTAATTGAAATTACGCAGTTTAGATGCAAGAATTCTCAAAACATTGCTATTTCAAGCTATTTGGTTACAAAAAAACAAGTCAGTTAGTTGTATATAAACACTGTGGTGGCAATAAAGGGGTACTCCACATTCCCCAAAGTTTCAGTATCAGATCTTTTAGTGTCAAATTCAGGACACTCGTTGTAGAAAAGCAAGCAAACTATGCAATGTCAATGATCACAAAGGACGTTTTTATAATTTTCCTTGAGACAGTGCAATATTTTAGTAGATGAAGCTTTGTAACAGGGGATTTCCACCTGCAAATAAGAGAACAAGCTGCACGAAATACTTCTAGGTGACAGTATTCAAATTCACAAAACTATACATAAAACTTTATTAGTGTGAATAATAATTTCTATATATGCAACAATGTAAACTGCTTGACATTTTTGCTCTGATTTTTGCACCCCGCATGTGAATCTTAAAAAATGGATTTATACGGATAAAAACAGTGATGTTATCAAGTGATAAATAAACAGTGACATTATCATTGATAAATAAACAGTGACATTATCATTTATAAATTTGCTTCAGAAAATGTGTTTTTTCCAATGTCATTGTACGTGATTTTCATACCAGTAACCAGTCTTCATAAGTTTGGTAGCAAAAATACGTAGCTAAGGTGTAGCTTTTTCACTTTACAGCTTTCTATTGTTTTACCATCACTTTTCCCTGTGTTTGAAAACGTTTTTAATAATTTCATTAGATTGATTTTTTTTGCAGAAATACTATTTGTATTGATATATATGTGTGAATAAAAACTTTGAGAACCGTATTATTAGCATGCCTGAATATGGTTACTTTTTGCAAAGACTTTTCCCTTATAATATCATATGCAGTTTTCAAAAAATTCAGTTAATTGAAATTACGCAGTTTAGATGCAAGAATTGTCAAAACATTGCTATTTCAAGCTATTTGGTTACAAAAAAACAAGTCAGTTAGTTGTATATAAACACTGTGGTGGCAATAAAGGGGTACTCCACATTCCCCAAAGTTTCAGTATCAGATCTTTTAGTGTCAAATTCAGGACACTCGTTGTAGAAAAGCAAGCAAACTATGCAATGTCAATGATCACAAAGGACGTTTTTATAATTTTCCTTGAGACAGTGCAATATTTTAGTAGACGAAGCTTTGTAACATGGGATTTCCACCTGCAAATAAGAGAACAAGCTGCACGAAATACTTCTAGGTGACAGTATTCAACTTCACAAAACTATACATAAAACTTTATTAGTGTGAATAATAATTTCTATATATGCAACAATGTAAACTGCTTGACATTTTTGCTCTGATTTTTGCACCCCGCATGTGAATCTTAAAAAATGGATTTATACGGATAAAAACAGTGATGTTATCAAGTGATAAATAAACAGTGACATTATCATTGATAAATAAACAGTGACATTATCATTTATAAATTTGCTTCAGAAAATGTGTTTTTTCCAATGTCATTGTACGTGATTTTCATACCAGTAACCAGTTTTCATAAGTTTGGTAGCAAAAATACGTAGCTAAGGTGTAGCTTTTTCACTTTACAGCTTTCTATTGTTTTACCATCACTTTTCCCTGTGTTTGAAAACGTTTTTATTAATTTCATTAGATTGATTTTTTTTTCCAGAAATACTATTTGTATTGATATATATGTGTGAATAAAAACTTTGAGAACCGTATTATTAGCATGCCTGAATATGGTTACTTTTTGCAAAGACTTTTCCCTTATAATATCATATGCAGTTTTCAAAAAATTCAGTTAATTGAAATTACGCAGTTTAGATGCAAGAATTGTCAAAACATTGCTATTTCAAGCTATTTGGTTAAAAAACAACAAGTCAGGTTAGTTGTTAGTTGTATATAAACTCTGTGGTGGAAATAAAGGGGTACTCCACATTCCCCAAAGTTTCAGTATCAGATCTTTTAGTGTCAAATCCAGGACACTCGTTGTAGAAAAGCAGTATTCTTACAGCCCAACAAGCAAACTATGCAATGTCAATGATCACAAAGGACGTTTTTATAATTTTCCTTGAGACAGTGCAATATTTTAGTAGATGAAGCTTTGTAACAGGGGATTTCCACCTGCAAATAAGAGAACAAGCTGCACGAAATACTTCTAGGTGACAGTATTCAACTTCACAAAACTATACATAAAACTTTATTAGTGTGAATAATAATTTCTATATATGCAACAATGTAAACTGCTTGACATTTTTGCTCTGATTTTTGCACCCCGCATGTGAATCTTAAAAAATGGATTTATACGGATAAAAACAGTGATGTTATCAAGTGATAAATAAACAGTGACATTATCATTGATAAATAAACAGTGACATTATCATTTATAAATTTGCTTCAGAAAATGTGTTTTTTCCAATGTCATTGTACGTGATTTTCATACCAGTAACCAGTCTTCATAAGTTTGGTAGCAAAAATACGTAGCTAAGGTGTAGCTTTTTCACTTTACAGCTTTCTATTGTTTTACCATCACTTTTCCCTGTGTTTGAAAACGTTTTTAATAATTTCATTAGATTGATTTTTTTTGCAGAAATACTATTTGTATTGATATATATGTGTGAATAAAAACTTTGAGAACCGTATTATTAGCATGCCTGAATATGGTTACTTTTTGCAAAGACTTTTCCCTTATAATATCATATGCAGTTTTCAAAAAATTCAGTTAATTGAAATTACGCAGTTTAGATGCAAGAATTCTCAAAACATTGCTATTTCAAGCTATTTGGTTACAAAAAAACAAGTCAGTTATTTGTATATAAACACTGTGGTGGCAATAAAGGGGTACTCCACATTCCCCAAAGTTTCAGTATCAGATCTTTTAGTGTCAAATTCAGGACACTCGTTGTAGAAAAGCAAGCAAACTATGCAATGTCAATGATCACAAAGGACGTTTTTATAATTTTCCTTGAGACAGTGCAATATTTTAGTAGATGAAGCTTTGTAACATGGGATTTCCACCTGCAAATAAGAGAACAAGCTGCACGAAATACTTCTAGGTGACAGTATTCAACTTCACAAAACTATACATAAAACTTTATTAGTGGGAATAATAATTTCTATATATGCAACAATGTAAACTGCTTGGAATTTTTGCTCTGATTTTTGCACCCCGCATGTGAATCTTAAAAAATGGATTTATACGGATAAAAACAGTGATGTTATCAAGTGATAAATAAACAGTGACATTATCATTGATAAATAAACAGTGACATTATCATTTATAAATTTGCTTCAGAAAATGTGTTTTTTCCAATGTCATTGTACGTGATTTTCATACCAGTAACCAGTTTTCATAAGTTTGGTAGCAAAAATACGTAGCTAAGGTGTAGCTTTTACACTTTACAGCTTTCTATTGTTTTACCATCACTTTTCCCTGTGTTTGAAAACGTTTTTAATAATTTCATTAGATTGATTTTTTTTCCAGAAATACTATTTGTATTGATATATATGTGTGAATAAAAACTTTGAGAACCGTATTATTAGCATGCCTGAATATGGTTACTTTTTGCAAAGACTTTTCCCTTATAATATCATATGCAGTTTTCAAAAAATTCAGTTAATTGAAATTACGCAGTTTAGATGCAAGAATTGTCAAAACATTGCTATTTCAAGCTATTTGGTTACAAAAAAACAAGTCAGTTAGTTGTATATAAACACTGTGGTGGCAATAAAGGGGTACTCCACATTCCCCAAAGTTTCAGTATCAGATCTTTTAGTGTCAAATTCAGGACACTCGTTGTAGAAAAGCAAGCAAACTATGCAATGTCAATGATCACAAAGGACGTTTTTATAATTTTCCTTGAGACAGTGCAATATTTTAGTAGACGAAGCTTTGTAACATGGGATTTCCACCTGCAAATAAGAGAACAAGCTGCACGAAATACTTCTAGGTGACAGTATTCAACTTCACAAAACTATACATAAAACTTTATTAGTGTGAATAATAATTTCTATATATGCAACAATGTAAACTGCTTGACATTTTTGCTCTGATTTTTGCACCCCGCATGTGAATCTTAAAAAATGGATTTATACGGATAAAAACAGTGATGTTATCAAGTGATAAATAAACAGTGACATTATCATTGATAAATAAACAGTGACATTATCATTTATAAATTTGCTTCAGAAAATGTGTTTTTTCCAATGTCATTGTACGTGATTTTCATACCAGTAACCAGTTTTCATAAGTTTGGTAGCAAAAATACGTAGCTAAGGTGTAGCTTTTTCACTTTACAGCTTTCTATTGTTTTACCATCACTTTTCCCTGTGTTTGAAAACGTTTTTATTAATTTCATTAGATTGATTTTTTTTTCCAGAAATACTATTTGTATTGATATATATGTGTGAATAAAAACTTTGAGAACCGTATTATTAGCATGCCTGAATATGGTTACTTTTTGCAAAGACTTTTCCCTTATAATATCATATGCAGTTTTCAAAAAATTCAGTTAATTGAAATTACGCAGTTTAGATGCAAGAATTGTCAAAACATTGCTATTTCAAGCTATTTGGTTAAAAAACAACAAGTCAGGTTAGTTGTTAGTTGTATATAAACTCTGTGGTGGAAATAAAGGGGTACTCCACATTCCCCAAAGTTTCAGTATCAGATCTTTTAGTGTCAAATCCAGGACACTCGTTGTAGAAAAGCAGTATTCTTACAGCCCAACAAGCAAACTATGCAATGTCAATGATCACAAAGGACGTTTTTATAATTTTCCTTGAGACAGTGCAATATTTTAGTAGATGAAGCTTTGTAACAGGGGATTTCCACCTGCAAATAAGAGAACAAGCTGCACGAAATACTTCTAGGTGACAGTATTCAACTTCACAAAACTATACATAAAACTTTATTAGTGTGAATAATAATTTCTATATATGCAACAATGTAAACTGCTTGACATTTTTGCTCTGATTTTTGCACCCCGCATGTGAATCTTAAAAAATGGATTTATACGGATAAAAACAGTGATGTTATCAAGTGATAAATAAACAGTGACATTATCATTGATAAATAAACAGTGACATTATCATTTATAAATTTGCTTCAGAAAATGTGTTTTTTCCAATGTCATTGTACGTGATTTTCATACCAGTAACCAGTCTTCATAAGTTTGGTAGCAAAAATACGTAGCTAAGGTGTAGCTTTTTCACTTTACAGCTTTCTATTGTTTTACCATCACTTTTCCCTGTGTTTGAAAACGTTTTTAATAATTTCATTAGATTGATTTTTTTTGCAGAAATACTATTTGTATTGATATATATGTGTGAATAAAAACTTTGAGAACCGTATTATTAGCATGCCTGAATATGGTTACTTTTTGCAAAGACTTTTCCCTTATAATATCATATGCAGTTTTCAAAAAATTCAGTTAATTGAAATTACGCAGTTTAGATGCAAGAATTCTCAAAACATTGCTATTTCAAGCTATTTGGTTACAAAAAAACAAGTCAGTTATTTGTATATAAACACTGTGGTGGCAATAAAGGGGTACTCCACATTCCCCAAAGTTTCAGTATCAGATCTTTTAGTGTCAAATTCAGGACACTCGTTGTAGAAAAGCAAGCAAACTATGCAATGTCAATGATCACAAAGGACGTTTTTATAATTTTCCTTGAGACAGTGCAATATTTTAGTAGATGAAGCTTTGTAACATGGGATTTCCACCTGCAAATAAGAGAACAAGCTGCACGAAATACTTCTAGGTGACAGTATTCAACTTCACAAAACTATACATAAAACTTTATTAGTGGGAATAATAATTTCTATATATGCAACAATGTAAACTGCTTGGAATTTTTGCTCTGATTTTTGCACCCCGCATGTGAATCTTAAAAAATGGATTTATACGGATAAAAACAGTGATGTTATCAAGTGATAAATAAACAGTGACATTATCATTGATAAATAAACAGTGACATTATCATTTATAAATTTGCTTCAGAAAATGTGTTTTTTCCAATGTCATTGTACGTGATTTTCATACCAGTAACCAGTTTTCATAAGTTTGGTAGCAAAAATACGTAGCTAAGGTGTAGCTTTTACACTTTACAGCTTTCTATTGTTTTACCATCACTTTTCCCTGTGTTTGAAAACGTTTTTAATAATTTCATTAGATTGATTTTTTTTCCAGAAATACTATTTGTATTGATATATATGTGTGAATAAAAACTTTGAGAACCGTATTATTAGCATGCCTGAATATGGTTACTTTTTGCAAAGACTTTTCCCTTATAATATCATATGCAGTTTTCAAAAAATTCAGTTAATTGAAATTACGCAGTTTAGATGCAAGAATTCTCAAAACATTGCTATTTCAAGCTATTTGGTTAAAAAACAACAAGTCAGGTTAGTTGTTAGTTGTATATAAACTCTGTGGTGGAAATAAAGGGGTACTCCACATTCCCCAAAGTTTCAGTATCAGATCTTTTAGTGTCAAATCCAGGACACTCGTTGTAGAAAAGCAGTATTCTTACAGCCCAACAAGCAAACTATGCAATGTCAATGATCACAAAGGACGTTTTTATAATTTTCCTTGAGACAGTGCAATATTTTAGTAGATGAAGCTTTGTAACATGGGATTTCCACCTGCAAATAAGAGAACAAGCTGCACGAAATACTTCTAGGTGACAGTATTCAACTTCACAAAACTATACATAAAACTTTATTAGTGTGAATAATAATTTCTATATATGCAACAATGTAAACTGCTTGACATTTTTGCTCTGATTTTTGCACCCCGCATGTGAATCTTAAAAAATGGATTTATACGGATAAAAACAGTGATGTTATCAAGTGATAAATAAACAGTGACATTATCATTGATAAATAAACAGTGACATTATCATTTATAAATTTGCTTCAGAAAATGTGTTTTTTCCAATGTCATTGTACGTGATTTTCATACCAGTAACCAGTTTTCATAAGTTTGGTAGCAAAAATACGTAGCTAAGGTGTAGCTTTTTCACTTTACAGCTTTCTATTGTTTTACCATCACTTTTCCCTGTGTTTGAAAACGTTTTTAATAATTTCATTAGATTGATTTTTTTTCCAGAAATACTATTTGTATTGATATATATGTGTGAATAAAAACTTTGAGAACCGTATTATTAGCATGCCTGAATATGGTTACTTTTTGCAAAGACTTTTCCCTTATAATATCATATGCAGTTTTCAAAAAATTCAGTTAATTGAAATTACGCAGTTTAGATGCAAGAATTGTCAAAACATTGCTATTTCAAGCTATTTGGTTACAAAAAAACAAGTCAGTTAGTTGTATATAAACACTGTGGTGGCAATAAAGGGGTACTCCACATTCCCCAAAGTTTCAGTATCAGATCTTTTAGTGTCAAATTCAGGACACTCGTTGTAGAAAAGCAAGCAAACTATGCAATGTCAATGATCACAAAGGACGTTTTTATAATTTTCCTTGAGACAGTGCAATATTTTAGTAGATGAAGCTTTGTAACTTGGGATTTCCACCTGCAAATAAGAGAACAAGCTGCACGAAATACTTCTAGGTGACAGTATTCAACTTCACAAAACTATACATAAAACTTTATTAGTGTGAATAATAATTTCTATATATGCAACAATGTAAACTGCTTGACATTTTTGCTCTGATTTTTGCACCCGCATGTGAATCTTAAAAAATGGATTTATACGGATAAAAACAGTGATGTTATCAAGTGATAAATAAACAGTGACATTATCATTGATAAATAAACAGTGACATTATCATTTATAAATTTGCTTCAGAAAATGTGTTTTTTCCAATGTCATTGTACGTGATTTTCATACCAGTAACCAGTTTTCATAAGTTTGGTAGCAAAAATACGTAGCTAAGGTGTAGCTTTTTCACTTTACAGCTTTCTATTGTTTTACCATCACTTTTCCCTGTGTTTGAAAACGTTTTTAATAATTTCATTAGATTGATTTTTTTTGCAGAAATACTATTTGTATTGATATATATGTGTGAATAAAAACTTTGAGAACCGTATTATTAGCATGCCTGAATATGGTTACTTTTTGCAAAGACTTTTCCCTTATAATATCATATGCAGTTTTCAAAAAATTCAGTTAATTGAAATTACGCAGTTTAGATGAAAGAATTGTCAAAACATTGCTATTTCAAGCTATTTGGTTACAAAAAAACAAGTAAGTTAGTTGTATATAAACACTGTGGTGGCAATAAAAGGGTACTCCACATTCCCCAAAGTTTCAGTATCAGATCTTTTTGTGTCAAATCCAGGACACTCGTTGTAGAAAAGCAGTATTCTTATAGCCCAACAAGCAAACTACTCAATGTCAATGATCACAAAGGACGTTTTTATAATTTTCCTTGAGACAGTGCAATATTTTAGTAGATGAAGCTTTGTAACATGGGATTTCCACCTGCAAATAAGAGAACAAGCTGCACGAAATACTTCTAGGTGACAGTATTCAACTTCACAAAAATATACATAAAACTTTATTAGTGTGAATAATAATTTCTATATATGCAACAATGTAAACTGCTTGACATTTTTGCTCTGATTTTTGCACCCCGCATGTGAATCTTAAAAAATGGATTTATACGGATAAAAACAGTGATGTTATCAAGTGATAAATAAACAGTGACATTATCATTGATAAATAAACAGTGACATTATCATTTATAAATTTGCTTCAGAAAATGTGTTTTTTCCAATGTCATTGTACGTGATTTTCATACCAGTAACCAGTTTTCATAGGTTTGGTAGCAAAATTACGTAGCTTTTTCACTCTACAGCTTTCTATTGTTTTACCATCACTTTTCCCTGTTTTTGAAAAAGTTTTTAATAATTTCATTAGATTGATTTTTTTTGCAGAAATACTATTTGTATTGATATATATGTGTGAATAAAAACTTTGAGAACCGTATTATTAGCATGCCTGAATATGGTTACTTTTTGCAAAGACTTTTCCCTTATAATATCATATGCAGTTTTCAAAAAATTCAGTTAATTGAAATTACGCAGTTTAGATGCAAGAATTGTCAAAACATTGTTATTTCAAGCAATTTGGTTAAAAAACAACAAGTCAGGTTAGTTGTTAGTTGTATATAAACTCTGTGGTGGAAATAAAGGGGTACTCCACATTCCCCAAAGTTTCAGTATCAGATCTTTTAGTGTCAAATCCAGGACACTCGTTGTAGAAAAGCAGTATTCTTACAGTCCAACAAGCAAACTATGCAATGTCAATGATCACAAAGGACGTTTTTATAATTTTCCTTGAGACAGTGCAATATTTTAGTAGATGAAGCTTTGTAACATGGGATTTCCACCTGCAAATAAGAGAACAAGCTGCACGAAATACTTCTAGGTGACAGTATTCAACTTCACAAAACTATACATAAAACTTTATTAGTGTGAATAATAATTTCTATATATGCAACAATGTAAACTGCTTGACATTTTTGCTCTGATTTTTGCACCCCGCATGTGAATCTTAAAAAATGGATTTATACGGATAAAAACAGTGATGTTATCAAGTGATAAATAAACAGTGACATTATCATTGATAAATAAACAGTGACATTATCATTTATAAATTTGCTTCAGAAAATGTGTTTTTTCCAATGTCATTGTACGTGATTTTCATACCAGTAACCAGTTTTCATAAGTTTGGTAGCAAAAATACGTAGCTAAGGTGTAGCTTTTTCACTTTACAGCTTTCTATTGTTTTACCATCACTTTTCCCTGTGTTTGAAAACGTTTTTAATAATTTCATTAGATTGATTTTTTTTCCAAAAATATTTTTTGTATTGATATATATGTGTGAATAAAAACTTTGAGAACCGTATTATTAGCATGCCTGAATATGGTTACTTTTTGCAAAGACTTTTCCCTTATAATATCATATGCAGTTTTCAAAAAATTCAGTTAATTGAAATTACGCAGTTTAGATGGAAGAATTGTCAAAACATTGCTATTTCAAGCTATTTGGTTAAAAAACAACAAGTCAGGTTAGTTGTTAGTTGTATATAAACTCTGTGGTGGAAATAAAGGGGTACTCCACATTCCCCAAAGTTTCAGTATCAGATCTTTTAGTGTCAAATCCAGGACACTCGTTGTAGAAAAGCAGTATTCTTACAGCCCAACAAGCAAACTATGCAATGTCAATGATCACAAAGGACGTTTTTATAATTTTCCTTGAGACAGTGCAATATTTTAGTAGATGAAGCTTTGTAACAGGGGATTTCCACCTGCAAATAAGAGAACAAGCTGCACGAAATACTTCTAGGTGACAGTATTCAACTTCACAAAACTATACATAAAACTTTATTAGTGTGAATAATAATTTCTATATATGCAACAATGTAAACTGCTTGACATTTTTGCTCTGATTTTTGCACCCCGCATGTGAATCTTAAAAAATGGATTTATACGGATAAAAACAGTGATGTTATCAAGTGATAAATAAACAGTGACATTATCATTGATAAATAAACAGTGACATTATCATTTATAAATTTGCTTCAGAAAATGTGTTTTTTCCAATGTCATTGTACGTGATTTTCATACCAGTAACCAGTCTTCATAAGTTTGGTAGCAAAAATACGTAGCTAAGGTGTAGCTTTTTCACTTTACAGCTTTCTATTGTTTTACCATCACTTTTCCCTGTGTTTGAAAACGTTTTTAATAATTTCATTAGATTGATTTTTTTTGCAGAAATACTATTTGTATTGATATATATGTGTGAATAAAAACTTTGAGAACCGTATTATTAGCATGCCTGAATATGGTTACTTTTTGCAAAGACTTTTCCCTTATAATATCATATGCAGTTTTCAAAAAATTCAGTTAATTGAAATTACGCAGTTTAGATGCAAGAATTCTCAAAACATTGCTATTTCAAGCTATTTGGTTACAAAAAAACAAGTCAGTTAGTTGTATATAAACACTGTGGTGGCAATAAAGGGGTACTCCACATTCCCCAAAGTTTCAGTATCAGATCTTTTAGTGTCAAATTCAGGACACTCGTTGTAGAAAAGCAAGCAAACTATGCAATGTCAATGATCACAAAGGACGTTTTTATAATTTTCCTTGAGACAGTGCAATATTTTAGTAGACGAAGCTTTGTAACATGGGATTTCCACCTGCAAATAAGAGAACAAGCTGCACGAAATACTTCTAGGTGACAGTATTCAACTTCACAAAACTATACATAAAACTTTATTAGTGTGAATAATAATTTCTATATATGCAACAAGGTAAACTGCTTGACATTTTTGCTCTGATTTTTGCACCCCGCATGTGAATCTTAAAAAATGGATTTATACGGATAAAAACAGTGATGTTATCAAGTGATAAATAAACAGTGACATTATCATTGATAAATAAACAGTGACATTATCATTTATAAATTTGCTTCAGAAAATGTGTTTTTTCCAATGTCATTGTACGTGATTTTCATACCAGTAACCAGTTTTCATAAGTTTGGTAGCAAAAATACGTAGCTAAGGTGTAGCTTTTTCACTTTACAGCTTTCTATTGTTTTACCATCACTTTTCCCTGTGTTTGAAAACGTTTTTAATAATTTACATTAGATTGATTTTTTTTCCAGAAATACTATTTGTATTGATATATATGTGTGAATAAAAACTTTGAGAACCGTATTATTAGCATGCCTGAATATGGTTACTTTTTGCAAAGACTTTTCCCTTATAATATCATATGCAGTTTTCAAAAAATTCAGTTAATTGAAATTACGCAGTTTAGATGCAAGAATTCTCAAAACATTGCTATTTCAAGCTATTTGGTTACAAAAAAACAAGTCAGTTAGTTGTATATAAACACTGTGGTGGCAATAAAGGGGTACTCCACATTCCCCAAAGTTTCAGTATCAGATCTTTTAGTGTCAAATTCAGGACACTCGTTGTAGAAAAGCAAGCAAACTATGCAATGTCAATGATCACAAAGGACGTTTTTATAATTTTCCTTGAGACAGTGCAATATTTTAGTAGATGAAGCTTTGTAACAGGGGATTTCCACCTGCAAATAAGAGAACAAGCTGCACGAAATACTTCTAGGTGACAGTATTCAACTTCACAAAACTATACATAAAACTTTATTAGTGTGAATAATAATTTCTATATATGCAACAATGTAAACTGCTTGACATTTTTGCTCTGATTTTTGCACCCCGCATGTGAATCTTAAAAAATGGATTTATACGGATAAAAACAGTGATGTTATCAAGTGATAAATAAACAGTGACATTATCATTGATAAATAAACAGTGACATTATCATTTATAAATTTGCTTCAGAAAATGTGTTTTTTCCAATGTCATTGTACGTGATTTTCATACCAGTAACCAGTTTTCATAAGTTTGGTAGCAAAAATACGTAGCTAAGGTGTAGCTTTTTCACTTTACAGCTTTCTATTGTTTTACCATCACTTTTCCCTGTGTTTGAAAACGTTTTTAATAATTTCATTAGATTGATTTTTTTTCCAGAAATACTATTTGTATTGATATATATGTGTGAATAAAAACTTTGAGAACCGTATTATTAGCATGCCTGAATATGGTTACTTTTTGCAAAGACTTTTCCCTTATAATATCATATGCAGTTTTCAAAAAATTCAGTTAATTGAAATTACGCAGTTTAGATGGAAGAATTGTCAAAACATTGCTATTTCAAGCTATTTGGTTAAAAAACAACAAGTCAGGTTAGTTGTTAGTTGTATATAAACTCTGTGGTGGAAATAAAGGGGTACTCCACATTCCCCAAAGTTTCAGTATCAGATCTTTTAGTGTCAAATCCAGGACACTCGTTGTAGAAAAGCAGTATTCTTACAGCCCAACAAGCAAACTATGCAATGTCAATGATCACAAAGGACGTTTTTATAATTTTCCTTGAGACAGTGCAATATTTTAGTAGATGAAGCTTTGTAACAGGGGATTTCCACCTGCAAATAAGAGAACAAGCTGCACGAAATACTTCTAGGTGACAGTATTCAACTTCACAAAACTATACATAAAACTTTATTAGTGTGAATAATAATTTCTATATATGCAACAATGTAAACTGCTTGACATTTTTGCTCTGATTTTTGCACCCCGCATGTGAATCTTAAAAAATGGATTTATACGGATAAAAACAGTGATGTTATCAAGTGATAAATAAACAGTGACATTATCATTGATAAATAAACAGTGACATTATCATTTATAAATTTGCTTCAGAAAATGTGTTTTTTCCAATGTCATTGTACGTGATTTTCATACCAGTAACCAGTCTTCATAAGTTTGGTAGCAAAAATACGTAGCTAAGGTGTAGCTTTTTCACTTTACAGCTTTCTATTGTTTTACCATCACTTTTCCCTGTGTTTGAAAACGTTTTTAATAATTTCATTAGATTGATTTTTTTTGCAGAAATACTATTTGTATTGATATATATGTGTGAATAAAAACTTTGAGAACCGTATTATTAGCATGCCTGAATATGGTTACTTTTTGCAAAGACTTTTCCCTTATAATATCATATGCAGTTTTCAAAAAATTCAGTTAATTGAAATTACGCAGTTTAGATGCAAGAATTCTCAAAACATTGCTATTTCAAGCTATTTGGTTAAAAAACAACAAGTCAGGTTAGTTGTTAGTTGTATATAAACTCTGTGGTGGAAATAAAGGGGTACTCCACATTCCCCAAAGTTTCAGTATCAGATCTTTTAGTGTCAAATCCAGGACACTCGTTGTAGAAAAGCAGTATTCTTACAGCCCAACAAGCAAACTATGCAATGTCAATGATCACAAAGGAAGTTTTTATAATTTTCCTTGAGACAGTGCAATATTTTAGTAGATGAAGCTTTGTAACATGGGATTTCCACCTGCAAATAAGAGAACAAGCTGCACGAAATACTTCTAGGTGACAGTATTCAACTTCACAAAACTATACATAAAACTTTATTAGTGTGAATAATAATTTCTATATATGCAACAATGTAAACTGCTTGACATTTTTGCTCTGATTTTTGCACCCCGCATGTGAATCTTAAAAAATGGATTTATACGGATAAAAACAGTGATGTTATCAAGTGATAAATAAACAGTGACATTATCATTGATAAATAAACAGTGACATTATCATTTATAAATTTGCTTCAGAAAATGTGTTTTTTCCAATGTCATTGTACGTGATTTTCATACCAGTAACCAGTTTTCATAAGTTTGGTAGCAAAAATACGTAGCTAAGGTGTAGCTTTTACACTTTACAGCTTTCTATTGTTTTACCATCACTTTTCCCTGTGTTTGAAAACGTTTTTAATAATTTCATTAGATTGATTTTTTTTCCAGAAATACTATTTGTATTGATATATATGTGTGAATAAAAACTTTGAGAACCGTATTATTAGCATGCCTGAATATGGTTACTTTTTGCAAAGACTTTTCCCTTATAATATCATATGCAGTTTTCAAAAAATTCAGTTAATTGAAATTACGCAGTTTAGATGCAAGAATTCTCAAAACATTGCTATTTCAAGCTATTTGGTTACAAAAAAACAAGTCAGTTAGTTGTATATAAACACTGTGGTGGCAATAAAGGGGTACTCCACATTCCCCAAAGTTTCAGTATCAGATCTTTTAGTGTCAAATTCAGGACACTCGTTGTAGAAAAGCAAGCAAACTATGCAATGTCAATGATCACAAAGGACGTTTTTATAATTTTCCTTGAGACAGTGCAATATTTTAGTAGATGAAGCTTTGTAACAGGGGATTTCCACCTGCAAATAAGAGAACAAGCTGCACGAAATACTTCTAGGTGACAGTATTCAACTTCACAAAACTATACATAAAACTTTATTAGTGTGAATAATAATTTCTATATATGCAACAATGTAAACTGCTTGACATTTTTGCTCTGATTTTTGCACCCCGCATGTGAATCTTAAAAAATGGATTTATACGGATAAAAACAGTGATGTTATCAAGTGATAAATAAACAGTGACATTATCATTGATAAATAAACAGTGACATTATCATTTATAAATTTGCTTCAGAAAATGTGTTTTTTCCAATGTCATTGTACGTGATTTTCATACCAGTAACCAGTCTTCATAAGTTTGGTAGCAAAAATACGTAGCTAAGGTGTAGCTTTTTCACTTTACAGCTTTCTATTGTTTTACCATCACTTTTCCCTGTGTTTGAAAACGTTTTTAATAATTTCATTAGATTGATTTTTTTTGCAGAAATACTATTTGTATTGATATATATGTGTGAATAAAAACTTTGAGAACCGTATTATTAGCATGCCTGAATATGGTTACTTTTTGCAAAGACTTTTCCCTTATAATATCATATGCAGTTTTCAAAAAATTCAGTTAATTGAAATTACGCAGTTTAGATGCAAGAATTCTCAAAACATTGCTATTTCAAGCTATTTGGTTAAAAAACAACAAGTCAGGTTAGTTGTTAGTTGTATATAAACTCTGTGGTGGAAATAAAGGGGTACTCCACATTCCCCAAAGTTTCAGTATCAGATCTTTTAGTGTCAAATCCAGGACACTCGTTGTAGAAAAGCAGTATTCTTACAGCCCAACAAGCAAACTATGCAATGTCAATGATCACAAAGGAAGTTTTTATAATTTTCCTTGAGACAGTGCAATATTTTAGTAGATGAAGCTTTGTAACATGGGATTTCCACCTGCAAATAAGAGAACAAGCTGCACGAAATACTTCTAGGTGACAGTATTCAACTTCACAAAACTATACATAAAACTTTATTAGTGTGAATAATAATTTCTATATATGCAACAATGTAAACTGCTTGACATTTTTGCTCTGATTTTTGCACCCCGCATGTGAATCTTAAAAAATGGATTTATACGGATAAAAACAGTGATGTTATCAAGTGATAAATAAACAGTGACATTATCATTGATAAATAAACAGTGACATTATCATTTATAAATTTGCTTCAGAAAATGTGTTTTTTCCAATGTCATTGTACGTGATTTTCATACCAGTAACCAGTTTTCATAAGTTTGGTAGCAAAAATACGTAGCTAAGGTGTAGCTTTTACACTTTACAGCTTTCTATTGTTTTACCATCACTTTTCCCTGTGTTTGAAAACGTTTTTAATAATTTCATTAGATTGATTTTTTTTCCAGAAATACTATTTGTATTGATATATATGTGTGAATAAAAACTTTGAGAACCGTATTATTAGCATGCCTGAATATGGTTACTTTTTGCAAAGACTTTTCCCTTATAATATCATATGCAGTTTTCAAAAAATTCAGTTAATTGAAATTACGCAGTTTAGATGCAAGAATTGTCAAAACATTGCTATTTCAAGCTATTTGGTTACAAAAAAACAAGTCAGTTAGTTGTATATAAACACTGTGGTGGCAATAAAGGGGTACTCCACATTCCCCAAAGTTTCAGTATCAGATCTTTTAGTGTCAAATTCAGGACACTCGTTGTAGAAAAGCAAGCAAACTATGCAATGTCAATGATCACAAAGGACGTTTTTATAATTTTCCTTGAGACAGTGCAATATTTTAGTAGATGAAGCTTTGTAACATGGGATTTCCACCTGCAAATAAGAGAACAAGCTGCACGAAATACTTCTAGGTGACAGTATTCAACTTCACAAAACTATACATAAAACTTTATTAGTGTGAATAATAATTTCTATATATGCAACAATGTAAACTGCTTGACATTTTTGCTCTGATTTTTGCACCCCGCATGTGAATCTTAAAAAATGGATTTATACGGATAAAAACAGTGATGTTATCAAGTGATAAATAAACAGTGACATTATCATTGATAAATAAACAGTGACATTATCATTTATAAATTTGCTTCAGAAAATGTGTTTTTTCCAATGTCATTGTACGTGATTTTCATACCAGTAACCAGTTTTCATAAGTTTGGTAGCAAAAATACGTAGCTAAGGTGTAGCTTTTTCACTTTACAGCTTTCTATTGTTTTACCATCACTTTTCCCTGTGTTTGAAAACGTTTTTAATAATTTACATTAGATTGATTTTTTTTCCAGAAATACTATTTGTATTGATATATATGTGTGAATAAAAACTTTGAGAACCGTATTATTAGCATGCCTGAATATGGTTACTTTTTGCAAAGACTTTTCCCTTATAATATCATATGCAGTTTTCAAAAAATTCAGTTAATTGAAATTACGCAGTTTAGATGCAAGAATTCTCAAAACATTGCTATTTCAAGCTATTTGGTTACAAAAAAACAAGTCAGTTAGTTGTATATAAACACTGTGGTGGCAATAAAGGGGTACTCCACATTCCCCAAAGTTTCAGTATCAGATCTTTTAGTGTCAAATTCAGGACACTCGTTGTAGAAAAGCAAGCAAACTATGCAATGTCAATGATCACAAAGGACGTTTTTATAATTTTCCTTGAGACAGTGCAATATTTTAGTAGATGAAGCTTTGTAACAGGGGATTTCCACCTGCAAATAAGAGAACAAGCTGCACGAAATACTTCTAGGTGACAGTATTCAACTTCACAAAACTATACATAAAACTTTATTAGTGTGAATAATAATTTCTATATATGCAACAATGTAAACTGCTTGACATTTTTGCTCTGATTTTTGCACCCCGCATGTGAATCTTAAAAAATGGATTTATACGGATAAAAACAGTGATGTTATCAAGTGATAAATAAACAGTGACATTATCATTGATAAATAAACAGTGACATTATCATTTATAAATTTGCTTCAGAAAATGTGTTTTTTCCAATGTCATTGTACGTGATTTTCATACCAGTAACCAGTCTTCATAAGTTTGGTAGCAAAAATACGTAGCTAAGGTGTAGCTTTTTCACTTTACAGCTTTCTATTGTTTTACCATCACTTTTCCCTGTGTTTGAAAACGTTTTTAATAATTTCATTAGATTGATTTTTTTTGCAGAAATACTATTTGTATTGATATATATGTGTGAATAAAAACTTTGAGAACCGTATTATTAGCATGCCTGAATATGGTTACTTTTTGCAAAGACTTTTCCCTTATAATATCATATGCAGTTTTCAAAAAATTCAGTTAATTGAAATTACGCAGTTTAGATGCAAGAATTCTCAAAACATTGCTATTTCAAGCTATTTGGTTAAAAAACAACAAGTCAGGTTAGTTGTTAGTTGTATATAAACTCTGTGGTGGAAATAAAGGGGTACTCCACATTCCCCAAAGTTTCAGTATCAGATCTTTTAGTGTCAAATCCAGGACACTCGTTGTAGAAAAGCAGTATTCTTACAGCCCAACAAGCAAACTATGCAATGTCAATGATCACAAAGGAAGTTTTTATAATTTTCCTTGAGACAGTGCAATATTTTAGTAGATGAAGCTTTGTAACATGGGATTTCCACCTGCAAATAAGAGAACAAGCTGCACGAAATACTTCTAGGTGACAGTATTCAACTTCACAAAACTATACATAAAACTTTATTAGTGTGAATAATAATTTCTATATATGCAACAATGTAAACTGCTTGACATTTTTGCTCTGATTTTTGCACCCCGCATGTGAATCTTAAAAAATGGATTTATACGGATAAAAACAGTGATGTTATCAAGTGATAAATAAACAGTGACATTATCATTGATAAATAAACAGTGACATTATCATTTATAAATTTGCTTCAGAAAATGTGTTTTTTCCAATGTCATTGTACGTGATTTTCATACCAGTAACCAGTTTTCATAAGTTTGGTAGCAAAAATACGTAGCTAAGGTGTAGCTTTTACACTTTACAGCTTTCTATTGTTTTACCATCACTTTTCCCTGTGTTTGAAAACGTTTTTAATAATTTCATTAGATTGATTTTTTTTCCAGAAATACTATTTGTATTGATATATATGTGTGAATAAAAACTTTGAGAACCGTATTATTAGCATGCCTGAATATGGTTACTTTTTGCAAAGACTTTTCCCTTATAATATCATATGCAGTTTTCAAAAAATTCAGTTAATTGAAATTACGCAGTTTAGATGCAAGAATTGTCAAAACATTGCTATTTCAAGCTATTTGGTTACAAAAAAACAAGTCAGTTAGTTGTATATAAACACTGTGGTGGCAATAAAGGGGTACTCCACATTCCCCAAAGTTTCAGTATCAGATCTTTTAGTGTCAAATTCAGGACACTCGTTGTAGAAAAGCAAGCAAACTATGCAATGTCAATGATCACAAAGGACGTTTTTATAATTTTCCTTGAGACAGTGCAATATTTTAGTAGATGAAGCTTTGTAACATGGGATTTCCACCTGCAAATAAGAGAACAAGCTGCACGAAATACTTCTAGGTGACAGTATTCAACTTCACAAAACTATACATAAAACTTTATTAGTGTGAATAATAATTTCTATATATGCAACAATGTAAACTGCTTGACATTTTTGCTCTGATTTTTGCACCCCGCATGTGAATCTTAAAAAATGGATTTATACGGATAAAAACAGTGATGTTATCAAGTGATAAATAAACAGTGACATTATCATTGATAAATAAACAGTGACATTATCATTTATAAATTTGCTTCAGAAAATGTGTTTTTTCCAATGTCATTGTACGTGATTTTCATACCAGTAACCAGTTTTCATAAGTTTGGTAGCAAAAATACGTAGCTAAGGTGTAGCTTTTTCACTTTACAGCTTTCTATTGTTTTACCATCACTTTTCCCTGTGTTTGAAAACGTTTTTAATAATTTACATTAGATTGATTTTTTTTCCAGAAATACTATTTGTATTGATATATATGTGTGAATAAAAACTTTGAGAACCGTATTATTAGCATGCCTGAATATGGTTACTTTTTGCAAAGACTTTTCCCTTATAATATCATATGCAGTTTTCAAAAAATTCAGTTAATTGAAATTACGCAGTTTAGATGCAAGAATTGTCAAAACATTGCTATTTCAAGCTATTTGGTTACAAAAAAACAAGTCAGTTAGTTGTATATAAACACTGTGGTGGCAATAAAGGGGTACTCCACATTCCCCAAAGTTTCAGTATCAGATCTTTTAGTGTCAAATTCAGGACACTCGTTGTAGAAAAGCAAGCAAACTATGCAATGTCAATGATCACAAAGGACGTTTTTATAATTTTCCTTGAGACAGTGCAATATTTTAGTAGACGAAGCTTTGTAACATGGGATTTCCACCTGCAAATAAGAGAACAAGCTGCACGAAATACTTCTAGGTGACAGTATTCAACTTCACAAAACTATACATAAAACTTTATTAGTGTGAATAATAATTTCTATATATGCAACAATGTAAACTGCTTGACATTTTTGCTCTGATTTTTGCACCCCGCATGTGAATCTTAAAAAATGGATTTATACGGATAAAAACAGTGATGTTATCAAGTGATAAATAAACAGTGACATTATCATTGATAAATAAACAGTGACATTATCATTTATAAATTTGCTTCAGAAAATGTGTTTTTTCCAATGTCATTGTACGTGATTTTCATACCAGTAACCAGTTTTCATAAGTTTGGTAGCAAAAATACGTAGCTAAGGTGTAGCTTTTTCACTTTACAGCTTTCTATTGTTTTACCATCACTTTTCCCTGTGTTTGAAAACGTTTTTATTAATTTCATTAGATTGATTTTTTTTTCCAGAAATACTATTTGTATTGATATATATGTGTGAATAAAAACTTTGAGAACCGTATTATTAGCATGCCTGAATATGGTTACTTTTTGCAAAGACTTTTCCCTTATAATATCATATGCAGTTTTCAAAAAATTCAGTTAATTGAAATTACGCAGTTTAGATGCAAGAATTGTCAAAACATTGCTATTTCAAGCTATTTGGTTAAAAAACAACAAGTCAGGTTAGTTGTTAGTTGTATATAAACTCTGTGGTGGAAATAAAGGGGTACTCCACATTCCCCAAAGTTTCAGTATCAGATCTTTTAGTGTCAAATCCAGGACACTCGTTGTAGAAAAGCAGTATTCTTACAGCCCAACAAGCAAACTATGCAATGTCAATGATCACAAAGGACGTTTTTATAATTTTCCTTGAGACAGTGCAATATTTTAGTAGATGAAGCTTTGTAACAGGGGATTTCCACCTGCAAATAAGAGAACAAGCTGCACGAAATACTTCTAGGTGACAGTATTCAACTTCACAAAACTATACATAAAACTTTATTAGTGTGAATAATAATTTCTATATATGCAACAATGTAAACTGCTTGACATTTTTGCTCTGATTTTTGCACCCCGCATGTGAATCTTAAAAAATGGATTTATACGGATAAAAACAGTGATGTTATCAAGTGATAAATAAACAGTGACATTATCATTGATAAATAAACAGTGACATTATCATTTATAAATTTGCTTCAGAAAATGTGTTTTTTCCAATGTCATTGTACGTGATTTTCATACCAGTAACCAGTCTTCATAAGTTTGGTAGCAAAAATACGTAGCTAAGGTGTAGCTTTTTCACTTTACAGCTTTCTATTGTTTTACCATCACTTTTCCCTGTGTTTGAAAACGTTTTTAATAATTTCATTAGATTGATTTTTTTTGCAGAAATACTATTTGTATTGATATATATGTGTGAATAAAAACTTTGAGAACCGTATTATTAGCATGCCTGAATATGGTTACTTTTTGCAAAGACTTTTCCCTTATAATATCATATGCAGTTTTCAAAAAATTCAGTTAATTGAAATTACGCAGTTTAGATGCAAGAATTCTCAAAACATTGCTATTTCAAGCTATTTGGTTACAAAAAAACAAGTCAGTTATTTGTATATAAACACTGTGGTGGCAATAAAGGGGTACTCCACATTCCCCAAAGTTTCAGTATCAGATCTTTTAGTGTCAAATTCAGGACACTCGTTGTAGAAAAGCAAGCAAACTATGCAATGTCAATGATCACAAAGGACGTTTTTATAATTTTCCTTGAGACAGTGCAATATTTTAGTAGATGAAGCTTTGTAACATGGGATTTCCACCTGCAAATAAGAGAACAAGCTGCACGAAATACTTCTAGGTGACAGTATTCAACTTCACAAAACTATACATAAAACTTTATTAGTGGGAATAATAATTTCTATATATGCAACAATGTAAACTGCTTGGAATTTTTGCTCTGATTTTTGCACCCCGCATGTGAATCTTAAAAAATGGATTTATACGGATAAAAACAGTGATGTTATCAAGTGATAAATAAACAGTGACATTATCATTGATAAATAAACAGTGACATTATCATTTATAAATTTGCTTCAGAAAATGTGTTTTTTCCAATGTCATTGTACGTGATTTTCATACCAGTAACCAGTTTTCATAAGTTTGGTAGCAAAAATACGTAGCTAAGGTGTAGCTTTTACACTTTACAGCTTTCTATTGTTTTACCATCACTTTTCCCTGTGTTTGAAAACGTTTTTAATAATTTCATTAGATTGATTGTTTTTCCAGAAATACTATTTGTATTGATATATATGTGTGAATAAAAACTTTGAGAACCGTATTATTAGCATGCCTGAATATGGTTACTTTTTGCAAAGACTTTTCCCTTATAATATCATATGCAGTTTTCAAAAAATTCAGTTAATTGAAATTACGCAGTTTAGATGCAAGAATTCTCAAAACATTGCTATTTCAAGCTATTTGGTTAAAAAACAACAAGTCAGGTTAGTTGTTAGTTGTATATAAACTCTGTGGTGGAAATAAAGGGGTACTCCACATTCCCCAAAGTTTCAGTATCAGATCTTTTAGTGTCAAATCCAGGACACTCGTTGTAGAAAAGCAGTATTCTTACAGCCCAACAAGCAAACTATGCAATGTCAATGATCACAAAGGACGTTTTTATAATTTTCCTTGAGACAGTGCAATATTTTAGTAGATGAAGCTTTGTAACATGGGATTTCCACCTGCAAATAAGAGAACAAGCTGCACGAAATACTTCTAGGTGACAGTATTCAACTTCACAAAACTATACATAAAACTTTATTAGTGTGAATAATAATTTCTATATATGCAACAATGTAAACTGCTTGACATTTTTGCTCTGATTTTTGCACCCCGCATGTGAATCTTAAAAAATGGATTTATACGGATAAAAACAGTGATGTTATCAAGTGATAAATAAACAGTGACATTATCATTGATAAATAAACAGTGACATTATCATTTATAAATTTGCTTCAGAAAATGTGTTTTTTCCAATGTCATTGTACGTGATTTTCATACCAGTAACCAGTTTTCATAAGTTTGGTAGCAAAAATACGTAGCTAAGGTGTAGCTTTTTCACTTTACAGCTTTCTATTGTTTTACCATCACTTTTCCCTGTGTTTGAAAACGTTTTTAATAATTTCATTAGATTGATTTTTTTTCCAGAAATACTATTTGTATTGATATATATGTGTGAATAAAAACTTTGAGAACCGTATTATTAGCATGCCTGAATATGGTTACTTTTTGCAAAGACTTTTCCCTTATAATATCATATGCAGTTTTCAAAAAATTCAGTTAATTGAAATTACGCAGTTTAGATGCAAGAATTGTCAAAACATTGCTATTTCAAGCTATTTGGTTACAAAAAAACAAGTCAGTTAGTTGTATATAAACACTGTGGTGGCAATAAAGGGGTACTCCACATTCCCCAAAGTTTCAGTATCAGATCTTTTAGTGTCAAATTCAGGACACTCGTTGTAGAAAAGCAAGCAAACTATGCAATGTCAATGATCACAAAGGACGTTTTTATAATTTTCCTTGAGACAGTGCAATATTTTAGTAGATGAAGCTTTGTAACTTGGGATTTCCACCTGCAAATAAGAGAACAAGCTGCACGAAATACTTCTAGGTGACAGTATTCAACTTCACAAAACTATACATAAAACTTTATTAGTGTGAATAATAATTTCTATATATGCAACAATGTAAACTGCTTGACATTTTTGCTCTGATTTTTGCACCCGCATGTGAATCTTAAAAAATGGATTTATACGGATAAAAACAGTGATGTTATCAAGTGATAAATAAACAGTGACATTATCATTGATAAATAAACAGTGACATTATCATTTATAAATTTGCTTCAGAAAATGTGTTTTTTCCAATGTCATTGTACGTGATTTTCATACCAGTAACCAGTTTTCATAAGTTTGGTAGCAAAAATACGTAGCTAAGGTGTAGCTTTTTCACTTTACAGCTTTCTATTGTTTTACCATCACTTTTCCCTGTGTTTGAAAACGTTTTTAATAATTTCATTAGATTGATTTTTTTTGCAGAAATACTATTTGTATTGATATATATGTGTGAATAAAAACTTTGAGAACCGTATTATTAGCATGCCTGAATATGGTTACTTTTTGCAAAGACTTTTCCCTTATAATATCATATGCAGTTTTCAAAAAATTCAGTTAATTGAAATTACGCAGTTTAGATGAAAGAATTGTCAAAACATTGCTATTTCAAGCTATTTGGTTACAAAAAAACAAGTAAGTTAGTTGTATATAAACACTGTGGTGGCAATAAAAGGGTACTCCACATTCCCCAAAGTTTCAGTATCAGATCTTTTTGTGTCAAATCCAGGACACTCGTTGTAGAAAAGCAGTATTCTTATAGCCCAACAAGCAAACTACTCAATGTCAATGATCACAAAGGACGTTTTTATAATTTTCCTTGAGACAGTGCAATATTTTAGTAGATGAAGCTTTGTAACATGGGATTTCCACCTGCAAATAAGAGAACAAGCTGCACGAAATACTTCTAGGTGACAGTATTCAACTTCACAAAAATATACATAAAACTTTATTAGTGTGAATAATAATTTCTATATATGCAACAATGTAAACTGCTTGACATTTTTGCTCTGATTTTTGCACCCCGCATGTGAATCTTAAAAAATGGATTTATACGGATAAAAACAGTGATGTTATCAAGTGATAAATAAACAGTGACATTATCATTGATAAATAAACAGTGACATTATCATTTATAAATTTGCTTCAGAAAATGTGTTTTTTCCAATGTCATTGTACGTGATTTTCATACCAGTAACCAGTTTTCATAGGTTTGGTAGCAAAATTACGTAGCTTTTTCACTCTACAGCTTTCTATTGTTTTACCATCACTTTTCCCTGTTTTTGAAAAAGTTTTTAATAATTTCATTAGATTGATTTTTTTTGCAGAAATACTATTTGTATTGATATATATGTGTGAATAAAAACTTTGAGAACCGTATTATTAGCATGCATGAATATGGTTACTTTTTGCAAAGACTTTTCCCTTATAATATCATATGCAGTTTTCAAAAAATTCAGTTAATTGAAATTACGCAGTTTAGATGCAAGAATTGTCAAAACATTGTTATTTCAAGCAATTTGGTTAAAAAACAACAAGTCAGGTTAGTTGTTAGTTGTATATAAACTCTGTGGTGGAAATAAAGGGGTACTCCACATTCCCCAAAGTTTCAGTATCAGATCTTTTAGTGTCAAATCCAGGACACTCGTTGTAGAAAAGCAGTATTCTTACAGTCCAACAAGCAAACTATGCAATGTCAATGATCACAAAGGACGTTTTTATAATTTTCCTTGAGACAGTGCAATATTTTAGTAGATGAAGCTTTGTAACATGGGATTTCCACCTGCAAATAAGAGAACAAGCTGCACGAAATACTTCTAGGTGACAGTATTCAACTTCACAAAACTATACATAAAACTTTATTAGTGTGAATAATAATTTCTATATATGCAACAATGTAAACTGCTTGACATTTTTGCTCTGATTTTTGCACCCCGCATGTGAATCTTAAAAAATGGATTTATACGGATAAAAACAGTGATGTTATCAAGTGATAAATAAACAGTGACATTATCATTGATAAATAAACAGTGACATTATCATTTATAAATTTGCTTCAGAAAATGTGTTTTTTCCAATGTCATTGTACGTGATTTTCATACCAGTAACCAGTTTTCATAAGTTTGGTTGCAAAAATACGTAGCTAAGGTGTAGCTTTTTCACTTTACAGCTTTCTATTGTTTTACCATCACTTTTCCCTGTGTTTGAAAACGTTTTTAATAATTTCATTAGATTGATTTTTTTTCCAAAAATATTTTTTGTATTGATATATATGTGTGAATAAAAACTTTGAGAACCGTATTATTAGCATGCCTGAATATGGTTACTTTTTGCAAAGACTTTTCCCTTATAATATCATATGCAGTTTTCAAAAAATTCAGTTAATTGAAATTACGCAGTTTAGATGGAAGAATTGTCAAAACATTGCTATTTCAAGCTATTTGGTTAAAAAACAACAAGTCAGGTTAGTTGTTAGTTGTATATAAACTCTGTGGTGGAAATAAAGGGGTACTCCACATTCCCCAAAGTTTCAGTATCAGATCTTTTAGTGTCAAATCCAGGACACTCGTTGTAGAAAAGCAGTATTCTTACAGCCCAACAAGCAAACTATGCAATGTCAATGATCACAAAGGACGTTTTTATAATTTTCCTTGAGACAGTGCAATATTTTAGTAGATGAAGCTTTGTAACAGGGGATTTCCACCTGCAAATAAGAGAACAAGCTGCACGAAATACTTCTAGGTGACAGTATTCAACTTCACAAAACTATACATAAAACTTTATTAGTGTGAATAATAATTTCTATATATGCAACAATGTAAACTGCTTGACATTTTTGCTCTGATTTTTGCACCCGCATGTGAATCTTAAAAAATGGATTTATACGGATAAAAACAGTGATGTTATCAAGTGATAAATAAACAGTGACATTATCATTGATAAATAAACAGTGACATTATCATTTATAAATTTGCTTCAGAAAATGTGTTTTTTCCAATGTCATTGTACGTGATTTTCATACCAGTAACCAGTTTTCATAAGTTTGGTAGCAAAAATACGTAGCTAAGGTGTAGCTTTTACACTTTACAGCTTTCTATTGTTTTACCATCACTTTTCCCTGTGTTTGAAAACGTTTTTAATAATTTCATTAGATTGATTGTTTTTCCAGAAATACTATTTGTATTGATATATATGTGTGAATAAAAACTTTGAGAACCGTATTATTAGCATGCCTGAATATGGTTACTTTTTGCAAAGACTTTTCCCTTATAATATCATATGCAGTTTTCAAAAAATTCAGTTAATTGAAATTACGCAGTTTAGATGCAAGAATTCTCAAAACATTGCTATTTCAAGCTATTTGGTTAAAAAACAACAAGTCAGGTTAGTTGTTAGTTGTATATAAACTCTGTGGTGGAAATAAAGGGGTACTCCACATTCCCCAAAGTTTCAGTATCAGATCTTTTAGTGTCAAATCCAGGACACTCGTTGTAGAAAAGCAGTATTCTTACAGCCCAACAAGCAAACTATGCAATGTCAATGATCACAAAGGACGTTTTTATAATTTTCCTTGAGACAGTGCAATATTTTAGTAGATGAAGCTTTGTAACATGGGATTTCCACCTGCAAATAAGAGAACAAGCTGCACGAAATACTTCTAGGTGACAGTATTCAACTTCACAAAACTATACATAAAACTTTATTAGTGTGAATAATAATTTCTATATATGCAACAATGTAAACTGCTTGACATTTTTGCTCTGATTTTTGCACCCCGCATGTGAATCTTAAAAAATGGATTTATACGGATAAAAACAGTGATGTTATCAAGTGATAAATAAACAGTGACATTATCATTGATAAATAAACAGTGACATTATCATTTATAAATTTGCTTCAGAAAATGTGTTTTTTCCAATGTCATTGTACGTGATTTTCATACCAGTAACCAGTTTTCATAAGTTTGGTAGCAAAAATACGTAGCTAAGGTGTAGCTTTTTCACTTTACAGCTTTCTATTGTTTTACCATCACTTTTCCCTGTGTTTGAAAACGTTTTTAATAATTTCATTAGATTGATTTTTTTTCCAGAAATACTATTTGTATTGATATATATGTGTGAATAAAAACTTTGAGAACCGTATTATTAGCATGCCTGAATATGGTTACTTTTTGCAAAGACTTTTCCCTTATAATATCATATGCAGTTTTCAAAAAATTCAGTTAATTGAAATTACGCAGTTTAGATGCAAGAATTGTCAAAACATTGCTATTTCAAGCTATTTGGTTACAAAAAAACAAGTCAGTTAGTTGTATATAAACACTGTGGTGGCAATAAAGGGGTACTCCACATTCCCCAAAGTTTCAGTATCAGATCTTTTAGTGTCAAATTCAGGACACTCGTTGTAGAAAAGCAAGCAAACTATGCAATGTCAATGATCACAAAGGACGTTTTTATAATTTTCCTTGAGACAGTGCAATATTTTAGTAGATGAAGCTTTGTAACTTGGGATTTCCACCTGCAAATAAGAGAACAAGCTGCACGAAATACTTCTAGGTGACAGTATTCAACTTCACAAAACTATACATAAAACTTTATTAGTGTGAATAATAATTTCTATATATGCAACAATGTAAACTGCTTGACATTTTTGCTCTGATTTTTGCACCCGCATGTGAATCTTAAAAAATGGATTTATACGGATAAAAACAGTGATGTTATCAAGTGATAAATAAACAGTGACATTATCATTGATAAATAAACAGTGACATTATCATTTATAAATTTGCTTCAGAAAATGTGTTTTTTCCAATGTCATTGTACGTGATTTTCATACCAGTAACCAGTTTTCATAAGTTTGGTAGCAAAAATACGTAGCTAAGGTGTAGCTTTTTCACTTTACAGCTTTCTATTGTTTTACCATCACTTTTCCCTGTGTTTGAAAACGTTTTTAATAATTTCATTAGATTGATTTTTTTTGCAGAAATACTATTTGTATTGATATATATGTGTGAATAAAAACTTTGAGAACCGTATTATTAGCATGCCTGAATATGGTTACTTTTTGCAAAGACTTTTCCCTTATAATATCATATGCAGTTTTCAAAAAATTCAGTTAATTGAAATTACGCAGTTTAGATGAAAGAATTGTCAAAACATTGCTATTTCAAGCTATTTGGTTACAAAAAAACAAGTAAGTTAGTTGTATATAAACACTGTGGTGGCAATAAAAGGGTACTCCACATTCCCCAAAGTTTCAGTATCAGATCTTTTTGTGTCAAATCCAGGACACTCGTTGTAGAAAAGCAGTATTCTTATAGCCCAACAAGCAAACTACTCAATGTCAATGATCACAAAGGACGTTTTTATAATTTTCCTTGAGACAGTGCAATATTTTAGTAGATGAAGCTTTGTAACATGGGATTTCCACCTGCAAATAAGAGAACAAGCTGCACGAAATACTTCTAGGTGACAGTATTCAACTTCACAAAAATATACATAAAACTTTATTAGTGTGAATAATAATTTCTATATATGCAACAATGTAAACTGCTTGACATTTTTGCTCTGATTTTTGCACCCCGCATGTGAATCTTAAAAAATGGATTTATACGGATAAAAACAGTGATGTTATCAAGTGATAAATAAACAGTGACATTATCATTGATAAATAAACAGTGACATTATCATTTATAAATTTGCTTCAGAAAATGTGTTTTTTCCAATGTCATTGTACGTGATTTTCATACCAGTAACCAGTTTTCATAGGTTTGGTAGCAAAATTACGTAGCTTTTTCACTCTACAGCTTTCTATTGTTTTACCATCACTTTTCCCTGTTTTTGAAAAAGTTTTTAATAATTTCATTAGATTGATTTTTTTTGCAGAAATACTATTTGTATTGATATATATGTGTGAATAAAAACTTTGAGAACCGTATTATTAGCATGCATGAATATGGTTACTTTTTGCAAAGACTTTTCCCTTATAATATCATATGCAGTTTTCAAAAAATTCAGTTAATTGAAATTACGCAGTTTAGATGCAAGAATTGTCAAAACATTGTTATTTCAAGCAATTTGGTTAAAAAACAACAAGTCAGGTTAGTTGTTAGTTGTATATAAACTCTGTGGTGGAAATAAAGGGGTACTCCACATTCCCCAAAGTTTCAGTATCAGATCTTTTAGTGTCAAATCCAGGACACTCGTTGTAGAAAAGCAGTATTCTTACAGTCCAACAAGCAAACTATGCAATGTCAATGATCACAAAGGACGTTTTTATAATTTTCCTTGAGACAGTGCAATATTTTAGTAGATGAAGCTTTGTAACATGGGATTTCCACCTGCAAATAAGAGAACAAGCTGCACGAAATACTTCTAGGTGACAGTATTCAACTTCACAAAACTATACATAAAACTTTATTAGTGTGAATAATAATTTCTATATATGCAACAATGTAAACTGCTTGACATTTTTGCTCTGATTTTTGCACCCCGCATGTGAATCTTAAAAAATGGATTTATACGGATAAAAACAGTGATGTTATCAAGTGATAAATAAACAGTGACATTATCATTGATAAATAAACAGTGACATTATCATTTATAAATTTGCTTCAGAAAATGTGTTTTTTCCAATGTCATTGTACGTGATTTTCATACCAGTAACCAGTTTTCATAAGTTTGGTTGCAAAAATACGTAGCTAAGGTGTAGCTTTTTCACTTTACAGCTTTCTATTGTTTTACCATCACTTTTCCCTGTGTTTGAAAACGTTTTTAATAATTTCATTAGATTGATTTTTTTTCCAAAAATATTTTTTGTATTGATATATATGTGTGAATAAAAACTTTGAGAACCGTATTATTAGCATGCCTGAATATGGTTACTTTTTGCAAAGACTTTTCCCTTATAATATCATATGCAGTTTTCAAAAAATTCAGTTAATTGAAATTACGCAGTTTAGATGGAAGAATTGTCAAAACATTGCTATTTCAAGCTATTTGGTTAAAAAACAACAAGTCAGGTTAGTTGTTAGTTGTATATAAACTCTGTGGTGGAAATAAAGGGGTACTCCACATTCCCCAAAGTTTCAGTATCAGATCTTTTAGTGTCAAATCCAGGACACTCGTTGTAGAAAAGCAGTATTCTTACAGCCCAACAAGCAAACTATGCAATGTCAATGATCACAAAGGACGTTTTTATAATTTTCCTTGAGACAGTGCAATATTTTAGTAGATGAAGCTTTGTAACAGGGGATTTCCACCTGCAAATAAGAGAACAAGCTGCACGAAATACTTCTAGGTGACAGTATTCAACTTCACAAAACTATACATAAAACTTTATTAGTGTGAATAATAATTTCTATATATGCAACAATGTAAACTGCTTGACATTTTTGCTCTGATTTTTGCACCCCGCATGTGAATCTTAAAAAATGGATTTATACGGATAAAAACAGTGATGTTATCAAGTGATAAATAAACAGTGACATTATCATTGATAAATAAACAGTGACATTATCATTTATAAATTTGCTTCAGAAAATGTGTTTTTTCCAATGTCATTGTACGTGATTTTCATACCAGTAACCAGTCTTCATAAGTTTGGTAGCAAAAATACGTAGCTAAGGTGTAGCTTTTTCACTTTACAGCTTTCTATTGTTTTACCATCACTTTTCCCTGTGTTTGAAAACGTTTTTAATAATTTCATTAGATTGATTTTTTTTGCAGAAATACTATTTGTATTGATATATATGTGTGAATAAAAACTTTGAGAACCGTATTATTAGCATGCCTGAATATGGTTACTTTTTGCAAAGACTTTTCCCTTATAATATCATATGCAGTTTTCAAAAAATTCAGTTAATTGAAATTACGCAGTTTAGATGCAAGAATTCTCAAAACATTGCTATTTCAAGCTATTTGGTTACAAAAAAACAAGTCAGTTAGTTGTATATAAACACTGTGGTGGCAATAAAGGGGTACTCCACATTCCCCAAAGTTTCAGTATCAGATCTTTTAGTGTCAAATTCAGGACACTCGTTGTAGAAAAGCAAGCAAACTATGCAATGTCAATGATCACAAAGGACGTTTTTATAATTTTCCTTGAGACAGTGCAATATTTTAGTAGACGAAGCTTTGTAACATGGGATTTCCACCTGCAAATAAGAGAACAAGCTGCACGAAATACTTCTAGGTGACAGTATTCAACTTCACAAAACTATACATAAAACTTTATTAGTGTGAATAATAATTTCTATATATGCAACAATGTAAACTGCTTGACATTTTTGCTCTGATTTTTGCACCCCGCATGTGAATCTTAAAAAATGGATTTATACGGATAAAAACAGTGATGTTATCAAGTGATAAATAAACAGTGACATTATCATTGATAAATAAACAGTGACATTATCATTTATAAATTTGCTTCAGAAAATGTGTTTTTTCCAATGTCATTGTACGTGATTTTCATACCAGTAACCAGTTTTCATAAGTTTGGTAGCAAAAATACGTAGCTAAGGTGTAGCTTTTTCACTTTACAGCTTTCTATTGTTTTACCATCACTTTTCCCTGTGTTTGAAAACGTTTTTAATAATTTACATTAGATTGATTTTTTTTGCAGAAATACTATTTGTATTGATATATATGTGTGAATAAAAACTTTGAGAACCGTATTATTAGCATGCCTGAATATGGTTACTTTTTGCAAAGACTTTTCCCTTATAATATCATATGCAGTTTTCAAAAAATTCAGTTAATTGAAATTACGCAGTTTAGATGCAAGAATTCTCAAAACATTGCTATTTCAAGCTATTTGGTTACAAAAAAACAAGTCAGTTAGTTGTATATAAACACTGTGGTGGCAATAAAGGGGTACTCCACATTCCCCAAAGTTTCAGTATCAGATCTTTTAGTGTCAAATTCAGGACACTCGTTGTAGAAAAGCAAGCAAACTATGCAATGTCAATGATCACAAAGGACGTTTTTATAATTTTCCTTGAGACAGTGCAATATTTTAGTAGATGAAGCTTTGTAACAGGGGATTTCCACCTGCAAATAAGAGAACAAGCTGCACGAAATACTTCTAGGTGACAGTATTCAAATTCACAAAACTATACATAAAACTTTATTAGTGTGAATAATAATTTCTATATATGCAACAATGTAAACTGCTTGACATTTTTGCTCTGATTTTTGCACCCCGCATGTGAATCTTAAAAAATGGATTTATACGGATAAAAACAGTGATGTTATCAAGTGATAAATAAACAGTGACATTATCATTGATAAATAAACAGTGACATTATCATTTATAAATTTGCTTCAGAAAATGTGTTTTTTCCAATGTCATTGTACGTGATTTTCATACCAGTAACCAGTCTTCATAAGTTTGGTAGCAAAAATACGTAGCTAAGGTGTAGCTTTTTCACTTTACAGCTTTCTATTGTTTTACCATCACTTTTCCCTGTGTTTGAAAACGTTTTTAATAATTTCATTAGATTGATTTTTTTTGCAGAAATACTATTTGTATTGATATATATGTGTGAATAAAAACTTTGAGAACCGTATTATTAGCATGCCTGAATATGGTTACTTTTTGCAAAGACTTTTCCCTTATAATATCATATGCAGTTTTCAAAAAATTCAGTTAATTGAAATTACGCAGTTTAGATGCAAGAATTCTCAAAACATTGCTATTTCAAGCTATTTGGTTAAAAAACAACAAGTCAGGTTAGTTGTTAGTTGTATATAAACTCTGTGGTGGAAATAAAGGGGTACTCCACATTCCCCAAAGTTTCAGTATCAGATCTTTTAGTGTCAAATCCAGGACACTCGTTGTAGAAAAGCAGTATTCTTACAGCCCAACAAGCAAACTATGCAATGTCAATGATCACAAAGGAAGTTTTTATAATTTTCCTTGAGACAGTGCAATATTTTAGTAGATGAAGCTTTGTAACATGGGATTTCCACCTGCAAATAAGAGAACAAGCTGCACGAAATACTTCTAGGTGACAGTATTCAACTTCACAAAACTATACATAAAACTTTATTAGTGTGAATAATAATTTCTATATATGCAACAATGTAAACTGCTTGACATTTTTGCTCTGATTTTTGCACCCCGCATGTGAATCTTAAAAAATGGATTTATACGGATAAAAACAGTGATGTTATCAAGTGATAAATAAACAGTGACATTATCATTGATAAATAAACAGTGACATTATCATTTATAAATTTGCTTCAGAAAATGTGTTTTTTCCAATGTCATTGTACGTGATTTTCATACCAGTAACCAGTTTTCATAAGTTTGGTAGCAAAAATACGTAGCTAAGGTGTAGCTTTTACACTTTACAGCTTTCTATTGTTTTACCATCACTTTTCCCTGTGTTTGAAAACGTTTTTAATAATTTCATTAGATTGATTTTTTTTCCAGAAATACTATTTGTATTGATATATATGTGTGAATAAAAACTTTGAGAACCGTATTATTAGCATGCCTGAATATGGTTACTTTTTGCAAAGACTTTTCCCTTATAATATCATATGCAGTTTTCAAAAAATTCAGTTAATTGAAATTACGCAGTTTAGATGCAAGAATTGTCAAAACATTGCTATTTCAAGCTATTTGGTTACAAAAAAACAAGTCAGTTAGTTGTATATAAACACTGTGGTGGCAATAAAGGGGTACTCCACATTCCCCAAAGTTTCAGTATCAGATCTTTTAGTGTCAAATTCAGGACACTCGTTGTAGAAAAGCAAGCAAACTATGCAATGTCAATGATCACAAAGGACGTTTTTATAATTTTCCTTGAGACAGTGCAATATTTTAGTAGATGAAGCTTTGTAACATGGGATTTCCACCTGCAAATAAGAGAACAAGCTGCACGAAATACTTCTAGGTGACAGTATTCAACTTAACAAAACTATACATAAAACTTTATTAGTGTGAATAATAATTTCTATATATGCAACAATGTAAACTGCTTGACATTTTTGCTCTGATTTTTGCACCCCGCATGTGAATCTTAAAAAATGGATTTATACGGATAAAAACAGTGATGTTATCAAGTGATAAATAAACAGTGACATTATCATTGATAAATAAACAGTGACATTATCATTTATAAATTTGCTTCAGAAAATGTGTTTTTTCCAATGTCATTGTACGTGATTTTCATACCAGTAACCAGTTTTCATAAGTTTGGTAGCAAAAATACGTAGCTAAGGTGTAGCTTTTTCACTTTACAGCTTTCTATTGTTTTACCATCACTTTTCCCTGTGTTTGAAAACGTTTTTAATAATTTACATTAGATTGATTTTTTTTCCAGAAATACTATTTGTATTGATATATATGTGTGAATAAAAACTTTGAGAACCGTATTATTAGCATGCCTGAATATGGTTACTTTTTGCAAAGACTTTTCCCTTATAATATCATATGCAGTTTTCAAAAAATTCAGTTAATTGAAATTACGCAGTTTAGATGCAAGAATTGTCAAAACATTGCTATTTCAAGCTATTTGGTTACAAAAAAACAAGTCAGTTAGTTGTATATAAACACTGTGGTGGCAATAAAGGGGTACTCCACATTCCCCAAAGTTTCAGTATCAGATCTTTTAGTGTCAAATTCAGGACACTCGTTGTAGAAAAGCAAGCAAACTATGCAATGTCAATGATCACAAAGGACGTTTTTATAATTTTCCTTGAGACAGTGCAATATTTTAGTAGACGAAGCTTTGTAACATGGGATTTCCACCTGCAAATAAGAGAACAAGCTGCACGAAATACTTCTAGGTGACAGTATTCAACTTCACAAAACTATACATAAAACTTTATTAGTGTGAATAATAATTTCTATATATGCAACAATGTAAACTGCTTGACATTTTTGCTCTGATTTTTGCACCCCGCATGTGAATCTTAAAAAATGGATTTATACGGATAAAAACAGTGATGTTATCAAGTGATAAATAAACAGTGACATTATCATTGATAAATAAACAGTGACATTATCATTTATAAATTTGCTTCAGAAAATGTGTTTTTTCCAATGTCATTGTACGTGATTTTCATACCAGTAACCAGTTTTCATAAGTTTGGTAGCAAAAATACGTAGCTAAGGTGTAGCTTTTTCACTTTACAGCTTTCTATTGTTTTACCATCACTTTTCCCTGTGTTTGAAAACGTTTTTATTAATTTCATTAGATTGATTTTTTTTTCCAGAAATACTATTTGTATTGATATATATGTGTGAATAAAAACTTTGAGAACCGTATTATTAGCATGCCTGAATATGGTTACTTTTTGCAAAGACTTTTCCCTTATAATATCATATGCAGTTTTCAAAAAATTCAGTTAATTGAAATTACGCAGTTTAGATGCAAGAATTGTCAAAACATTGCTATTTCAAGCTATTTGGTTAAAAAACAACAAGTCAGGTTAGTTGTTAGTTGTATATAAACTCTGTGGTGGAAATAAAGGGGTACTCCACATTCCCCAAAGTTTCAGTATCAGATCTTTTAGTGTCAAATCCAGGACACTCGTTGTAGAAAAGCAGTATTCTTACAGCCCAACAAGCAAACTATGCAATGTCAATGATCACAAAGGACGTTTTTATAATTTTCCTTGAGACAGTGCAATATTTTAGTAGATGAAGCTTTGTAACAGGGGATTTCCACCTGCAAATAAGAGAACAAGCTGCACGAAATACTTCTAGGTGACAGTATTCAACTTCACAAAACTATACATAAAACTTTATTAGTGTGAATAATAATTTCTATATATGCAACAATGTAAACTGCTTGACATTTTTGCTCTGATTTTTGCACCCCGCATGTGAATCTTAAAAAATGGATTTATACGGATAAAAACAGTGATGTTATCAAGTGATAAATAAACAGTGACATTATCATTGATAAATAAACAGTGACATTATCATTTATAAATTTGCTTCAGAAAATGTGTTTTTTCCAATGTCATTGTACGTGATTTTCATACCAGTAACCAGTCTTCATAAGTTTGGTAGCAAAAATACGTAGCTAAGGTGTAGCTTTTTCACTTTACAGCTTTCTATTGTTTTACCATCACTTTTCCCTGTGTTTGAAAACGTTTTTAATAATTTCATTAGATTGATTTTTTTTGCAGAAATACTATTTGTATTGATATATATGTGTGAATAAAAACTTTGAGAACCGTATTATTAGCATGCCTGAATATGGTTACTTTTTGCAAAGACTTTTCCCTTATAATATCATATGCAGTTTTCAAAAAATTCAGTTAATTGAAATTACGCAGTTTAGATGCAAGAATTCTCAAAACATTGCTATTTCAAGCTATTTGGTTACAAAAAAACAAGTCAGTTATTTGTATATAAACACTGTGGTGGCAATAAAGGGGTACTCCACATTCCCCAAAGTTTCAGTATCAGATCTTTTAGTGTCAAATTCAGGACACTCGTTGTAGAAAAGCAAGCAAACTATGCAATGTCAATGATCACAAAGGACGTTTTTATAATTTTCCTTGAGACAGTGCAATATTTTAGTAGATGAAGCTTTGTAACATGGGATTTCCACCTGCAAATAAGAGAACAAGCTGCACGAAATACTTCTAGGTGACAGTATTCAACTTCACAAAACTATACATAAAACTTTATTAGTGGGAATAATAATTTCTATATATGCAACAATGTAAACTGCTTGGAATTTTTGCTCTGATTTTTGCACCCCGCATGTGAATCTTAAAAAATGGATTTATACGGATAAAAACAGTGATGTTATCAAGTGATAAATAAACAGTGACATTATCATTGATAAATAAACAGTGACATTATCATTTATAAATTTGCTTCAGAAAATGTGTTTTTTCCAATGTCATTGTACGTGATTTTCATACCAGTAACCAGTTTTCATAAGTTTGGTAGCAAAAATACGTAGCTAAGGTGTAGCTTTTTCACTTTACAGCTTTCTATTGTTTTACCATCACTTTTCCCTGTGTTTTAAAACGTTTTTAATAATTTCATTAGATTGATTTTTTTTCCAGAAATACTATTTGTATTGATATATATGTGTGAATAAAAACTTTGAGAACCGTATTATTAGCATGCCTGAATATGGTTACTTTTTGCAAAGACTTTTCCCTTATAATATCATATGCAGTTTTCAAAAAATTCAGTTAATTGAAATTACGCAGTTTAGATGCAAGAATTGTCAAAACATTGCTATTTCAAGCTATTTGGTTACAAAAAAACAAGTCAGTTAGTTGTATATAAACACTGTGGTGGCAATAAAGGGGTACTCCACATTCCCCAAAGTTTCAGTATCAGATCTTTTAGTGTCAAATTCAGGACACTCGTTGTAGAAAAGCAAGCAAACTATGCAATGTCAATGATCACAAAGGACGTTTTTATAATTTTCCTTGAGACAGTGCAATATTTTAGTAGATGAAGCTTTGTAACATGGGATTTCCACCTGCAAATAAGAGAACAAGCTGCACGAAATACTTCTAGGTGACAGTATTCAACTTCACAAAACTATACATAAAACTTTATTAGTGTGAATAATAATTTCTATATATGCAACAATGTAAACTGCTTGACATTTTTGCTCTGATTTTTGCACCCCGCATGTGAATCTTAAAAAATGGATTTATACGGATAAAAACAGTGATGTTATCAAGTGATAAATAAACAGTGACATTATCATTGATAAATAAACAGTGACATTATCATTTATAAATTTGCTTCAGAAAATGTGTTTTTTCCAATGTCATTGTACGTGATTTTCATACCAGTAACCAGTTTTCATAAGTTTGGTAGCAAAAATACGTAGCTAAGGTGTAGCTTTTTCACTTTACAGCTTTCTATTGTTTTACCATCACTTTTCCCTGTGTTTGAAAACGTTTTTAATAATTTACATTAGATTGATTTTTTTTCCAGAAATACTATTTGTATTGATATATATGTGTGAATAAAAACTTTGAGAACCGTATTATTAGCATGCCTGAATATGGTTACTTTTTGCAAAGACTTTTCCCTTATAATATCATATGCAGTTTTCAAAAAATTCAGTTAATTGAAATTACGCAGTTTAGATGCAAGAATTCTCAAAACATTGCTATTTCAAGCTATTTGGTTACAAAAAAACAAGTCAGTTAGTTGTATATAAACACTGTGGTGGCAATAAAGGGGTACTCCACATTCCCCAAAGTTTCAGTATCAGATCTTTTAGTGTCAAATTCAGGACACTCGTTGTAGAAAAGCAAGCAAACTATGCAATGTCAATGATCACAAAGGACGTTTTTATAATTTTCCTTGAGACAGTGCAATATTTTAGTAGATGAAGCTTTGTAACATGGGATTTCCACCTGCAAATAAGAGAACAAGCTGCACGAAATACTTCTAGGTGACAGTATTCAACTTCACAAAACTATACATAAAACTTTATTAGTGTGAATAATAATTTCTATATATGCAACAATGTAAACTGCTTGACATTTTTGCTCTGATTTTTGCACCCCGCATGTGAATCTTAAAAAATGGATTTATACGGATAAAAACAGTGATGTTATCAAGTGATAAATAAACAGTGACATTATCATTGATAAATAAACAGTGACATTATCATTTATAAATTTGCTTCAGAAAATGTGTTTTTTCCAATGTCATTGTACGTGATTTTCATACCAGTAACCAGTTTTCATAAGTTTGGTAGCAAAAATACGTAGCTAAGGTGTAGCTTTTTCACTTTACAGCTTTCTATTGTTTTACCATCACTTTTCCCTGTGTTTGAAAACGTTTTTAATAATTTACATTAGATTGATTTTTTTTCCAGAAATACTATTTGTATTGATATATATGTGTGAATAAAAACTTTGAGAACCGTATTATTAGCATGCCTGAATATGGTTACTTTTTGCAAAGACTTTTCCCTTATAATATCATATGCAGTTTTCAAAAAATTCAGTTAATTGAAATTACGCAGTTTAGATGCAAGAATTCTCAAAACATTGCTATTTCAAGCTATTTGGTTAAAAAACAACAAGTCAGGTTAGTTGTTAGTTGTATATAAACTCTGTGGTGGAAATAAAGGGGTACTCCACATTCCCCAAAGTTTCAGTATCAGATCTTTTAGTGTCAAATCCAGGACACTCGTTGTAGAAAAGCAGTATTCTTACAGCCCAACAAGCAAACTATGCAATGTCAATGATCACAAAGGACGTTTTTATAATTTTCCTTGAGACAGTGCAATATTTTAGTAGATGAAGCTTTGTAACATGGGATTTCCACCTGCAAATAAGAGAACAAGCTGCACGAAATACTTCTAGGTGACAGTATTCAACTTCACAAAACTATACATAAAACTTTATTAGTGTGAATAATAATTTCTATATATGCAACAATGTAAACTGCTTGACATTTTTGCTCTGATTTTTGCACCCCGCATGTGAATCTTAAAAAATGGATTTATACGGATAAAAACAGTGATGTTATCAAGTGATAAATAAACAGTGACATTATCATTGATAAATAAACAGTGACATTATCATTTATAAATTTGCTTCAGAAAATGTGTTTTTTCCAATGTCATTGTACGTGATTTTCATACCAGTAACCAGTTTTCATAAGTTTGGTAGCAAAAATACGTAGCTAAGGTGTAGCTTTTTCACTTTACAGCTTTCTATTGTTTTACCATCACTTTTCCCTGTGTTTGAAAACGTTTTTAATAATTTCATTAGATTGATTTTTTTTCCAGAAATACTATTTGTATTGATATATATGTGTGAATAAAAACTTTGAGAACCGTATTATTAGCATGCCTGAATATGGTTACTTTTTGCAAAGACTTTTCCCTTATAATATCATATGCAGTTTTCAAAAAATTCAGTTAATTGAAATTACGCAGTTTAGATGCAAGAATTCTCAAAACATTGCTATTTCAAGCTATTTGGTTACAAAAAAACAAGTCAGTTAGTTGTATATAAACACTGTGGTGGCAATAAAGGGGTACTCCACATTCCCCAAAGTTTCAGTATCAGATCTTTTAGTGTCAAATTCAGGACACTCGTTGTAGAAAAGCAAGCAAACTATGCAATGTCAATGATCACAAAGGACGTTTTTATAATTTTCCTTGAGACAGTGCAATATTTTAGTAGACGAAGCTTTGTAACATGGGATTTCCACCTGCAAATAAGAGAACAAGCTGCACGAAATACTTCTAGGTGACAGTATTCAACTTCACAAAACTATACATAAAACTTTATTAGTGTGAATAATAATTTCTATATATGCAACAATGTAAACTGCTTGACATTTTTGCTCTGATTTTTGCACCCCGCATGTGAATCTTAAAAAATGGATTTATACGGATAAAAACAGTGATGTTATCAAGTGATAAATAAACAGTGACATTATCATTGATAAATAAACAGTGACATTATCATTTATAAATTTGCTTCAGAAAATGTGTTTTTTCCAATGTCATTGTACGTGATTTTCATACCATTAACCAGTTTTCATAAGTTTGGTAGCAAAAATACGTAGCTAAGGTGTAGCTTTTTCACTTTACAGCTTTCTATTGTTTTACCATCACTTTTCCCTGTGTTTGAAAACGTTTTTATTAATTTCATTAGATTGATTTTTTTTTCCAGAAATACTATTTGTATTGATATATATGTGTGAATAAAAACTTTGAGAACCGTATTATTAGCATGCCTGAATATGGTTACTTTTTGCAAAGACTTTTCCCTTATAATATCATATGCAGTTTTCAAAAAATTCAGTTAATTGAAATTACGCAGTTTAGATGCAAGAATTGTCAAAACATTGCTATTTCAAGCTATTTGGTTAAAAAACAACAAGTCAGGTTAGTTGTTAGTTGTATATAAACTCTGTGGTGGAAATAAAGGGGTACTCCACATTCCCCAAAGTTTCAGTATCAGATCTTTTAGTGTCAAATCCAGGACACTCGTTGTAGAAAAGCAGTATTCTTACAGCCCAACAAGCAAACTATGCAATGTCAATGATCACAAAGGAAGTTTTTATAATTTTCCTTGAGACAGTGCAATATTTTAGTAGATGAAGCTTTGTAACAGGGGATTTCCACCTGCAAATAAGAGAACAAGCTGCACGAAATACTTCTAGGTGACAGTATTCAACTTCACAAAACTATACATAAAACTTTATTAGTGTGAATAATAATTTCTATATATGCAACAATGTAACCTGCTTGACATTTTTGCTCTGATTTTTGCACCCCGCATGTGAATCTTAAAAAATGGATTTATACGGATAAAAACAGTGATGTTATCAAGTGATAAATAAACAGTGACATTATCATTGATAAATAAACAGTGACATTATCATTTATAAATTTGCTTCAGAAAATGTGTTTTTTCCAATGTCATTGTACGTGATTTTCATACCAGTAACCAGTCTTCATAAGTTTGGTAGCAAAAATACGTAGCTAAGGTGTAGCTTTTTCACTTTACAGCTTTCTATTGTTTTACCATCACTTTTCCCTGTGTTTGAAAACGTTTTTAATAATTTCATTAGATTGATTTTTTTTGCAGAAATACTATTTGTATTGATATATATGTGTGAATAAAAACTTTGAGAACCGTATTATTAGCATGCCTGAATATGGTTACTTTTTGCAAAGACTTTTCCCTTATAATATCATATGCAGTTTTCAAAAAATTCAGTTAATTGAAATTACGCAGTTTAGATGCAAGAATTCTCAAAACATTGCTATTTCAAGCTATTTGGTTACAAAAAAACAAGTCAGTTATTTGTATATAAACACTGTGGTGGCAATAAAGGGGTACTCCACATTCCCCAAAGTTTCAGTATCAGATCTTTTAGTGTCAAATTCAGGACACTCGTTGTAGAAAAGCAAGCAAACTATGCAATGTCAATGATCACAAAGGACGTTTTTATAATTTTCCTTGAGACAGTGCAATATTTTAGTAGATGAAGCTTTGTAACATGGGATTTCCACCTGCAAATAAGAGAACAAGCTGCACGAAATACTTCTAGGTGACAGTATTCAACTTCACAAAACTATACATAAAACTTTATTAGTGTGAATAATAATTTCTATATATGCAACAATGTAAACTGCTTGACATTTTTGCTCTGATTTTTGCACCCCGCATGTGAATCTTAAAAAATGGATTTATACGGATAAAAACAGTGATGTTATCAAGTGATAAATAAACAGTGACATTATCATTGATAAATAAACAGTGACATTATCATTTATAAATTTGCTTCAGAAAATGTGTTTTTTCCAATGTCATTGTACGTGATTTTCATACCAGTAACCAGTTTTCATAAGTTTGGTAGCAAAAATACGTAGCTAAGGTGTAGCTTTTTCACTTTACAGCTTTCTATTGTTTTACCATCACTTTTCCCTGTGTTTGAAAACGTTTTTAATAATTTATTTAGATTGACTTTTTTTCCAGAAATACTATTTGTATTGATATATATGTGTGAATAAAAACTTTGAGAACCGTATTATTAGCATGCCTGAATATGGTTACTTTTTGCAAAGACTTTTCCTTTATAATATCATGTGCAGTTTTCAAAAAATTCAGTTAATTGAAATTACGCAGTTTAGATGCAAGAATTGTCAAAACATTGCTATTTCAAGCTATTTGGTTACAAAAAAACAAGTCAGTTAGTTGTATATAAACACTGTGGTGGCAATAAAGGGGTACTCCACATTCCCCAAAGTTTCAGTATCAGATCTTTTAGTGTCAAATTCAGGACACTCGTTGTAGAAAAGCAAGCAAACTATGCAATGTCAATGATCACAAAGGACGTTTTTATAATTTTCCTTGAGACAGTGCAATATTTTAGTAGATGAAGCTTTGTAACTTGGGATTTCCACCTGCAAATAAGAGAACAAGCTGCACGAAATACTTCTAGGTGACAGTATTCAACTTCACAAAACTATACATAAAACTTTATTAGTGTGAATAATAATTTCTATATATGCAACAATGTAAACTGCTTGACATTTTTGCTCTGATTTTTGCACCCGCATGTGAATCTTAAAAAATGGATTTATACGGATAAAAACAGTGATGTTATCAAGTGATAAATAAACAGTGACATTATCATTGATAAATAAACAGTGACATTATCATTCATAAATTTGCTTCAGAAAATGTGTTTTTTCCAATGTCATTGTACGTGATTTTCATACCAGTAACCAGTTTTCATAAGTTTGGTAGCAAAAATACGTAGCTAAGGTGTAGCTTTTTCACTTTACAGCTTTCTATTGTTTTACCATCACTTTTCCCTGTGTTTGAAAACGTTTTTAATAATTTCATTAGATTGATTTTTTTTGCAGAAATACTATTTGTATTGATATATATGTGTGAATAAAAACTTTGAGAACCGTATTATTAGCATGCCTGAATATGGTTACTTTTTGCAAAGACTTTTCCCTTATAATATCATATGCAGTTTTCAAAAAATTCAGTTAATTGAAATTACGCAGTTTAGATGAAAGAATTGTCAAAACATTGCTATTTCAAGCTATTTGGTTACAAAAAAACAAGTAAGTTAGTTGTATATAAACACTGTGGTGGCAATAAAAGGGTACTCCACATTCCCCAAAGTTTCAGTATCAGATCTTTTTGTGTCAAATCCAGGACACTCGTTGTAGAAAAGCAGTATTCTTATAGCCCAACAAGCAAACTACTCAATGTCAATGATCACAAAGGACGTTTTTATAATTTTCCTTGAGACAGTGCAATATTTTAGTAGATGAAGCTTTGTAACATGGGATTTCCACCTGCAAATAAGAGAACAAGCTGCACGAAATACTTCTAGGTGACAGTATTCAACTTCACAAAAATATACATAAAACTTTATTAGTGTGAATAATAATTTCTATATATGCAACAATGTAAACTGCTTGACATTTTTGCTCTGATTTTTGCACCCCGCATGTGAATCTTAAAAAATGGATTTATACGGATAAAAACAGTGATGTTATCAAGTGATAAATAAACAGTGACATTATCATTGATAAATAAACAGTGACATTATCATTTATAAATTTGCTTCAGAAAATGTGTTTTTTCCAATGTCATTGTACGTGATTTTCATACCAGTAACCAGTTTTCATAGGTTTGGTAGCAAAATTACGTAGCTTTTTCACTCTACAGCTTTCTATTGTTTTACCATCACTTTTCCCTGTTTTTGAAAAAGTTTTTAATAATTTCATTAGATTGATTTTTTTTGCAGAAATACTATTTGTATTGATATATATGTGTGAATAAAAACTTTGAGAACCGTATTATTAGCATGCATGAATATGGTTACTTTTTGCAAAGACTTTTCCCTTATAATATCATATGCAGTTTTCAAAAAATTCAGTTAATTGAAATTACGCAGTTTAGATGCAAGAATTGTCAAAACATTGTTATTTCAAGCAATTTGGTTAAAAAACAACAAGTCAGGTTAGTTGTTAGTTGTATATAAACTCTGTGGTGGAAATAAAGGGGTACTCCACATTCCCCAAAGTTTCAGTATCAGATCTTTTAGTGTCAAATCCAGGACACTCGTTGTAGAAAAGCAGTATTCTTACAGTCCAACAAGCAAACTATGCAATGTCAATGATCACAAAGGACGTTTTTATAATTTTCCTTGAGACAGTGCAATATTTTAGTAGATGAAGCTTTGTAACATGGGATTTCCACCTGCAAATAAGAGAACAAGCTGCACGAAATACTTCTAGGTGACAGTATTCAACTTCACAAAACTATACATAAAACTTTATTAGTGTGAATAATAATTTCTATATATGCAACAATGTAAACATTTTTGCTCTGTTTTTGCACCCCGCATGTGAATCTTAAAAAATGAATTTATACGGATAAAAACAGTGACGTTATCAAGTGATAAATAAACAGTGACATTATCATTGATAAATAAACAGTGACATTATCATTTATAAATTTGGTTCAGAAAATGTGTTTTTTCCAATGTCATTGTACGTGATTTTCATACCAGTAACCAGTTTTCATAGGTTTGGTAGCAAAAATACATAGCTAAAGTGTAGATTTTTCACTCTACAGCTTTCTATTGTTTTACCATCACTTTTCCCTGTTTTTGAAAACGTTTTTAATAATTTCATTAGATTGATTTTTTTTGCAGAAATACTATTTGTATTGATATATATGTGTGAATAAAAACTTTGAGAACCGTATTATTAGCATGCATGAATATGGTTACTTTTTGCAAAGACTTTTCCCTTATAATATCATATGCAGTTTTCAAAAAATTCAGTTAATTGAAATTACGCAGTTTAGATGCAAGAATTGTCAAAACATTGCTATTTCAAGCTATTTGGTTAAAAAACAACAAGTCAGGTTAGTTGTTAGTTGTATATAAACTCTGTGGTGGAAATAAAGGGGTACTCCACATTCCCCAAAGTTTCAGTATCAGATCTTTTAGTGTCAAATCCAGGACACTCGTTGTAGAAAAGCAGTATTCTTATAGCCCAACAAGCAAACTACTCAATGTCAATGAGCACAAAGGACATTTTTATAATTTTCCTTTAGACAGTGCAATATTTTAGTAGATGAAGCTTTGTAACATGGGATTTCCACCTGCAAATAAGAGAACAAGCTGCACGAAATACTTCTAGGTGACAGTATTCAACTTCACAAAACTATACATAAAACTTTATTAGTGTGAATAATAATTTCTATATATGCAACAATGTAAACTGCTTGACATTTTTGCTCTGATTTTTGCACCCCGCATGTGAATCTTAAAAAATGGATTTATACAGATAAAAACAGTGATGTTATCAAGTGATAAATAAACAGTGACATTATCATTGATAAATAAACAGTGACATTATCATTTATAAATTTGCTTCAGAAAATGTGTTTTTTCCAATGTCATTGTACGTGATTTTCATACCAGTAACCAGTTTTCATAGGTTTGGTAGCAAAATTACGTAGCTTTTTCACTCTACAGCTTTCTATTGTTTTACCATCACTTTTCCCTGTTTTTGAAAAAGTTTTTAATAATTTCATTAGATTGATTTTTTTTGCAGAAATACTATTTGTATTGATATATATGTGTGAATAAAAACTTTGAGAACCGTATTATTAGCATGCATGAATATGGTTACTTTTTGCAAAGACTTTTCCCTTATAATATCATATGCAGTTTTCAAAAAATTCAGTTAATTGAAATTACGCAGTTTAGATGCAAGAATTGTCAAAACATTGCTATTTCAAGCAATTTGGTTAAAAAACAACAAGTCAGGTTAGTTGTTAGTTGTATATAAACTCTGTGGTGGAAATAAAGGGGTACTCCACATTCCCCAAAGTTTCAGTATCAGATCTTTTAGTGTCAAATCCAGGACACTCGTTGTAGAAAAGCAGTATTCTTACAGTCCAACAAGCAAACTATGCAATGTCAATGATCACAAAGGACGTTTTTATAATTTTCCTTGAGACAGTGCAATATTTTAGTAGATGAAGCTTTGTAACATGGGATTTCCACCTGCAAATAAGAGAACAAGCTGCACGAAATACTTCTAGGTGACAGTATTCAACTTCACAAAACTATACATAAAACTTTATTAGTGTGAATAATAATTTCTATATATGCAACAATGTAAACTGCTTGACATTTTTGCTCTGATTTTTGTACCCCGCATGTGAATCTTAAAAAATGGATTTTTACGGATAAAAACAGTGATGTTATCAAGTGATAAATAAACAGTGACATTATCATTGATAAATAAACAGTGACATTATCATTTATAAATTTGCTTCAGAAAATGTGTTTTTTCCAATGTCATTGTACGTGATTTTCATACCAGTAACCAGTTTTCATAAGTTTGGTAGCAAAAATACGTAGCTAAGGTGTAGCTTTTTCACTTTACAGCTTTCTATTGTTTTACCATCACTTTTCCCTGTGTTTGAAAACCTTTTTAATAATTTCATTAGATTGATTTCATTTGCAGAAATACTATTTGTATTGATATATATGTGTGAATAAAAACTTTGAGAACCGTATTATTAGCATGCATGAATATGGTTACTTTTTGCAAAGACTTTTCCCTTATAATATCATATGTAGTTTTCAAAAAATTCAGTTAATTGAAATTACGCAGTTTAGATGCAAGAATTGTCAAAACATTGCTATTTCAAGCTATTTAGTAAAAAAAAAACTAGGCAGGTTAGTTGTTAGTTGTATATAAACACTGTGGTGGAAATAAAGGGGTACTCCACATTCCCCAAAGTTTCAGTATCAGATCTTTTAGTGTCAAATCCAGGACACTCGTTGTAAAAAAGCAGTATTCTTACAGCCCAACAAGCAAACTATGCAATGTCAATGATCACAAAGGACGTTTTTATAATTTTCCTTGAGACAGTGCAATATTTTAGTAGATGAAGCTTTGTAACATGGGATTTCCACCTGCAAATAAGAGAACAAGCTGCACGAAATACTTCTAGGTGACAGTATTCAACTTCACAAAACGATACATAAAACTTTATTAGTGTAAATAATAATTTCTATATATGCAACAATGTAAACTACTAGGCATTTTTGCTCTGATTTTTGCACCCCGCATGTGAATCTTAAAAAATGGATTTATACGGATAAAAACAGTGACGTTTTCAAATGATAAATAAACAGTGACATTATCATTGATAAATAAACAGTGACATTATCGTTTATAAATTTGCTTCAGAAAATGTGTTTTTTCCAATGTCATTGTCCGTGATTTTCATACCAGTAACCAGTTTTCATAGGTTTGGTAGCAAAAATACGTAGCTAAAGTGTAGCTTTTTCACTTTACAGCTTTCTATTGTTTTACCATCACTGTTCCCTGTTTTTGAAAAAGTTTTAAATAATTTCATTAGATTGATTTTTGTTGCAGAAATACTATTTGTATTGATATATATGTGTGAATAAAACCTTTGAGAATCGTATTATTAGCATACATGAATATGGTTACTTTTTGCAAAGACTTTTCCCTTATAATATCATATGCAGTTTTCAAAAAATTCAGTTAATTGAAATTACGTAGTTTAGATGCAAGAATTGTCAAAACATTGCTATTTCAAGCTATTTGGTTAAAAAAAAAACAAGTAAGGTTAGTTGTTAGTTGTATATAAACACTGTGGTGGAAATATAGGGGTACTCCACATTCCACAAAGTTTCAGTATCAGATCTTTTAGTGTCAAATCCAGGACACTCGTTGTAGAAAAGCAGTATTCTTACAGCCCAACAAGCAAACTATGCAATGTCAATGATCACAAAGGACGTTTTAATAATTTTCCTTGAGACAGTGCAATATTTTAGTAGATAAAGCTCTGTAACATGGGATTTCAACCTGCAAAGCCGCACGAAATACTTCTAGGTGACAGTATTCAACTTCACAAAACGATACATAAAACTTTATTAGTGTAAATAATAATTTCTAGATATGCAATAATACATTACAGCCCAACAAAGCATTTTTGCTCAGGTTTTTGCACCCTGCATGGAGGCATGTAAATCGTTAAAAATGGATTTATACGGATAAAAACAGTGACGTTGTCAAATGATAAATAAACAGTGACATTATCATTGATAAATAAACAGTGACATTATCATTTATAAATTTGCTTCAGAAAATGTGTTTTTTCCAATGTCATTGTACGTGATTTTCATACCAGTCACCAGTTTTCATAGGTTTGGTAGCAAAAATACGTAGCTTTTTCACTCTACTGCTTTCTATTGTTTTACCATCACTTTTCCCTGTTTTTGAAAAAGTTTTTAATAATTTCATTAGATTGATTTTTTTTTCCAGAAATACTATTTGTATTGATATATATGTGTGAATAAAACCTTTGAGAACTGTATTATTAGCATGCATGAATATGGTTACTTTTTGTAAAGACTTTTCCCTTATAATATCATATGCAGTTTTCAAAAAATTCAGTTAATTGAAATTACGCAGTTTAGATGCAAGAATTGTCAAAACATTGCTATTTCAAGCTATTTGGTTAAAAAAAAAACAAGTCAGGTTAGTTGTTAGTTGTATATAAACACTGTGGTGGAAATAAAGGGGTACTCCGCATTCCCCAAAGTTTCAGTATCAGATCTTTTAGTGTCAAATCCAGGACACTCGTTGTAGAAAAGCAGTATTCTTACAGCCCAACAAGAAAACTATGCAATGTCAATGATCACAAAGGACTTTTTTATAATTTTCCTTGAGACAGTGCAATATTTTAGTAGATGAAGCTTTGTAACATGGGATTTCCACCTGCAAATAAGAGCACAAGCTGCACGAAATACTTCTAGGTGACAGTATTCAACTTCACAAAACTATACATAAAACTTTATTAGTGTGAATAATAATTTCTATATATGCAACAATGTAAACTACTTGGCATTTTTGCTCTGATTTTTGCACCCCGCATGTGAATCTTAAAAAATGGATTTATTCGGATAAAAACAGTGACGTTATCAAATGATAAATAAACAGTGACATTATCATTGATAAATAAACAGTGACATTATCATTTATAAATTTGCTTCAGAAAATGTGTTTTTTCCAATGTCATTGTACGTGATTTTCATACCAGTAACCAGTTTCATAGGTTTGGTATCAAAAATACGTAGCTAAAGTGTAGCTTTTTCACTCTACAGCTGACTATTGTTTTACCATCACTTTTCCCTGTTTTTGAAAAAGTTTTAAATAATTTCATTAGATTGATTTTTTTTCCAGAAATACTATTTGTATTGATATATATGTGTGAACAAAAACTTTGAGAACCGTATTATTAGCATGCGTGAATATGGTTAATTTTTTCAAAGATTTTCCCTTATAATATCATATGCAGTTTTCAAAAAATTCAGTTAATTGAAATTACGCAGTTTAGATGCAAGAATTGTCAAAACATTGCTATTTCAAGCTATTTGGTTAAAAAAAACAAGTCAGGTTAGTTGTTAGTTGTATATAAACACTGTGGTGGAAATAAAGGGGTACTCCGCATTCCCCAAAGTTTCAGTATCAGATCTTTTAGTGTCAAATCCAGGACACTCGTTGTAGAAAAGCAGTATTCTTACAGCCCAACAAGCAAACTATGCAATGTCAATGATCACAAAGGACGTTTTTATAATTTTCCTTGAGACAGTGCAATATTTTAGTAGATGAAGCTTTGTAACATGGGATTTCCACCTGCAAATAAGAGAACAAGCTGCACGAAATACTTCTAGGTGACAGTATTCAACTTCACAAAACGATACATAAAACTTTATTAGTGTAAATAATAATTTCTATATATGCAACAATGTAAACTACTAGGCATTTTTGCTCTGATTTTTGCACCCCGCATGTGAATCTTAAAAAATGGATTTATACGGATAAAAACAGTGACGTTTTCAAATGATAAATAAACAGTGACATTATCATTGATAAATAAACAGTGACATTATCGTTTATAAATTTGCTTCAGAAAATGTGTTTTTTCCAATGTCATTGTCCGTGATTTTCATACCAGTAACCAGTTTTCATAGGTTTGGTAGCAAAAATACGTAGCTAAAGTGTAGCTTTTTCACTTTACAGCTTTCTATTGTTTTACCATCACTTTTCCCTGTTTTTGAAAAAGTTTTAAATAATTTCATTAGATTGATTTTTGTTGCAGAAATACTATTTGTATTGATATATATGTGTGAATAAAACCTTTGAGAATCGTAATATTAGCATACATGAATATGGTTACTTTTTGCAAAGACTTTTCCCTTATAATATCATATGCAGTTTTCAAAAAATTCAGTTAATTGAAATTACGCAGTTTAGATGCAAGAATTGTCAAAACATTGCTATTTTAAGCTATTTGGTTAAAAAAAAAACAAGTAAGGTTAGTTGTTAGTTGTATATAAACACTGTGGTGGAAATAAAGGGGTACTCCACATTCCACAAAGTTTCAGTATCAGATCTTTTAGTGTCAAATCCAGGACACTCGTTGTAGAAAAGCAGTATTCTTACAGCCCAACAAGCAAACTATGCAATGTCAATGATCACAAAGGACGTTTTAATAATTTTCCTTGAGACAGTGCAATATTTTAGTAGATAAAGCTCTGTAACATGGGATTTCAACCTGCAAAGCCGCACGAAATACTTCTAGGTGACAGTATTCAACTTCACAAAACGATACATAAAACTTTATTAGTGTAAATAATAATTTCTATATATGCAATAATACATTACAGCCCAACAAAGCATTTTTGCTCAGGTTTTTCCACCCTGCATGGAGGCATGTAAATCGTTAAAAATGGATTTATACGGATAAAAACAGTGACGTTGTCAAATGATAAATAAACAGTGACATTATCATTGATAAATAAACAGTGACATTATCATTTATAAATTTGTTTAGAAAAAGTGTTTTTTCCAATGTCATTGTACATGATTTTCATACCAGTAACCAGTTTTCATAGGTTTGGTATCAAAAATACGTAGCTAAAGCGTAGCTTTTTCACTCTACTGCTTTCTATTGTTTAACCATCACTTTTCCCTGTGTTTGAAAAAGTTTTTAATAATTTCATTAGATTGATTTTTTTTCCAGAAATACTATTTGTATTGATATATATGTGTGAATAAAAACTTTGAGAACCGTATTTTTAGCATGCATGAATATGGTTACATTTTGCAAAGACATAATATCATATGCAGTTTTAAAAAAATTCAGTTAATTGAAATTACGCAGTTTAGATGCAAGAATTGTCAAAACATTGCTATTTCAAGCTATTTGTTTAAAAAAAAAACAATTCAGGTTAGTTGTTAGTTGTATATAAACACTGTGGTGGAAATAAAGGTGTACTCCGCATTCCCCAAAGTTTCAGTATCAGATCTTTTAGTGTCAAATCCAGGACACTCGTTGTAGCTGCACGAAATACTTCTAGGTGACAGTATTCAACTTCACAAAACGATACATAAAACTTTATTAGTGTAAATAATAATTTCTATATATGCAACAATGTAAACTGCTAGGCATTTTTGCTCTGATTTTTGCACCCCGCATGTGAATCTTAAAAAATGGATTTATACGGATAAAAACAGTGACGTTATCAAATGATAAATATACAGTGACATTATCTTTGATAAACAGTGACATTATCATTTATAAATTTGCTTCAGAAAATGTGTTTTTTCCAATGTCATTGTACGTGATTTTCATACCAGTAACCAGTTTTCATAGGTTTGGTAGCAAAAATACGTAGCTAAAGTGTAGCTTTTTCACTTTACAGCTTTCTATTGTTTTACCATCACTTTTCCCTGTGTTTGAAAACGTTTTTAATAATTTCATTAGATTGATTTTTTTTGCAGAAATACTATTTGTATTGATATATATGTGTGAATAAAACCTTTGAGAACCGTATTATTAGCATGCATGAATACGGTTACTTTTTGCAAAGACATATAATATCATATGCAGTTTTCAAAAAATTCAGTTAATTGAAATTACGCAGTTTAGATGCAAGAATTGTCAAAACATTGCTATTTTAAGCTATTTGGTTAAAAAAAAAACAAGTCAGGTTAGTTGTTAGTTGTATATAAACACTGTGGTGGAAATAAAGGGGTACTCGGCATTCCCCAAAGTTACAGTATCAGATCTTTAAGTGTCAAATCATGGACACTCGTTGTAGAAAAGCAGTATTCTTACAGCCCAACAAGCAAACTATGCAATGTCAATGATCACAAAGGACGTTTTTATAATTTTCCTTGAGACAGTGCAATATTTTAGTAGATGAAGCTTTGTAACATGGGATTTCCACCTGCAAATAAGAGAACAAGCAGCACGAAATACTTCTAGGCGACAGTATTCAACTTCACAAAATTATACATAAAACTTTATTAGTGTGAATAATAATTTCTATATATGCAACAATGTAAACTGCTAGGCACTTTTGCTCTGATTTTTGCACCCCGCATGTGAATCTTAAAAAATGGATTTATACGGATAAAAACAGTGACGTTATCAAATGATAAATAAACAGTGACATTATCATTGATAAATAAATGGTGACATTATCATTTATAAATTTGCTTCAGAAAATGTGTTTTTTTCCAATGTCATTGTACGTGATTTTTATACCAGTAACCAGTTTTCATAGGTTTCGTAGAAAAAATACGTAGCTAAAGTGTAGCTTTTTCACTTTACAGCTTTCTCTTGTTTTACCATCCCTTTTCCCTGTGTTTGAAAAAGTTTTAAATAATTTCATTAGATTGATTTTTTTTCCAGAAATACTATTTGTATTGATATATATGTGTGAATAAAAACTTTGAGAACCGTATTTTTCGCATGCATGAATATGGTTACATTTTGCAAAGACATATAATATCATATGCAGTTTTCAAAAAATTCAGTTAATTGAAATTACGAAGTTTAGATGCAAGAATTGTCAAAACATTGCTATTTCAAGCTATTTGGTTAAAAAAAAAAAACATGTCAGGTTAGTTGTTAGTTGTGGTGGAAATAAATGGGTACTCTGCATTCCCCAAATTTCCAGTCTCAGATCTTTTATTGTCAAATCAAGGACACTCGATGTAGAAAAGCAGAGTTCTTACAGCCCAACAAGCAAACTATGCAATGTCAATGATCACAAACGACGTTGTTATAATTTTCCTTGAGACAGTGCAATATTTTAGTAGATAAAGCTTTGTAACATGGGATTTCCAGCTGCCAATAAGAGAACAAGCATCACGAAATATTTCCAGGTGACATTATACAACTTCACAAAACTATACATAAAACTTTATTAGTGTAAATAATAATTTCTATATATGCAATAATGTAAACTGCTAGGCATTTTTGCTCTGATTTTTGCACCCCGCATAGAGTCATGTAAATCATCAAAAATGGATTTATACGGATAAAAACAGTGACGTTATCAAATGATAAATAAACAGTGACATTATCATTGATAAATAAACAGTGACATTATCATTTATAAATTTGCTTCAGAAAATGTGTTTTTTTCCAATGTCATTGTACGTGATTTTCATACCAGTAACCAGTTTTCAAAGGTTTGGTGGCAAAAATACGTAGCTCAAGTGTAGCTTTTTCACTTTACAGCTTTCTATTGTTTTACCATCACTTTCCCTGTGTTTGAAAAAGTTTTTAATAATTTCATTAGATTGATTTTTTTTGCAGAAATACTATTTGTATTGATATATATGAGTGAATAAAACCTTTGAGAACCGTATTTTTAACATGCATGAATATGGTTGCTTTTTGGAAAGACTTTTCCATTATAATATTATATGCAGTTTTCAAAAAATTCAGTTAATTGAAATTACGCAGTTTAGATGCAAGAATTGTCAAAACATTGCTATTTCAAGCTATTTGGTTAAAAAAAAACATGTCAGGTTAGTTGTTAGTTGTATATAAACACTGTGGTGGAAATAAAGGTGTACTCCGCATTCCCCAAAGTTTCAGTCCCAGATCTTCTAGTGTCAAATCCAGGACACTCGTTGTAGAAAAGCAGTATTCTTACAGCCCAACAAGCAAACTATGCAATGTCAATGATCACAAAGGACGTTTTTATAATTTTCCTTGAGACAGTGCAATATTTTAGTAGATGAAGCTTTGTTACATGGGATTTCCACCTGCAAATAAGAGAACAAGCAGCACGTGACAGTATTCAACTTCATAAAACTATACATAAAACTTTATTAGTGTAAATAATAATTTCTATATATGCAACAATGTAAACTGCTAGGCATTTTTGCTCTGATTTTTGCACCCCGCATGTGAATCTTAAAAAATGGATTTATACGGATAAAAACAGTGACGTTATCAAATGATAAATAAACAGTGACATTATCATTGATAAATAAATGGTGACATTATCATTTATAAATTTGCTTCAGAAAATGTGTTTTTTCCAATGTCATTGTACGTGATTTTCATACCAATAACCAGTATTCATAGGTTTGGTTGCAATAATACCTAGCTTAAGTGTAGCTTTTTCACTTTACAGCTTTCTATTGTTTTACCATTATTTTCCCTTGTGTTTGTGAAAGTTTTTAATAATTTCATTAGATTAATTTCTTTTGTAGAATTATTATTTGCATTGATATATATTTGTGAATAAAAACTTTGAGAACCGTACTATGAATATGGCAGCTTTTTGCAAAGGCTTTTCCCTTATAATGTCATATGCAGTTTTCAAAAAAATTCAGTTAAGCCAAAGCACGCAGTTTAGATGCAAGAATTGTCAAAACATTGCTATTTCAAGCTATTTGGTTTTAAAAAAATCAGTTTAGTCGTTAGTTGTATATAAAGACAGTGGTGGATATAAAGTTCCAGTATCAGATATTTTAGTTTCAAATCCAGGAAACTCGTTGTAGAAAAGCAGTATTCTTACTGCCTAAGCAAACTATGCAATGTCAATGATCACTAAGGACTTTTTTAAAATTTTCCTTGAGACAGTGCAATATTTTAGTAGATAAAGCTTTGTAACATGGGATTTCCACCTGCAAATAAGAGAACAAGAAGCAGGAAATATATCCAGGTGACAATATGCAACTTCACACAACTATACATAAAACTTTATTAGTGTAAATAATAATTTCTATATATGCAATAATGTAAACTGCTAACCATTTTTTGCTCTGATTTTTGCATCCTGCATCGAGGCATATAAATCTTGAAAAATTGATTTATACGGATAAAAACAGTGACAGTATCAAATGTTTACTTGTTCACATGTTCACATGTTCACATTGATAAATCTGCTTCAGAAAATGTGTTTTTTTTTTCCAATGTGATTTTTGTGTCAAATCCAGGACACTCGTTCTAGAAAAGAAGAATCCTTACTGCCCAAGCAAACTATGCAATGTCAATGATCACAAAGGAGTTTTTAAAATTTTTTCTTGAGACAGCGCAATATTTTAGTAGATGAAGCTTTGTAACATGGGATGTCCAGCTGCTAACAAGAAACAAGCAGCACGAAATATTTCTAGGTGACAGTATACAACTTCACGGGGTATGTAATGGTAATCTCATTCTTAGATGTTCTACATAATTCTTTATTAATGTAAATAATAATTTCTATATATGCAAGTAATGTAAACTGCGAGCCATTTCTGCTATGATTTTTGCACCCCGCATAGAGGCATGTAAATCTTTAAAAATGGATTTATACGGATAAAAACAGTGACATTATCAAATGTTCACTTGTTCACATGTTCGCATTGATAAATTTTCTTCAGAAAATGTGTTTTTTCCAACGTCATTGTACGTGATTTCCATACCAGTAACCAGTTTTATTAGGTTTTGTTGCAAAAATACGTAGCTAAAGTGCAGCTTTTTCACTTTACAGCTTCCTATTGTTTTAGCATTAGATTTCCCTGTGTTTGTCAAAGTTTTTAATAATTTCATTAGATTGATTTTTTTTCCAGAAATACTATTTGTATTGATATATATGTGTGAATAAAAACTTTGAGAACCGTACTTTTAGCAGTTGAGAACCGTACTTTTAGCAGTTAATTGAAATTACCCAGTTTAGATGCAAGAATTGGTAATCTCATTCTTAGATATTCTGCAACTTTGGAATTGAAATGAACTTGGCTACTTCGCCTTACCTCAATATGAAACGTACCGATCAAAACAACAAACGACATAACAGCAGAAACAACAAAGAAACAACATCCACAACAACGATAACAAAAACAAAAATTAACAAACAGCAAATGAAACCATGAATGATCCGAAGCTGCAACAAGAAAAAACCACCCCAGGACAAACAGATAAAACAATGGAAACAATAAACTTACCGAGAAGGCATATCAAGTTGTTTCTTTTCATTTATATAGTTCTCCTTCAGTAATAGCAATAAAAATCTCCAGAAATACTATTTCTATTGATATATATGTGTGAATAAAAACTTTTATAACTGTACTTTTTGCATGCATGAATATGGCAGCTTTTTGCAAAGATTTTTCCCTTATAATGTCATATGCAGTTTTCAAAAAATTCAGTTAAGCGAAAGCACGCAGTTTAGATGTAAGAATTGTCAAAACATTGCTATTTCAAGCTATTCGGTTTAAAAAAAACAATTCAGCTCTGAAGCTGCAACAATAACAAAATCACCCCAGGACAAACAGATAAAACAATGGAAACAACAAACTTAACGAGAACGCATATCAAGTTTTTTCTTTGCATTTATATAGTTGTCTTGCAGTAATAGCAATAAAAATTTCAAGAATTTGTCAAATAGTAGACTAAGTAAAATCATCTGATGAAGAGTTTAAGTCATAAAAGCTCTGATTAACACACAAACACATGCCATTTCCAAATTTCTTAAGGAGTGAATTGTGTAATGCTTTATTCATAGACATCATTGAGAAATATTTTTTTAATATTTAACTATTGCACAAAACTAAAATATAATCATGAAATGTAGAATAATAGATTAGAAGAGTAGAATTTTTATACGTGCACTTTTTTCATCTACACTGTGATCTTAAAGCATAATTTTCATGCATAATACCCATTATACGTGCACTTTTTTCATCTACACTGTGATCTTAAAGCATAATTTTCATGCATAATACCCATTTTCACTTTGTTTTATACACCGTACTTTTATCATGAATGAATATGGCAGCATTTTGCAAAGACTTTTCCCTCATAATGTCATATGCAGTTTTCAAACAATTCAGTTAAGTGAAAGCACGCAGTTTAGATGCAAGAATTATCAAAACATTGCTATTTCAAGCAATTCTGTTTAAACAAACAAATCAGTTTAGCCTTTAGTTCTATATAAACCCAGAATAAGCAAACTAGGCAATCTCAATGATCACAAAGGACGTTTTTAAAATTTTCCTTGAGACAGCACAATAATTTTAGTAGATGAAGCTTTGTAACATGGGATATCCAGCTGCAAACAAGAGAACAATCAGCACGAAATATTTCCAGGTGACAGTATACAACTTCACTGGGTAATATCGTTCTTAGATGTTCTGCAACTTTGGAATTGAAATGAACTTGGCCACTTCGATTTACCTCAATATGAAAAGTACCGATCAAATCAATAATCGACATAACAGAAGAATCAACAAAGAAACAACATCAACAACAACGATAACAAAAACAAATATTAACAAACAGCCAATGAAACCATGAATGCTCTGAAGCTGCAACAATAACAAAATCACCCCAGGACAAACAGATAAAACAATGGAAACAACAAACTTAACGAGAACGCATATTAAGTTTTCTCTTTGCATTTATATAGTTGTCTTGCAGTAATAGCAATAAAAATCTCAAGAATTTGTCAAATAGTAAACTAAGTAAAATCATCTGATGAAGACTTTAAATCATGAAAGATCTGATTATCACACAAACACATGTCATTTCCACATTTCTGAAGGAGTGAATTTTTTCATGGTACTGCTTTATTCACAGACATCATTGAGAAATATTTTTAATAAAATAAGTAAAATGAAATCATGACATTGAATGTAAATACAATTCAAATAGAATTTTTGACAATACAAATAGAATCTTTATACCTGCACTTTTTTCTTGACCTGCACTAATGATCTGATGATAATAATGCATGATTTTTATGCATACCTTTCATGCATTTTTTCTTTGCTTTAACTATTGCACAAAACTATACGTGTATGTGCAAATATTATTTTCTATATATGTTCACGAAACAGGGTAATATAAACCTGCTTTTCATTTTTGCTACGATTTTTGCACAAAACTGAATATCCTGCATAGATTAATGTAAATCTTGAGAAATAACTACAAAGAATTTTTGCAGAGATAATTTATAAACATGTTTACACCAACAATGACTTTATTAAATGTTCACATGTTCATATTGATAAAGTTGCTTCAGAAATCGTGTTACGTGATTTTCATACCAGTACCCGGTTTTATTAGGTTTTGTTGCTTTTTCACTTTACAGCTTTCTATTGTTTTAGGCATATGTATATTTCACTGTGTATATTAAGTTTTTAATAATTTCATTAAATTGATTTTTTTTCAGAAATACTATTTGTATTGATATTTCAGTGAATTTTCTTTTTGAATTTTGTAGCATTTTGCAAAGACTTTTCTGTAGTCCCTTATAATGTCATATGCAGTTTTTAAATAATTCAGTTTTTCGCAAGCACGCAGTTTAAATGCAAGAATTGTCAAAAATATTCCTGGGGTGATTTTTATTCTTGTAGCTTGGGAGCGTTCATGGTCTTTGCTGTTTTTTTTTTAATTTCTTTTTTATTATGCCGATGTGTCGTTTATTGTTTTGATCGGTACTTTTTCCATTGGTTTTCTTGATTGAGCTGGTATTTTTTTTCTTGGTGGTTCAGTTGTGTTTTGTTTTTCTTTGATGCCCAAGTCTATTTCAATTCCATCTGTGAGGTAGGTCTGTGAGATTGCATACTGTCACCTGGAAAATATTTCGGGCTGCAGGTAAAAAAAAAAAAATAAAAAAAATGCTTAAAATTAAAATGCTTACTTTCATCACTTTTCTTTATAGAATTATGAATTTGGTGCATGTTGCAAAGACTTTTCACTCCCGTTTATCATGTTCAGTTATATATTTTTTTAGGAGAAATAATATTTTCGAAAATTTCACTGTATCTTTAAAAGTTTTTAGCAATTTTAGCATCGTCTGTATTTCTAAGTAGAAATGCTATTTGCAATGTCATTTTACCTAAATTTACCCGCACTAATTTATTAAATTTTGTGGCAAACGTATTTAAAATGTATCCATGATTTTGTAGCTTTCTATTGTTTTACCATACGTAAATTCCACTGCATATTGGAATTCCACTGTAAGTAATTTTAAGTAATTTCAGTAATTTTTTTGCAGGTCTACAGAAATACTATTTGCAGTATAAAAGATATTTATCACAGAAATATAAAAGATATTTTTCACAGAAATCCAAAACTGCAGACGATCATCTAAGTGGCTTAAATCGCTGTATTTTGTAAATAATAAAGTTTTTCTGTATTTAGATTGGCTACAGAAGTTTTCATTTTCACAAGCTGACTGTTAACATATACTATGTGAACAAAAAATTTGCTCAATGACCTTGTAAATAGAATTTTAATTGAGAAAATACGTACATGCACACGATCTAATAACAAACCAATGAGATTAACAGTGAAAAAACCCGAGTATGAGTTTTTGCTGTTTTTTAAAAATTTTTCACTAATGCAAAAAACTAAATACACTTCATACAATCTTGGAAAATAATTTCGTATTCTTTTTCGACAAAATATGTACATGCAATAGTCACACCTAAAACGTATAAAAAGTAAAATATCATATGTTAGAATAAATTAAATAGTAGGCATTTTACAAATGCTAATTCATCAAACAAGGGATTGCAGGATTATTATAAAAATATTTACTTGATGAATGGATATTGTCAAACCATTGATATTAATTATTTCTTCCTTTATAAGGCAATGTGCAAAATCTAGAGAGATGTTAACATGTCAAATAAAATATTTTTTCTATTTTTGACAAAAATAAACTTGACAAAAATAAACATACATATACAGAAAACTTATGAAATGACTTTACATATAATATTTAAGGAATTTTATGTAATTTTGGTAATCATACTGTTTGCAGGTCTATTTGTAATATAAAAGTAAATAAAAAAAACCTGACCCACATTCCTCACCCAACCCCACCCCATCGTCCATTGCTTCTAGCAAATCTTCAGGGCTACATCCCGTATAGGCACTGTATGTAGGTTCTAGCTTGTCACCCTGCCTTTGCTAAGGTGTCTTTTGGAGTACATCATTTATGAGCTCGTCCCCACTTCTCTAGCTTTTGTGATAGATACGTTACCGTATAGATGCTGCTTTTGGGGGTGATGTCTCTTGTTCAATATTGCTCGGAGAATTCTTGTGTAGTTACCGTCAAGCTTTTTCTCCATACGTTAGCGTCCAGTTCAAAAACAAACATTATATTAGTAATGTTAGTACAGTAATGTGAAATAGACTTCACCATTTTTGGTAAAAAAAACCCAAAACAAACAAATGTGAAAAACAAAACAAACAAACGTAAAAAGTACGCATTTTAGATTTGTTTTATTATTAATTCACAAAACTAAGGTGCCTGTTATTGTTTAGTGAATATGTTACCCTCCAATTTCTTGCAAGTGAGAGTGAATTCTCATTCATATTTTACGGGTATTACATTCACGCTTAGTTCCACCACAAATACAATACAAATTTTACAAGCTCGTAAAACAAATGGAATATGACAATAACGAACATTAAGAAACAAACAATTTAATATTCATAACAAAACATAAAAATAAATTAGAAACAATGTGCAAGTGGCCTTGTAGAAATATATGGCCAGTTAAAAGAAAATAGGGTTGTTCACACAAGTGTGTGTGTTTTCATGTTAATAAAGTCTATCAAATAAATGATTCCATTGTTGGCCGAAGTAAGTAGGATAAGAATAATTGTCTTTACTTACATATGTGGGTATGTGTGTATATATATGAATGATAGAGCGTAAGTATGGGTCTTTGCTTTCATTAAGTCCGCACTGTGTGTTTTCTTAAGATTTTAGCGACATGTTGCATTGATGAAAGAAACCCTCAAGCTTTTCCCTTTGAGTCTATATCTCGGCTCTTTGCTGTTCGTCTCATGACCTCTAGCGAAAAGTCTTTTTGGGTAGTAGACGAAATGAATTGAATGATCGAAAACTGACCTGGTTGATTAAATGCTTCGTTATTTATACTTTAGTAGTGGATCAAAAAATAGTTTTATTTCGGGTCCTAAAATTTAAGTGCCGTAGACATTTCTTGACCAATCAGATTCGTATTTTTACTTATTTGTTTTAGAGCTTAAAATTTTTCTGTTAATTAGTTTCTGATCCAGATTTTCTATTTGTTGAAAAATATAAATGTTTTTGTTGATTATTTTTAGGTTAGAAAAATTTGTATTCTATATGGTAAATTATTGAATTAGTTTTGTAAATCTCGTATAGTAACATTATATAGAGTGAACTTTCTGTATATTCTAATCAATTTCAAGAAACAAAATAAGTCACATATTGGTATGTGAATCTAGGAAAAATAATACTGAAAATAGTATTTTTACTGGAAATACTTGCGCATTTACTGACGTGCCAGTATTAAATCATTTGAAACTTTATAGATACTAAAATTGACTCTAATTCACAAAAATAAAAAACCGTTCACCCGTACATACATTTAGTAAAATTCTATTGGAAATAGTACTTTTCTTACGAAAGTTGGTACCGGGAAAAAATTTGCTACGTGCGAATGTTAAAACATTAAATGATAAATACTGTGAAAAGTATGTATGATAAAAGTCTACAAAATAATAGATTAGAATGCATTTTTAGCTATGTCTTGTTATTAAGTAAAATAACGCTTTGTGTTCTGGTTGACAGTTTATACTGAATTTTTGACACTTATAAACTTATACTTACTACTTAAACTTCGACTATTTTTTTCGACTTTTTTTTTTCATACTACTTAAACTTATTACTTATAAACTTAAACTTATTATTTAAACTTGCTACTATTATGTATGATTCTTTTTTTTATCTAACCTTTTTGATTATCGGTTAACATATTGTTAACCCAACCTATTAATTATTTAAACGTCATCCCATTAGGGCAGATGGTTTCCGCCATATCAGACTTTTCAATCTCGCTTCGATGTTCTTCTAGCCTTATTTTAGTGGGCGACCTGCAAGTATACAAACTGCAAGGGATGGAGTTCTTGATCATATTGAATTCCATTGGTGGTTTGACACGAAAGAGATATCTCCAGAGCGATATCATATAGTCAGTATGGATCCTTATTCTTACCAAGGATCTGTGACAGATTCCAATAGCCATCAAGTCCGCTAGTTTTGTTGCATTCCACAGCAGCATTGCCTTTGTCAGCTGGGAGTAATATGATGCTGATCCTGCAGCGATTTGATAGCCTGTGTCTCCGTTTGTATGTTTGGTTTTGGAGACTTTGATTTCTCAAGTGCTTGTCGTACTTTACGTCTTAGCCGAATTATAGGCATTGTGGTTTTATGGAGACAACCATCTGGAGGTTTCAGGTTGTGGCTAACGGCATCATAACATGTGACCCCTTTATTTATTTCGAAGTTTCTATCGTGTACCTGCACACGATCTGATTAGCGACAAGGTTTTATGTAAGATTGCACTTTTTGAAAGCCAAAACCTTTAAGCTACGTTTTACTCTATTTTACTAAACGAAAGGGGTGTAAATCCCGAAAAACTAAACTGCAATCTATAACATTTTTTACAACTCCACCCCCCGAAAAAAAACTCGTTAATTCTAGTAAATAACATCGCATCTATTTCTATCAGAAATTTTGATTTATTGATTGATATGCTAAAAAGACGCCATTTACTCTAATTCACAAAACAAAAACACCATTTACTATTTTACAAAAAAGATTTTTATCATTAATATGCTGCGCATTATAAAAATCTTAAATGTCAATCTTAAATCATTAAACATTGAACTTAATACACACTAAAACTATTGTAAAAGAAAGAATTTATGATATTTTGACTCAAATTCACCAAACTAAATTTTCATGATGAAAAGTTATTTTAGCATACGAGTGTTTTTGTTTTGTCAAAAAGCGTAAAAAAGAGCTTAAAATACGTAGAATTTTTTTTTATCGTTCAGAGTTTTCGTTATATTCACAATGTGATGTCCTCCCGCCTTGATCCAGCAGTGTCACCTTTTCAGATTCTGTTAACCATAACCGGGTATAAGTGGTAAGTATTCCTGCAGTCAGGATAAGACCTCCACATGATTGTCTTCTTAGAACCTAAAGAACCAACGCCTATAACTGTCGGACAACTCAGAGTGATTTTATGGGACATGATTTTTTGATTCTCCAGTATTCCTTTCTATCAATTATTTTAACTTTATCTCATAAGGACAGATGGTTTCCCTTTTCTTTCCAAGCAAACCCACTAAAAAAGTTTAAATAAATATCGGAAATCAAGGTGAAATTGCAAAGATTCTGGTCCATATCTTTTATTTATCCTAAAGCGTATATAAAAGAATGCGAGCAGTAGTTATTAAAAATACTAATTTACAAAACTAAGAAAAGGCATATATGCAGATGTTTACACCATTAAAAGAATGCGAACGGTAGACATTTTACCATTGTTTTAATTTACAAAACTATAAATAGGGTTCTTTAATCTTTCTTTTTATAACGCAATGTGCAAAACCTAGAGAAGTAAATTTCGCAAGGTAACGTCGAAATAATATTATATAATATTTTTGCTATGTTTTGACAAAATTGAGAAAACAAGAAAACCCATACGGGTTTTCTAGTTTTTTACGTGTACGTAAATCTACTGAAATGATATTACAGATTTCGTGGTTATATTGCCCCTGCCACAATGCTATTTTTTTTACCGATGAATGTTTTTTGTTTTCTGAAAAAACGTCAAAAAAGACCTGAAATACAAAGTTTTGGCTTTGTTAATGTTCATTGTAGATTAATTTAAGTATTGTCACTAATCTAGTCGTATTCCGTGTTTGATATAACCGCACGTTTTTTTTTTTGTTTTTTTTTTCATTAAGTTTTTCAAAATTTTTTTTTACTTGCAATGATATTTTACTTGATTTACGTACACGCACACGGACCTTTTGTTTTGTCAAAAAGCATCAAATACGTATTTTCTGCGCTTTCATTGGAAAAAAGCAAAAAATACGTATTTTGACATATATTATGTTCAATGTCTGTTAAAGGTCTGTTGCATTTTTTAAAAAATTGAAATCTGTCAAAATTTTAGTACATATTTTCATGATGAAAAGTTATTTTAGCATACGAGTGTTTTTGTTTTGTCAAAAAGCGTAAAAAAAGAGCTTAAAATACGTAGAATTTTTTTTATATCAATGCCTTTTAATAAAAATAATGCTGAAATACCGATTTTGCATGGCATTATCAAAGGTTGTTGTATTGCCATATTAGATGTAATGCAGATACATATTTTGATGATAACAATCTAATGTTATTTCACCAGATTGACGTACCCACAGAGGGTACATATTGATTAATGTTTATATTTTAATGATGAAAATACTATTTGCAATTTTATTTTAGTCTCTTCATACACGGGATTGTTTAAATATGTTTAAGATCCATACCTTTAAAATTTTAGCCTAATTAGATTAATTTACAACTTACAGTTTTTTTAATTAAGCTACTGTTGCAAATTTTCGAAACAATGAATGCTGAATTATTGATCGAAAAAGTTTCAAAATAATGACCGAGTAATGTTACGACACTGGTTTTACCGAAAGTAATGCTACGACACTGGTTTTACAAAACTATGGAGAATGGAAAAACTATTTTGAGATCATGGTTGCAGTACTTAAAGATGAAGAAATCTCTTTATTGTTTCTGTTGTGTCCACTTCCTGAAGATAAAGCAACGTAAATTAAGTCTAGCAAGAAATCCAGGATTTCTAGCTCAATCAAAAATGCATGCATATGAAAATTCGTCTGACGACTAAAAAGCTATCAAGGAATGGAAGATGTTGAATCCTAAATAAATCTAAAACCATTGACAAGAACAAATTTTGAAAGAAAGACAGATTTGGACACAGTTAGTTGATGTGAAGTTTTTGACGAAACAAAACCTCCCTTTTTGAGGTCATCGAGAAGATGTATATAGTTCCAATATAGGTAATTTTATTGAACTTGAACTAATGACCAAGCATGATCCTATAGTATTCAATCCGGCTACTCCTAACTCACACACACACACACACACACACACACACACACACACACACACACACACACACACACACACACACACACATAAATAAAAAAAACAAAAAAAAACAAAGCAAACTCCATTTCCAAGAAGCGATGAGTCACTGGTGCCATCAGCCAATAGCCAACGAGGGACTGGTTGTTAAGGAACCAAATCGCTCCACATGGACTGTCTTTTAAAAATAATAAATTTGGCCGGTCTTTCAAAGGCTGTAGCACAAAAAAATGTAGAAATAAAAAAACCTCGTCGGAGTAGAATGAAGTCTCTCACTACTATTTTGTGATAATAAGCAGATTCATTCTACTAAGCCCACCAAGAGTAGTAACGCGATGTAGGCATAAAAGCGGCGGTATTAAAACAGTCGGCTAGTTTTTCCTGCTCGTCAGGCAATTCGCCACTCTTTTTCGGCTCGCGTCGTTAAGGTGAAGTTCCCACAAGTTTTCGTTGACTTTTTTGCGTGTTCGTGTCTGTGTCTGCTCTCGTGGCGGTTTTTTTTTCTCGTGGTCCAGTATTGAGTTACTACCACATTTTTGTCTGGCAACTGGACGCTAGTTGCTCCCTACACCCCTTCCTAGCTGCAGTTGCTGGACGACACAACTCACTACTGTTCCCAGCAATTGGTTGCGTAGTTTTGTTTATTTCTGTCAAAAGAAATAAATAGCCTCATTGCCATCAGCAGCATTTAGTATTTTTTAGAATCCCCAACCCAGATTTTACTAGTTAGTTTCTTTACCAAACATCTAGTTCTAGCTCCCTACTCAAAAAGCACACCCGCCTTCAGGTTGCTTGCTGCAATCATGGAGAGTTCTCCAGGGAGATCCCCTAAACCTGCACCTTGCTTCTGCAAAGACACCATCATTGGAAGTCCTCCCTTTGTTGTCGGAAGAACGAGGAAGACCGAGGGTCCGATCTACCGATAGAAGTGCCTCACCAAGGCAGCCCGATCGGGTCTAACTTGACTTCTTTACCGGTACCCTCTTCCAATACCTCATGGACAAAAGCAAGTCAGCCCAAGTCCAGTTCCAGCTTCAGTCTCCCGGAAGATTCAACAGACGGACTCGGAAGACAATGAGAAATACAAGAATGCCGAATACTTCAAAGGCAATGAAATCTTGCCCATTCCTGAGATTGCTAAAACAACCGAACCCCAGATCCTCTCGTTTGTAGTTACAGACCTTAAAACCAAGAGGCTTACGGGGCTGAAAAAGGAGACGTTCGAGGAGCTCCTCCAAACAGCCGGTATCCCTATTTCTGCCGCCGCAGTTTCGCTACATGGGATGTCTTGCTGCCAACGGAGGAGCAGGCTGACAAGACCGCAGCCTTTAACATTATGACCAAGTTCTTCCAGCTGCAACCGGAATACATGGGTACTCGCAGAATCCAGGTAACCGTCTGCAACGTACCGGTATTCATTACCGGCGGACTTTTGGCTTCCTTCCTCAGTGCCTACGGACGTGTTGAGGAAGCATCACTTCAAAGATATACCGCCGGTACTGCCTATGGGAACTACGTGTTCCGGATCTGCTTAAACAGGGAGCGCTTCCAAGCCATCTCTGATACAATTATCAGCAGGGATAGACAGATGATGGCAATAGTAGAGAGCAGAGGGCCGCGCTGCTAGAGTTGCTAGCAGCTCGGCCTCATTGTAAAATTCTGCGCTCTGAATAACCAAACTACTGCTATAACCAATCCCAGTCAACCGACCAAGGAAGCAGAAAAAGAGAAGGAAGCAGAAAGCAAGGAACCGGGTCCAGCCCAGAAACCAAACGGCGAGGGCTAGACAGAAGTGACTCAGAAGAGGAGAAAAGGGCTCCCAGTCAAACAGCCTCTAACTTCAGAATCTGTAGCAGGATAATCAAAGACACCAGCACCGGCACCAGCATCACCAGTCTCAGCATCAGTAGCTCCAGTATCACCAACAAAGGCACCAGCTCCAGTATCACCAGTTCATTCTATATCACCCTAAGAATCAGCACCAACATCTCCAACTTCACCAGTATCTCTTGAAACAGCAACAAAAAAGAGACCCAATCCAAACAGCAATGGAAAGATTACATAATCTTTAGAGGGGAGAGACACTCACAAAAACTTTGTCCCCATACACCTCCCCAACAAGAATCACCCAAAGACACATCCAACCTCCTGCCCCAATCTCCCCAACAACATGAACAACCCCCACATGAACAGCCCCAACAAACTTTTCCACCAGCAAGAAACCAACCCACAAACCCTCCAAATTAGCCCTCCTCATACTCCATCCCTTCCCTCTCTCACTTTCTCCTCCTTCTTCTCTCCGGAACTTTCATCACCGATCACAGTCAAAAGTAACACTCCACTCTACTGCTAAAGAAGATAAAGACCAAAAAAGCCGGCGAAGAGCCAAATCAGTCTCACCGAACAATTCAGGAAGGCCGCAGCTCTGTGCTCAGTAGATCTGGAAGCAATAGGGGACTTCCAGCTTCGACAGGTTTCTAATCCATTGAAATTTGGGGGTGCACCCACGGTGACCACTTTCGTCCGCTCGGTTGGAGGTCGTACCCAGGGCGTATGGAAATTCCTGGATAGGGCCAGTCAAATCGATGTGAAGCTGGCGGAGTTGGAGAACACTTTACTGAAAAAATGTTAAATCATTGTGTTTACCTCTCTCTTTACAAGTATCACGTTAGATGTTGGAAGAGTGTCCAGGGAGAGCTGAGTAACTACTGAACTCGGCACCGGCTCCCTGAGACAGGTCGTCGGCATCCTCACTCCCGGACCATCGTCGACACTGAGTAAGTAAGTGGGTCAATATGGCTCTAAACATTGCCAGTTTGATCGCGAGGAGACTGAGGGATTCAAGCAAGTGTGTACGCTTGCTTGCTGAACTCTCGAACCTCTGCGTGCATGTTACTGCAGTGCAGGAGACTCACTTCACTTGCGAGACGGACTATCAGGTGGTGGAGAACGACTTTGTGGTCTTTTCAGCATTCGATAGCCGCTGGAGCGCTGGGATCTCTCTGGGACGCAGCCTTGGTGCGACTGTCTTTGCAAGTGACAGGGGCCGGCTGGTCGTAGCTGATGTTGCCGTGAAAACCTTCGAATTTTGGGTAGCTGCGGTTTATGCACCCAATAGTGCTGCGGAGAGACGCCCTTTCTTTCGGCGGTTGGGGTCTTCGAAGCGGACAGTTTTAGTGGGTGATTGGAATGCGATCCTTGATCTTAGGAAAAGGCTAGTCGGGTCGGGAAGGTGTGATAGTAGCCTGATCAATTTGCTGGCCAAGTTTGATTTGATCGACAGGTTTCGTCTGGATCAACCTGGGAGGGAGATGTGGACGTGACTAGGAAAGTCACCCTCTTGCCAGATTCGGTCTTATCTGGACAGAGTGTTAGAAGAGCTGACAGTAACCTTGTTACTTGTCCCACGTTCCACTGGTTAGGGCTGACTGACCATAAACTTGTTAGGGTCAGTCTGCAGTGAGATAATAGGCTTAGTCTGGCCAGCTACTGAAAGTTCAATACCTCCTTACTGGAGATAAGGGACTTCCAGGAGCAACTGGAAAACCTAATTCAGCGGGCGCTAGTGGAGGCGGTTACCGGGAATAAGTGGTGGGGATTAGGGATTTCGCCATTAAATACAGCCAACAGCTCAAATTAGATGGGGCAAAGAAGGCGAAGTCTTTAGACGATAGACTATCCCGGGCGGTGGAAGCAGGGGACACTGTAGCCGTAGATCTAGCTAGGTAGGACCTTGAGCGCAAAGTTAGCGAGCATTACAAGAGTTTCGAAGTTAAAAAGAGTTTCCAACTAAGCCGTGAGATGCAACACATTTATGCGTGAGGAAGAGTTGCGGAGATTTCCTTTTCAGTACATCGAATTCGTTAAGTCCCAGGACGGTCGTGTGCTGCGGTCCAATCACAAGATGCGTGAGACTTTTCGGGCGCATTTTCGTGATTGCTTTGTCCGCTGTCCTGACTTCCCGGTTCAGGAGTTTTGTAACTATTTAGCCGACTTCCCCCGCCTGGGGAAGGCGGAAGCGGCTAGTTGCGAGGGTGTGGTTACTGAATGCAAAGTCCTTAATGCGTTGAAGAAGGTCGGCCTTAACAAGTCGCCAGGACTGGATGGTTTACCCTACGAAGTGTACTTGAAGATGTCGCACATGTACGTCCCTATTCTGATGGATGTGTTCAACGATTGGTTTGCCCAGGGAGCCATTCCTGGTAGCATTACCAAGGGTGTGATCACATTGCCGAGGAAAGGTGGCAGGCATGTTTGGGAGGAGCTAAACGATTACAGGCTCATAACTCTAATAAACACAGAGTTAAAGATTTCGGCCCGGGTCTTAGCGAACTGTTTGCAATGATCTGATTGGACCTGAGCATAACTACGCTGTGAAGGGAAGATCGATCCAAGACATCTTGCATCTGGTTCGCCAGATCTTAGAGGGGATAGAAGACGACACTGAAACCGCACTGATTAACTTAGATCAGTCCAAGGCCTCCGACAGAGTGGACCATCGGTTCTTGGCGACGGCTCCGGTGACTGCCGGATTCGAATCGGGGTTCCGCAAATGTATCAGCATGGTGTACCACAACCCGCAGGGCGGTGGTGCAGGTGAACGGAAAGCGTTCAAAGGCTTTCGCGATCGAGTGATCGGTTCCCTCTTCTCTATATCCTCGTTTTGGAGTCTCTGCGCGGAGTCTCCTTAGCTGGCCGTGTCCGGGCGAAGGTCTCTGCGTACGCTGATGACATCATTGTTTTTGTGTTCCGCCGAATGGACATACTGGCAGTGAAGAAGGCGGTCGAGAGGTACAAGAAGGTGACAGGTGCCAAGGTCATTTTTGACAAGAGCGAAGGTCTGCAGTTGTGTGCTTGTAAGAGCGGCGCCCCCCTGCCATGGCCTTTCCGCTGGAGTGACGGACCCATCCGCTTCCTCGGGGTGTGGTTTTGGCTTGGCCTCCAGCTAGAGCGAAATTGGTTGGAAGTACGGGCTAAGGTAGAAACGCAGGTGGGTGTACCTGGCTTCAAAGGGCAGGGCGGAGGTATGTGCCGTGTACATCTTCCTTTTGATTCTTTACTGTCTGTCTGTACTCTCTCTACCAAAGGATCATCGGGTGGCGCGGGAACAATCCTTCTTCAAACTCCTTTGGAGTGGTCGAATCCCGTTGGTCCGTAGACAGGTCTGTTGCCAACGTCCTCGAGATGGGGGTCTGAGGATGCCGGATCTCAAGAGCTACTGACTCGCCGAGAGACTGGCTTACCTAGGCCGATCATTAACGAAGGACACGGTGTGGGCCTATAAGGTGAGAGACGCCTTTCCTCACCTTAAGTCAAATTCCGAAGCTGAAGGCCGTCGTAAGGCCGAGAGATGAAGCACCGTTGGTTGACACTCAGTTTCAGGGTGAGAAGCCTGTGGTGTTTTCTCGTGATCCTAACTGTGGCTAGAATGGTGATGTGGCAGACGCGAAATAGAGGATTGTATGACGGTGCGAACTTTTCTCATCGTGATTTGATCTTGTTCTTTAGGCATCAGCTAAGGATTAGATGTGATAGAAAACGCTTGGACCGCATAACATTCAGCAAAACGTGGGTGTATGCAGCAAGCTTGGTTGTACGAAAAGGTGCAATGTTGGAGTCATCCTTCCCTCCTCTTCCAGCGCATGGCGACGATAGTCCGGGTCCTTCGGGACCCCATCCCGGGTAAGTCGGAGTTTTTAGTACTTCTGTGACCTATGATCCCCTAGTTAGTTGTGTGTCATCGTCCTTATCACTAAGATATTAGTTTTTCAAGATCCTCCCCATCCCCCATTCTTTTTACTTTCCTAACCATCTGCCAGCCCCAGCTTTTTGAGGATCTTGAACTGTAATTTATGTTGTCCCGTTTCTCATCGCGCCCTTCCTCGTTTTTCCTTTTATCCTGATTTGTTTTTAGTCCCCCTTACCCCATAGGGATAGTTTAGCTTGATTTAGGTCCCATCTGGAAACCGGAAAACAGTAGACTCTCCACATAATAGGTGGGAGAATTGGAGGGAAATCAAAAGGTTTTTTTTTTGTTTTTATACTAAAATACTTTCGTTTTTTTTTCTCCCCTTGATACAATTGACAAAGCATGATGGGTGCTTTGCCAATTGTATATATATCATTTCATTTCATCAGGGTTTTAAGTAGATTTTTTATAGAGCGAATGATGTTTTTTTGTGATTGTTGCGCGTCAGGTGACTTATGGGTAAATTTATTGTATTGTGACAGGACAGTGAATGGGACTCGCTAGGGCTCCCTAGAACAATGTAGTCTTCTTCCCTTTCCCTTCCCCCAAAACCTTTTGGGCCGGTACAAGGCATACACTTAGAATGTGTAAATAAAATGTGTATATATTTTTTGGGAAATATATAGCTTTGGCTGGACGTCGGCCAAGGGTGTGGGAGGCATCCGATTCTCCCTTGGTCAACTCTACGACTGAAACCTTATCAGCAGCAGCTGCCAATGAAGCACTGCTCCAGGCTTTCTCTTAAGCCGACGTCCTGATTTCAGCCAGCAGACGACGCAGGAATAGTACCAGCCTCTTAGCTAAAACGCCTTTTCAGGAATAACTCAGAAAGTCAACTCCAACACTTCTTGAAACGGCATGATGCAGCGGTCTCATCTACCAGCCTCTCAATCTCACAGTCCTTTTCAGGTCTCCGACAGTCTAACCTAGTAACCTCTGAGACGGCACGACACACTCCTTCCTTCACTGGCGACCACCTTCATGCACCAGTAGCTACCAGTTCTACATCAGCGATCACCTTCCAGCTGCAGCCACTACCTTCCTGCACCAGAGATCACATTTCTGCAGCAGAAACAATCTTCCTAAAAAAAGAAAATTATTAAAACATGTAGAAGCTTCCAGAGGCCTCTGACAGGAAAAAGGGACGACGCATGCGTAAAGAAAAAGGGACCTCCTGACAAAAGGAGGAAGCTCATTTTCTCTTTAAGCATGTCCGGCGAACTGACAACATCTCAATCTCCCGACTGCTAGTGGAAGCCAACGTAGCCGATCTAAGGCACCACGGTGGGCTAACCTTTCACTTGTAGCACTCGTCTCGGTTAACAGTATGCCAAAATACAAAAGCTACGAAATGGACCATCGAACTACGAACTAAAACACTGGACTTGGATAAACTCTCAAAAGCGACTAAAACATTGTTAAAGTATTAAAATACCAAATGAGAACACGCATATACCAAGAAACGATTAACGTATTTTAAACACCTTGACTGGGGGATTCAACCATTTCAATTGTATTCAGGGAAAATTCCCTCACCCATTGAATAGTTGTTGAACTCAGAAAATAAAGGAAAAAAAGGGCCTTGGTCTCCTATCTGTTGTTGTCTTTTTTCGTATAATTCTTTTTGGGCCTTATTGTTCAAGGAGTTACATGAACAAGACACGTGGGGTAAAAATAGAATAACCTCAAAACGGTAACACAGATTGTCCCTGACCTCTCTATGACCCCACAGACTTATTGGCTTCCTCTACCAACTCCCTGCAATTGTGAGCATCAGACATCTCAGCATTTGTTTATGTGTTGCATCAGGAGATACCATCTTAGCGGGGTCTCGGCATATGTGGCCCCTGGTTCCCCAACCCAACCTGATAATTCCAGGAACACTTTTCGCCCACCTCCAGCATCTTGCTGCCAATCTTCATGGATTTTTAAAAGAACACATTATACATATTTATCAAAAACAATTGACACGGTCTCCCAGATCGGCCCGCCTCGACCAACCGGGAGGAGGAGGAACCGGAGGAGAAGGAACCGGGCCTCATGTCCGCGCTCAGGGATCGAGCTCCCAATCCTACATTGACCGTTTCTTCCAGCATATATATTTGTTCCCCCTTTAACAACCTCATTTTACGGGTTTCCAGTCTTCTAACTTATCAACTGCATAACCTTAACCCTAACCCATGCCCAAGGTCGAAGCAGGGGTTGAGGTGCACCGGTAATCAGGGGACATAAACAAAGAGAACAGTACGTCAATTGTAATTAAATTTATATTTAAAAAAAAGAAAGAAAATCCATAAAGATAAAAACAAAACAAAGCAAATAACAAGACTATTACAATTCCAATAGTCAAATCAAACAAAAACAAAGTAAAACAAAGAATTTAAAAGACAAAAACAATCCAAGCTTTAAATAAAAGACCAGTCAATATATCAAAAAAGATTAAACAATGAAACAACAAAAATCAATTTCAAGGAATTCCTGTCACATCATATCTGTCTCGTCCCCCTCCTTCCACCTTTTACTCTGCTAATTCTTTGGTTCTCTTTTTTCTCTCTCCCATTGTCCACTTGGCTCTATGCTTCTTTGGTCCTTTCCTGTCGCCTCTCCTAAACCGACCCTGTTTCTCTCTCTCTTTCTTTCTCCCTCCTGTTCACTTGGCTCTCTGCTTCCTTGACCCCTTTCCGTTGCCTTTTCTCGACCGTGTTGTATACTCATATGCTGATGCATATCGACGACACAATAAAGACGAGCGACACAGTTCTTAGAAAAATATACCTCTCACTTTATTTGAAAGGGTTGTGTGTGAGAGGGAGTTGGAGACCGAACAGAACTGTAACATATTGACCCCCACTCTTATGGCCATCAGCGTTTTTTCCCGTTCTCCTGGGTTGCTCAACCGGGGGCCTAGGGCCCAGCCTCTGTGGGTGCTGGTTTTCTCTACCGCATCTTATCTCCAACTCGTCTGATCCCCAGCCTCTGTGGGTGCTGGCTTTCTCTACCGCATCTTGTCTCCAACTGATTGAATTTCTCGTGCACTGAGTTATATAATAGTTCAACGCCCACCTTCTTTTTGTGGGCGTCACAATTTCGCACTCATTCAACCTGTCCACGGTCAAGGTTATAATATTCTGATATTCCTCAACCGGATGCACCTGTTATTTACACAGGTACATTTCCTATTTTGACTGCCTGGCCGGGTCGTAGGTCAATATACAACAACCGATCATTTATCTCTTTCTCCCCTTTCCCCTCCAGTTCACTTGGCTCTGTGCTTCCTTCGCCCTATCTTGTCACTTTCTCCTCTACCGACCCACAATCTATCTCTCTCTCTCTCTGGCCATTGAACTTCCTGTCTGACTGACCGGCACTTTCTTTTCTATTTTCTTAGAATAATGTGCATTGAATTTGCAACATTATCTTTTTCAACTAAAAACTCTAAAAGTATTTTAGCATCCTTCTTTTCAGGGGTTAGATACTACCAGAATATATATATATATATATATATAGAGAGAGAGAGAAAACAATCCATATAGTAACAGGAGTGACCACCGCTGGGTGGGAGTGGGGTTGCTGACAGTCCACAGTGATACTATTTATCTATTCTGGTCTCTGGTCCAAATAAGTGAGACAAAATTTTTTTTCTTTTAATCCCACAATGAATAGGGAATTGTTAAAAAGCCTTTCTTCTTTTTCTATTTTTAAAGTTTACAGTTCTTTTCTATAGATGAATACCAGGAATCATCAAATCACTAACGGTTGGATGTCTTGTCCGCAGTGACTCTCTTCAGACGTGGTTGTCTTTCAGCCATGTCTGGTTGCTGTTGTTTGGTGTTTTTTTTTTCACTACCATTGGTGGTGATATCTTGTTTGAGGTTTGTTTCTGTTATGTTGCTGTGTTTCGGTCTAGTGATGAGTCTTAGGTGTCTTCTATTTCTCACTAGTCTTTTTCCATTTTCCTGTTCGATCATGTATCGCTGATATTCAAACTTTTCTGTGACAGTTGATTTTTTCCATTTTGGTTCTTGCCATAAGGCTGTGTTGCGGAGCCGATAAACACGTCGACTCCGCAAATGATTTATAAGGTTAAGCGTGCGAGTAATGACAGCCAGAGGACATTGAAGGAAACAAAGGCGAGGTAACAATTTAACAAAGATGACAATTTATTTGTCGTATTTACAAGGGCATATGTTAAGTTCGTGATAGTTGTATTATCTTCAGCTAGATGGCTGGTGTTGTTAGCTGCTAGGTGCAGCTAGACGTTCAATGCGAGTAGCTGATGTTGGTCGAGTCGTAGAGGTGCAGAAAGACGTTCGATGCGGGTAGCTGATGTTGGTCGAAGTTGGTAGATCGATGTACCGGTTTTTGACAGTGCGTTGGATTAACTGAGGGGTGTCGACGTGGTTGCTAGCCCGTACAGCGAGTCGTACGTGGGCTAGATGCTGCAATACTAGAGCATGTCGTCGATGTGGTCGGCAGTCCGTACAGCGAGTCGTACGTGTACTGGATGCTGCATTGCTGGAGCATATCGTGGTCGAAATTGGTGTTGGCAGCTTGGTCGCGTAGAGTCGAGCGGATGAGGTGACTAAGACTTAACCGTGTCTTAGAACTGCGGACCAAGTGAACGGACAGGATATCCGTGGCTAAGGTTTGCTATACCTTGGCACATGAGAAGTCGAGCGAGCGAATCGGTGAGGCTTTGCTGTGCCCCTAGCTGTGCGGGCGTATCGGAAACGGTAGCTAAGGCTTAACCCGGGCCATAGCTCTGCGCAGTCGTGCAAACGGGCAAGGGAACTGACAACAAAAGCTAACCCGTGCAAACGTATCGAGCAAACGGGCAAGGGAACCGACAACAAAAGCTAACCCGTGCAAACGTATCGAGCAAACGGACCGGGAGGTCACGGCTAAGATTGGCAGTATCTTTGCGCTGCGCAGATAGGGAAGCGGTAGCTAAAGGCTAACCCGTGCTTTTAGCGCTGTGCAGCCAAGCGAACGAACGAAACTGACTGAATGGTAAAGACCGGATGGTCTTAGAGTCCTCTTCGTGTGTGCCTCCTGGCCGTCTATTTATAAGGACGGTCAGAGATACTCCAACCTGCAGAAGGAAACTTCTAATGGTCCTTAAAAAGACACTTTTGGCATACCTATAGGCTAATGCGACCACGAGAAGTGGTATTCAGCCTTGAAGTAAGGCGAATGCGACCACGAGATGTAGGATTCGGCCTTGGGGAACCTCGCTCTGAGAGCGGGGTCCTGAGAGCTTTGCAGAACGAACTCAAAAATTTGACCTCGTTGCTTGTTTATATAAAGGGAACGGTATGTCATACTGTTGGGCTACGTAAACATAAAGTTCATCTATTAAAAATGGGCGTAGAAATAAAGTCACTCTTCAGCCTGAAATAGGCTACAGAAGATAATTTACTCCATTTTAATAGAGTTATTTTTGACAGACGTCTTCTGTAAATGTTAGATGTAATTTATTCCCTTTTCTTACCTGTAACGGCTTCATCATTTCCGGTCGTAGCCGGATGTCGTTTTTGTAGGGGTGTGAGTAATCCGATCTGTTTATGTTTGCGAACGGGTCGCCGACAGCTGCACTGTCACTTGGCCACACTTTGATCATTCTTTCAGGTCATGGGCGTTTTTGTCATAGTGATTTTTTTTGCTGTTGTTTTGCATTTTAGTTTTCGTTTCTTCCGCATTAAATGGGGATAGGAATTTCTTTATCGTAAGCAATTCACTTCTCAATGGTCTTCCAAAGAATGTCTGCGCTAGGGACATTCCTGTGGATTTTGATGATGTGTTGGTGAATGGCCAGATAAAGATAGTTGTTTTCATTTTTACATTTTCTTATAATGTATTTTATTTCTTTTTACAACTGATTCCACAATTCCATTGGAGTTTGGCATCTCTGGTGAGCTGGGATTCCATTTAAATCCATATTTATGGGCCAGTTCTCTCATCATTTGGTTGTCAAATTTAGGGCCCCTATCACTTACTTCTTCTGAAATGCTATATCTCATAAAGTGTTTATCAGTTTGGCTGTGCAACCTGATGATATTCCTTGGATTCGATCAACCATTGTGTCATTGGAGAAATAATCCACAAAGATTTGGTGTTTTCTTCCATCCAGTGTCAATGTATCAACACCATCGACGTTGAAATGGGTATTCTGGCACTGGTCTTGTGATTAGTGTCTCGGCTATTTTCGCAGAATATCTGCTTTACTGCAGTTCATATAACATTCCGGGAGTTCACGCCTCATTCAAGGTCAGAAGATTGTGTCAAGGGCGCGTCTCATATTGCTATCAACTGCTAAGTAGCTTGTGTGTCTTTTTTTTTATGTCATTTCTCATTGAAGACTCTGTCTCTTTGTAAAATACCGGATCGTCCTATGTTGACTGTAAGTCTCTGAATTTGTACAGGTGCTTCAACTGAGGTTCAAAGGCTTTATAACGCATTGGAAAACCCTTTTTAATCAGTTTTATGAGCTTCTGTTGATTCTTATCTTCTTTGGTGACGCTGACTAGCCTGTCTCAGGTCAGTTCACTTACAGCAAGAAGTTCTAATAGATTCACGTCACTGAAATGAAACTGAAATTTCTCATCCTCTACTGGGGCTCTAAAAGAGCGTCAGCAATAATTACATAACTGCCCTTCTTGTATGTTATTTCGAAGTCAAAATTCTATATAAAAGCATCATTCTTAACAGTCTTTTTGTACTTCGCTCAGAGGCTGGTTGCTGATTGCTTCTAATGGTTTATGATCTGACTCTTTTGTTACATGTCTTACGTAGCAATAGTCGCTGAACTAGTGTAATCCAAACACAACAGCTCTCATCTCTTTTTCAATTGGTGCATAGTTTTTTTAATAGTCGTTCCAAACCCTTGATGCATATGACACTAGTTTCCCATTCTGCAAGAGGACTGTTACCACACCTACATCAGATATATCAGTCTGTATCATGACTGGCTTTTCTAAGTCGTAGTAAGCTACGACAGGTGTGTTTGCTATAGCTTTCTTTATGTCTTCAAATGCTCTTTGTTGCACCTCTGCTCATTGAAAAACCTGTTTAAAGGTTCACGTTTTGTAGTCAGCGAATGGCCAAATTTAACTATTCCTATGACGCGCAAATCATGAGTTGCTGGGAATTCTGTGATTACCCGCACTTTTTCTTCATCGGGATTCAAGCCTGCGTTAGTATAACCCACGTAGGTAACTTCCTCTGTGAGGAATTTGCATTTGTCGAGTTTAATTTTAATATTTATTTTCTCTGCATCTATGCATGTATGCTCGCAAGTTCTGGTTGAGGTTATTGATGGCTTGGTCTGGGTTGTTTCCAAATCCTTCAACCAGACAGTCATCTTGAATAATACTGACCCCATTTACCCCTTGGAATTGTTCGATCATTTTTGGTAGGAATGCCTTGCTAGCTAGGATGATACCCATAGGCAGTCTTTTGTATCAATAATTGCTCTGGGGCGTTCCAAAGGCGGTCAGTTCTCTTGCCTTGTCGTTCAACTTGCAATGCTAGAATCCGCTTCTTACGTCCAATTTGCTAAATTTTATTGCTTTTTTATTTGCAGACCTGTGTATGATAGATTCCAAGCTGGGTACCTGACTGTGGTAGTTGTTAATCAGTGCCTTGTTTAATGGTTAGGGATCGAAACATATCCGGAACTTTCCTCTGTGTTTCGATTACATAGTTGTTGAGCTATTAGCTAGGTCCTTTCAGTTTCTCAATTATATTGTCCCACATCATCTTTTCTAGTTCCTATTTAAATCGTTTTTCAATGTAAATGGGACACTTCTTATGGGTTGTTCTATAGGAACTGCGTCTGGCTCTGTTTGGAATGTTAATTCGCCATCAAATTCACCAACTCTCTCTTCAAAAACGTCCGGGAATTCCAGTAAAATCTCTTTGATGGAATCATGGATATCTAATTTTCTGATGTCTTTCAGGGCTTGTTCTTTGGGGTCATTGCAGTCTGCAGCTGAAACGGTCGAGTCAAATTGATCAAGGTTGAACCGTATTAAATTTAACTTTTAGTAGAGATTGCTGCTTAAAATCGGTTGCACGACCATGACTGAAGCAATCACTTTTTGTTGTTGTCAGGGTTACTGAGTTCTACCCTCATAGTTCCTTTATCCTCCGTATATTGAAATATCAAGTTTCTTTCCTTTCTTTAGTAAGTGCTCCATTTCGTTTTCTTAAACGAATGTTGCAGGAATTACATTTATAGTTGTTCCAGAATCTAACATGAATTTAATTGGCTTTCCATTTAATCTTAAATTCTTGTGAACTTTATGAATTGTCTCCCTTCTAATGTGAAAACATTCATTGACATCTTGTCCCTTACAAATTTTTGATGTGGCAAAATGGTTCTTTTGCATTCAAAACATTCCTGACCATAAGCCGGTCAGTTTCTTATTCCTTTCATGTGGTTTCTATGACAATAGATGTAATCATATTTCTTTTTATCTCTTCCAGTCGCATTGATATCTTTCTCATATGTGTCATTGTCAACATTCAATTTTATATTTTTCAATTTTTTGCGACTGGATTTTACTTTGTTCTGCAGTTCTACATCGGTCAATACATTGTGTCAGGGTTAAATCAGGTTCCCTCGGGAGAATTTCTCGTGTTTTCCTATCGTATTTTATTATCTGTAATTTGATCATATTGACGTTGTTCCATTCACAGTCTTTATAACCCGATTTCAAATTTAACAAATAGTCCTCAAACCTCTCATTTTCACTTTGTCCTTTTCGTAGGAATTCTACTCTGTCTACGGTCAATGTTTCCATAGGTTTGCAGTAGTCCTTAAATGCTTCGATAACCATTTCGAGTGTTCTTTCATCGTCATTTTCAGCCGTTTCTCCTTTCGTATTCTTGACTGTCAGACTCCAGTAAATTTGTTGACCTTTTCGTCCTAAAAGATAAATAAAGAAACTCTTTTTCTTCTTTACAACATTCGCAGTTTTAGCGGCGTAGTCTTTACCTTCCCCTTCGAATTTCTGAAGTTCAAAAAACCGTTTCACTTCTTCTAGCCACTCGGTAAAACTTTGTGTAAATTTCTCGCTGTTTAGTCATAACTTTGGGGGTGGGTTGATTGACATCATTTTGTAACTTAAAAAATCAAAACAAAACAAACAAAATAGAGTAGTACTCACTCAGTTTATCTTCGAGTTCGAACTTATGTGGGGCCGGATCAAGCGAGAAGCAGGTTCACAGAGAAAAGAACAAAAACACAACAACTTGTGGTTAAAACGTCAAAGGGGGATGGGGAGCGTGTAACACTTTGTGGATAATTAATTCTAGTTTGAGTTTCGGCTGGCAAAAGATTATCTTAACTAACTGGGTCCAGCTGGTAATGTCGCTGTTCGTTGTTTCTTTGTCCCGGCCTAATCAACTTTCCTCGAACCCAAACTAAGTCTGACTGCTTGGACCCAAAATGCACCTGTATATATACAGAATGTCTTATTATTATTTCCGGCTAATGGGACACCCACGAATAAACCTATAACTTTTTGGGGAGCCATTTCTCTCTTAAAAACCTGCACATAAAAATATTTCCTAGACTGGCCGTCTCCGATATAGGGACATTAAATTCAGACCCTTTTAAGTTTTTGACCAGTACCCGATAAGTACTTAACACTTACCCACGTCCATGGCCATATGTAAAAACATTTTCTTATCTAGATTTCCTTAATCTAGTTTATGGGTTTTCCTAACATTTGAATCTAACTCATCTTGCCACATATATATGTGTGTATATGTGCCGAATCTAATTCATCTTGCCACATATATAGGCCGAATCTAACTCATCCTGCCACATATATATGTGAGTATATGTGTGTGTGTGTAGGTATGTGTGCACACATATGTTCGTGGGCGTATATATATATATATACACGCACACATGTATGAGTGCACACACACACGTGTGTATACATGTATGTGCATATATCCAACTCATAGAGTGACAAAAATTCTTTACCTTAGCAATCTCTCTCTTTTTTTTGTTCTTCTTTTCTTTTTTGTCTGGGGAGTCTCCTATGCACACCACTGCGCCTATATCTCTGCGCGGTTGTACATTGACCAGTTGGTTTGAAACTAACACCACTCTCAATATTATTTTTCTTTTAATGAGCCTTACTTTCATTCCCTTTTATTAATGTTTCTCCTCCCTTTTTATTTCATTTGTTTGACTACACATACACCCGCAAAAATGAAATATATTACTTATTTTGTCTACTAAGTTTTTTATATTCTAAAATTCTTCACGAATCAATGTTTTGCAGTCGTGTGCAGAGAATGGGACAGGGTGATAAAGAGTATTCTCCTGACCCTTGTTGGTTTGTGTTAACATAAAAAAAGGTCTGTTCGTACTTGAGGGATTTTTTTTGTCTTGTTTCTCCACACACATATTCATTTTCTTCGTTTTCCCCCTTCTTCTTCCTCTGTTCACACCACTGAAGGTCTCTTGGGCGTTTTTTCTCTTTGTTTGTTCTCCTGTTACCTTCTTTTTCTATTCATGACCTCATCCTTCCCTAGAATCATTTTTGTCCGTTGCAATTCTTTTTCTTCCCTTTTCCTTCCCTCGGTCATCCTGGTCATGGCACCAGAATGAAACAATACCCAAACGGCGTTTTTTTTTGGTTTTAGCCGTTCTTCTCACTGGACCCCGTTGTTTCTTCTCACATACGGCCATGTGGGCATTTCACAGGTTGTTCAAAAATAAAAGCCAAATAACAGAGGGTGGAAGGAAGAAACTGACAAACACGAATTCAGAACTGCAAAATGCAGGAAGGTGAAGTTGGCACTTTTTAGAATTCTATGTATGTTCAAGGCTATCGCGAGAACTCAACGAAAATCCTACACAGCTACCAAAGATGCTCTCATCTGGTCATCATCTTCATTGTTCTGTGTCTTCGTTCTTGACTCCACGCCACCTTCGGACTGCTCTGGATCCGTCTTTCTGCTCTGGAGTTTTCTTCCTAACTGACTACGCCTTTCGTCCTCTCTTTCAGCCTCGCAGGTTTTTGTGGGCACAGCTCTTTGTGTGGTATTTGCGCCAAAGTAGACAAAGGGGTCCCTCTAGACACTCTGACGCCGCTTCAAAGATGCCAGAGATAATTCTGCCGACCACCCACAACACGCAGAGACTCACACATATACATACACACACATTAACTCTCATTATTGTTCCACATTGTAAATAAACTGGAAACACAATTTGACTCCATATCTCATCTGAAAACTGTCTTCGCTAGATTATCAACACAAGCAATCCTGGAATATACTGAAGGCGAGTTGGAACGAAAATTTTAAATTCTCGGTAGCGAATACGGTGCTGACTTACACGTATCTAGGCTGCTTTTGGAAGTTCTTCAACTTCGAGATTTTTTTAGCGTCAGCTTCCAAAGTGACATGACCATAATGAACCAATTATCGGCTATCGAATGGCTAATATGGATTTATCGATGGCAAGTTCAAGAAACTGAGAGTGTGATTGTTTTACAGCTGTTTTTAACGCTCACAGTTTCTGTTGATACTGGAGAGAGAAGCTTCTTTAAAAATTACTTGAGATGATTGTTGTCACAAGATTTCTTATTCAATTTCAATTGAACATGAAACTATGAAAATAGACTTTGACTAAGTTATTAGTAATTTTGCTTCTGTAAAAGCTCAAAAGGTTAAAATATGATGCTTCCTCTGCTAATTTTTGAATTTGTTGTTTTTCAAGTACTAATCAACGCCAGTATACTTCATTTATGTCTTTAAAAAAAAGGTGGGGGTGCTATTATGAATACAGGCCCTGGACTGCACTTTGCCTAGGTACGCCCCTGGTTGATTGTAAACTACTAGTATACTAGCAAATCGCGTTTCTAACATGAAAATAACTACTTTTATTTCAAAATCATTGACGTAATAAATTGTGTCCCCACCAAAAAAAAAAAAAAAAACCAACAAAAATATTCCCCCAATCACAGTTGTGCAAATTAACATTGCATATACTTTTCTTTAGTATGAAAATAATTACCTATTTGCTATATATGTGGTAATACTTTGAACATTCAAAACCTTTTGAAATCTACATTCTACAAAAATATGCCTCAACTTAATAAATTATTTGTTATTTATATCTTTCAGTAGTCTCCTAACATAATTAAAGAAACAGGAAAATTAGTTCCTCTGTACTATCTGAGATAGTGTGCAAAAATTATATTTATTTTGATTGGAAACCTTTAAAACCATCAAGAAATGGTTTGTGTCAATGATAAAGCATTGCAAATATTGCTTTTAGTGTGAAAGTACATTATACTAAAATTTACAAATATTAATAATTGAAAACCTTTGTATCAAAATCAAAATAGAAAACAATTTGTAGATCCTTAAATCAAGTTAAATAACATTCCAAATAGTGTTTCTAGCAGAATATATGCTGTCTGATTAATACTTGTGATGATTTAAAAAAATTATATTTACTTAAGATATTGCAAAATTTACCTCTTTAATTTCTGTACTGACTTCATTGAAAAAAGAAAATCTTAAGCATTTAAATCTAGTAAAATAGCATTCAGTGTTTCCAGCATGAAAATAAGTCTGTCAACACTTTGTACAATTGATATTATTTAAAACGCTGTTCAACATATGTATTGACTAAAAATAACAGAACATAATTTGATGATAATGATTTTAAGCTAGAAAAGAGAGACTGTTTAGTCCTTTAAGACCATAAAATGTATGTTCTAAATATATTTTTCTCATTATGATAATCTAAAAACATTGAAAAAGAATAAAATCCTCAATAAACTCACTAAAATCCTATTTAGAAATATTGTTACTATTGCAAGAGTATGTGGCAAAACCTAAATCATTTTGACAATTTTTAGAAATTATTTTAAGAAAGAATGACAACACAACAAATTTGTAGATGCAAACATTGTTACTTTATTGGATGAGTGTCTGCAACTAGGTTTCCTTTTTTAAAAGAAAAAAAAAAGCTTGAAAACCTGCCATTTCAGCATAGCAGTTTTGAAATTATTTGCAAAATTATCTGAAATTATTTGAAAATAGTGAAACCTTGCCTGGAAATTGAAAATCAAAATTTGTCCAAACATGTAAAAAGGTGCTTTTTCTCATGCTACAAACAAGTTGCATCTTTACACAAATTTTCAAAATTCATGTATACTTAAAAACATTTAAAACTATTTTTTTATGCTTATATAGGTTGGTTAATTTGCATTTTTAAAAATCTAATTTAAAGTTTTATTTTGCACTCTATTTTCTTAACTAGTTTTCTGTACCTCATTTATTATTTTTTTTTCAAGAATGACTTTGTGCTTATTTTTATGCCAGAAAAACTATTTCCAATTTTTTTGTGCTTCAGAAAATGGAACTATCTTTGAGAAAGGAATGTAGGAAAGAAGGGGGCGTTTTTTTAAGTTGAAAAGAAAAAGAGAGGATTGGTATGGGAAAGGGGTAGTGTCTTACATGGGAGAGAATTTGTCAATCACAAACATTAAACAAGAGAGTTTTCATTGAGAAGTAATCCAATTGGAACCAAATGACTTTCCAGTTTCAGGAGCAGCTTTGGGATCAAACAAATTTATAGTGTAGAAAGTATGAACATTGAAACCATCTACATTATTGCAAATTTAGAAAACAATTGGAATTTATAGAAAAATATGACTAAATAAAATTGCAAGAAAAAAAAATTATGATCAAGGATAAATATATTTAACTGTTTGCAAACTTTGTAAAAGAGTTAAAAATAAACAGTAATAAATAAACATTCATGCATTTATTAATGTATGAATGTTTATTTATTGCTGTTTATTTTTAAGCACAAAATTAAAAAAAAATCTCTTTTGTCAATAACATTTCAGAAATGAAAAGAGGAATACTTAAAAAGAAAAGAAAGAAAGAAAGAAAAGAAAATCACTTTTTGGTCTTTTTTAACTTTTGATAATGCAGAAAATTATCTTTACAAAATTAACTGCTGTAAGGTGTGCTAGGCAAGATGAGAAAGTAATTCACTTCATGCCTTTTTAAAGGAAAGGCATAAAGTGGAATAATCCAACTTAATAGTTGGATAATTTCACTTTATCCCCTATTATTCTAACAAGCTGGGTTCTTTAGTATTAGAAAGTTGAAGTCTAGAAGGAAAACTCTGAATACAAACCTGGTGTGCTCATGCTTAGTAGCAGAAGTTTCGGGTAAATACTTGCATTCTTTGTTTTAAAATTTTCTCATGAATAAGAGTTGTATATTTAGCAATTTTAAGATAAACTTTCCATTGTTTTCAAAGTTTATTTCAATGTGCAGTTGAAATGGCATCTGATAAATATTTGTAACTCTGAAAATGAAAAACCAAGAGAACAAAAAAGACAACCACTCAAACTTTGTTGTTACTTATTAGAAAATGATTTATTTATTGGAATTAGTCAAAAGAAATTTGTTGTCACCATGTGGTTGGTGGGAGAGGGCATTTTGAGGAGGACAAAAAATTTTAGCGGCAAGAACATTTAGAGTTGATGAGTCACATAATGTTAGGCAGGTGTTTAAAAAGCAACAGGAAATTGAAAAAATATAATCATACATTTTTTTCTTTTTTTAAAACAGAATAAAGTCACCTTGATCCAAATTGACAGTAAAAAAAAATATATATATAAGTAAAAAAAAATTTCCTTGCATAAAAAACATGGCAGCATAAATGTTGCAAACTGAATAGACACAAAAATGAAATATTTACATTTTTTCCCTAAGGCCTGTTGAAAGAATGCCGAGGTGAGAAGACCTATAATGTTGACTTCCAAAGAGGCCATTAACTACCTTCAACCCCCAAAATAACCAACCAAGTAGCATTTAAGTTGCCTGGGAGGAAGTTGAAGCTAAGAAAAATCAACAGCAGATTGGAAAAGATATTTTTTTCTTTTTACCAAGTTCAACTTGTGTAGTCTCATTAAATCATCTAATTTGTCTCAATAATCTGCCACTTTTGCTTTACTGACACTAGTAGAAACATCAGTTCTGTGGATGAATTCTAAAACAAAAAGCAATCTATATTTTTATGGCTGGCTTTCAAATTATCTTCCAACTTATATCCTGGGAATCAAAACTGTTCCATATATTGTTCATAACAGAAAAGTTGTCCATCATAAGTTTTCAAGGAACTTACAACATAAGTTCTTTAACACACGAATGACAAAAAATTAAAAAAAATATACTTGAAATCTTTTCAACTGGTAAAAATGACTAATCCATTTCCTTCAATTTAGTTATGGTTGATTCTAATGACTTGTAATTAGTAATGATGACTGTGTCTTAGAAGAAAGCAAGAAGAAACAGAACATCATTACTTAATTGATTGCACCATTGATCTAAGGATCAACAGAAAATAGAAAATTTGTTGAAGCTGAGAATTTAAAGACTGCCACAAACTTGTATAATAATAACTTTTTTCAAATTCAGACTTTGATAAATGGTAAACACTAATAAAAGGGTTGCTTGAATTTCGATAATGATAGAATCATTTAGAGCAGGTTTGAGTCAGTGTTATATAAAGTTTTAATAAAACTTTTACTTAACAACTTTAATAGGTTTTATCAATTTGTGCACATACACATGTACTTACACACATACAAAATCTTGTCAACACTGCCTATAAGAGAGATATGGGGATTCAAAGTCAAGATCTTTTTTAGCAAGTAAAGAAGCAATAGAAACAAAAATCTGGTGTGGCTTTTGGAGTACAAAGTCAAACATTTTTGCAGAAGCAAAAAAATCTTTGGTTCTTCATTTTATTTCAAGTAGAAAATATGGAATGTTCCTTAAACAGAAACAAGTAGGGTGAATGGGAATATATATTTCCTCTCTCTTTCCCTTCTTTCTTTCTACAAAAGGGAGAGAGAGAGGGTAAGTATTATACTAAGCTAAGCAGACATTTTATAAATATGGGATTATGGCAGAAAAGTTTGCCAAGCTCACCTGTTTACAAGTGGCACTGTCAACAAGGATGTTTCTATTTCAAAGGAATTTCAAAACTCAAAATTTTAATATTTGAATCAAATTGTAACAGACTGGAAAAAAATCCAAGATTTGAGATAGACATACCAAAGAGACTTAAAAGAAAGAGATAACCAAATCTAAAACAGAAAATCTAACTTTGTACTTTCATCTCAAGTGAATCAATTCCACCTGTTCAAAAAATTCTAAATAACAAGTATGTTCGTATTTAACCAACCCTTATGCCAGAAGTGGGATATAACACATCAAATTTTAAGAGGAGGTTTGAATTTAGAGTTTTCCTTCTTACTAATTGTAATACCAAGGCTAAAGAGCCGAGTTCCAGAGCTGTTAAAAGAAATGGTGGTAGTTACTTCTCTCATGAGACAATTACCCTATGTCAATTGATTTGCTTTGATTGACCACAGGTCATCTATACTGTAATCTGTTATGGCTTAATCAGCAGGAAGTGCAGAGATGAAGAAGGAAAATTAGAAGATGGACAGTAGAGAGACTGCATATAGAAGGAAAGTAATAAAGATAGAATAGATATAATGAGGAGGAGAACAAAGAAAAAGTATACAGAGAGGTTTAATAGATGGAAGAAAGGTGAAAGAATGATAGTTAAGAAAGTAGAAACAAGAAAGAACAAATTCCATAAAAGGCAAATCATTTGAGAAATAAAAGATTTAAAGTTTGCAGTTCAAAATAATATTTTTTCCTGTTTAAATTTGGGTCTTCTGAATTAATATGAGGAGAATTTCTTTAGATCTTTAGTTTTTGTGAAAAAAACTAAAGATCTAAAGAAATTTTAAAATCTTTTGGTTCAGTTCCTTTTGCTTCTAAAGGTTGTAGACTAAACATTCTTTTTCTTCCACATGTTCCAACCAAGAAAGTAAATTCTTTGCCAAGAAATTTGACAACAAAAGACAAGTCATAGGTTGAAGTTTCATAATCTTGCTGAAATTGGAAGTTTTGAATTAAGGTTCAAAACCTCCAAGATAGATCTTTTTACTTCAATATAGTGGCTTGTGTTGCTTCATACATTACTGGGTACAATGAAAATCTGTTTTTAGTTGAGTAATCAGTTTATTAATTCTGTCTTTGCCTATTTTAGTTGATAAGGACAAATTCTGATTTCATTTTTATTAATTCTGAATGGCCTGAAATGAGACGTCGAGCAAAGCTTGAAGTGTTGTTCTGACTGGATCTGTGTCTTAGTGGGGAGTGGAGTAGGTGATTGAAAACATCAAGACAGACCACAGGAATTCTTGTTCAGAGTCAATACTTGAATAGGTACTTTACATGTTTTGAATAGGTACTTTACATGTTTTTACATGTTTGAATAGGTACTTTACATGTTTTACAGAATAATTTTCAGTTTCTTTCTAGAAAAATTGGAGGGTAGAGATTAAAGTTGAGATGGACAGGGAAGGAAGATAGGAAAGGAGTACTACCCAGTAAAGTTGCAAAAAATAGGGAAAGATATTTCAGAAAAAAGAGAGAGAGAGAGAGCAACTATTTCAATCTCATGCCTCTTTTCACTTAAACAATGTGGCCAGTTTTGAGGAACGGTAGTCAACACGTAACTGTACAAAGGACAGGATCACTGATTTGTCAAGGCCAGCCTGGAAGAAAGAAAAATAATCAAGTTCAAGTGTTCATCATCAAAATAACATTTATAATACTATGTTCCAAAGGATGAGGTAGAAGTGGAAATTAGTAAAAATGCAAAATGTGTATATATGATTCAATTCCTGTAATAAAATCTCACTAAGTGAGAAAGAAATTCCTTTAAACAAAACAAATTCTATTTCAATATATGTTATTTAAAAAGAAATATCCATGTTAGTCTCTAACTCCTCTCTAGCCTGGTCAAATGTCTATCTTAGTCATGAGTGAACTGATTTACTCTTTTGCAGCTAATTTTCCTTCTCAACAGCTTGTCTCAACTTGTCCAACTTGGATTGTTCAAGTTCACAAATTTATCAAACAAAATGAATTACCATGAAACAGTTACAAAGCTTGATTTTTGGGTGATTGTTTGAAGTTCAATGTCATAATAACAAAATCCAAAACTGAATTGGAAAGTGAGATCTCTTTTAAAAAGTTTTCAGAAATGAGCCCCTATGTGTATGGTTGATATCTACACTTATAATCATCTCTTATCCAGATTTTTTTTGATTTCCTAGACTTATAAACCTTGATGATATGAATTGAAGGGCACCAGTTTCAAAGTTGAATGTTTCTAGAGTTATGACATTTTAACCTTTGCCAAAAATCTGATTTTTTGATGATAGTGACCAAGTTTTAAATTCAATATCTGTGGTGTTTTTGCACTGTGAAATTTTATTCATGTACCATTTTAAAGTATTTGGATGGATCTAAAATATATCTATATTTTTTATCCTAAAGATCAAATAAGACATCTTGACCTTAATCTTAATCTTTTCTCAAAAATTGATATTTTCATTGAAAATTTGCCAAATAATTCAAAAAACCAAAAATCTCTATCTTTTTTTTCAAAGACCTATGTGATCATCATTTAGTTACAAATAACAAAATTTCTGTTGATTTTATGACAATAGTACTTGTGTAAATGTTATTCAGCATTCAAAGAGCTTTCTGAAGATATATAACTTGACCATATAGTGAGATATCAAAATTTTGATATAGTAGCAGATGCCTAGATCTGCCATTTTGAACTTGGGCCAGTACAACATTCATAGCACAATTTCAACTCAAATTCGCAGTAAGAAATTTTTACATATCATGACATAAGACAAATTAAAAAAAAAAAAATGAAATATCAATTTTTAAGAAAAGTAAGGGCAAAAGGAATGATGAAGATCACACTAACCTTTTAATCATCAGAAATTTCCACTGATCTGCCTATTTTTACAACTACATAAAAAATACTAGCTCATTGTCCAAGGGCCTAGTTTGATTTGGTTTATTTGTTTAATGACATATCAAACTTCCTGGGTTATTCAATATCAAAACCATCCTGGTGGAATAGTAGTGGTACCCATAGCTGAAGGAATAAAGGGGTTAATATCTTTCCCATGGGTATTAGTGTAAAAGTGAATGCAATAGAGTGACTGGAGTTTAATCTCACTATAATGTTACAGTCTAGCATGTTTGCTTCTAAGTCACAAGGACCCCTCCCCCATTAAGTTTTGTTCTGAAATCAAAGCCCAGACCCTTTGCTCTAGGAAACCTAAAGTAATATATGGGTTTTACAAAGTGTCATAAAACACTTATCAATCAAGATAATTGATTTCCTGTCAATTGTGAACATGAACATATTTCATCAAAAGTTATGATCAACACTTGCATTTTCATCTCTGGGACTAACTATTTTTGTGCTATCTTACTAAATTAAATTTCAGTTACTTTCAGATATACACTCTAGAAAACCAAAGGGACAATGAGATTGTTGCTCTCAGGGTCAAAGCAGAGCCAAGGTGATACCTCTAAGAGTGCGGTGTATTATTTGTCAGGTAGAAATGAGGAAATAGGATAGATTGTCTTTAAGATGTCAAGGGCTGAGATATTATGACAGTGTCATGAGAAGATGGGTCATGTGGGGATTGATAAAATGTGTGATTTGGTAAGTAGACATTACTATTAGTTATGGCTCTGACAGCTTACATAGACAACAGTGTTGGTATGCCAAGCCTAAAATAGGCTCCACTGATGGAGACCAACATTCCTAATTACCCTTTTGAAAAGACAAGTATGGATCTCTCAAGTCCATATGGAAAAACTTCTCAAAATAATGTATACAGAGTTAGCTTTGTGGATTGGCAAACAAATTGTCCTGATAGGAAAGCATGAACAGTGTCTGATTTGATACTGACTAAGATATTTTCTTGATATAGGGGCCCCATACAGTTAGTCACCAATAATGGGTCTGAAAATATCTGAATGAAATAATGTAAGAAACTTTAGAGGGCCTAAATATAAGGCACATGACCACTTCCCCATATCACCCACAGAGCAATGTGAAGGTGGAGAGATTTCATAGAATACGAGCAGGTATAATAGCTCAATTGGCAGAAAACAAGGAAATTGGGACTTATACTTGATGCAAGCATTGGCTGTAGTGAGATTCTCTATAAATGAAACCTTGAAGTTCTTATCGTATTATATTTTGTTTGGTTCAACTAACATTCTTTCATATGTATGTGTATAAAATACCAAATCTCCATTTATTTATTTATTCTCTCATTATGTTTCTTTCATGCCCTCTTAATTTCCTCTCTGGCCTGCAAAAATATTTTGTGTTGTTCAAATATTACATTATGGGGATCTTCCCCCATGTATCTTCAACAAAGCTTCTGCAGGTAATCTACCAGTAAAACTATGTCATGTCCAGAGATGAGAAACTGACTACAGAATATTAGAACAGACAGGAGTAGTGTGATTTGGGAAAAGTTAAGATTTAAAACCAACAAAAGTAGATGGTTCAGAAGGTCTTGAACCAAAAAATAACAGATGAGAAAAGTAACCGGAACATATGGAAACAGAGAGTGAATCTGAGAATGAAGAAAGAGAGATTTTGAGTAACCAGTTATGATCTGGAAGGACAGGAAAGTTCTTGGATGGGGAGCAAGAAAGATGGAATAAGGAAGGTGTAGTCCTGGTCCAGAATTTATGGAAGAAGAATTGAATGAGAAAAGGGAAAATGAAATACTTCTCTCTTAACTTTAAGAAAAAATTAAGAAAAAAAGTTGAACAAAAATTGCCAATAAAACAAAGACTGAAGGGAGTGACATGCTTTATAGATGTCAAGAAATAAGACCAATAGAAACATCTGAAGGTGATAATAGGTAAATGAGTGAGGTCTCGGTATGGTCAAAGGAGCTGATGTAGGTGCAAGGACCCCGTGCATGTGTGGTGCTGGTAGTCATCATGAAGGCTGAATTCTTAAGCGTTGTCTCATCTAACTAAAAAATATAGGATAGGTATTTAGAGGAAGTTAAATGTTATGAGTAAAACAGATATTTTTGCATTTCTTGGTAGGAATAGATTGAAGGAAACTACTTGTAATGCTGCTACTAGTAATAACAGCAGAGCATAGACATAAAATACTATATTCAACAAAAGAAGTCAAAATGGTTGATAACCCTTGTAATAGACTAAAAATCATATGAAATATTACTGAATAGATTGAAGAGTAAGGTGCTTAAATCAGAAAAAAGCCAGAACTCAGATAGCAGAGATATGTATATGATGAAAAGTACCTTTGAATTATTGCATTCTCTAGACCATGAAATGATGGTATTTCAGTGGAAGGATATGAGCATATATTTGTAGGGAGTTGAGTTTTTATAAGTCAGAGAAGGGCTGGTGTTCCTATAGTGGGGAAAGTGTTAAGTGTTTTATTCAGAACAGTGTTCAAAGAGGATGTAAAGGTTATAAGGAGAAAATTGAAACAGGTAGACTTTTTCATTTGTTTCAATATTCTCCTTATAAAATCAAGGGGTTTTAGCCCAGGTTTGCTAGAGAGAGAGAGAGAGAGAGTTTGGTTTTATGGCACATCAATCATTAAAGGTTATTTAAAACCAAATCCCATTTATACATACATATTAAATAAATATGATTTGCAAACATTTTGTTGATAACATTTTTAAAAGAGCCTAAACCCATTCTTTAGCACATAGTTAAATGGTTTCAAGTATCTTTATCAAACACAAATAATTCTAATTGTTCCCACACAATTAAATAGATATATATAGGATTTGTAAGTGAATAGTTTGTATGTAATTTTATTTTTAAATGAGGATTAATTTGTTTGCACAATAATTTTGCTATTGCTTCTATTTAGTTGAATGATAACCTAGTCAGCTGGAGCTGTACAATACACCAACTGCATCTCTGCAGAAGAGTAAGACATTGTCAGGGCATGAATGAGTAATTACTGACAAACTAACCTTATTCATATCATGTATATCTGTTTAAATGTGTGCAAAAAAATGACTAATATTAAATTGTTACTGTTATATAGCAATACTTGAAACCATTTAAATGTGGAAAAAAAAAAGAACTTCGGCTCATTTAAAAATGTTATCAACAAAATGTGTTTACAAATCACATATATTTAATATATATGTATAAACAGAATTTGGCATTAAATAACCAACAATGGTTGATACACCACCAAACCAAACGGTTAGATGCTTTCAATTATTGCTATCAAGCACTAATAATTCAATTCAATATCAATCATTTGTTTGCACACAGTGAAGTGGTTACAAGTATTGCTATTTAACAGTAATAATTCTATTCAACATTACTCATTCATTTGCATACAGATGGTTCCAAGTATTCCACACTAATAGTTTAATTTGTGCACAGTTTAATGGTTCAAAGTATTGTGATGTATCAGTAACAATTCAATTAAACAGTTATTTGTTTACACACAGTTCTATTTCAAACAATTCAATTTAGCATGTTTTTTTTTGCACAGAGTTTAAATGTCAAACAGTTCCATTTGATCTATAGATAAGGACCCTATCAGGTGCTACCACTCTGGATCAGAGTGAACCTGGGAGTAATGGCAATGAAAGGTTACTTTGTATTCCCCTTAGCTCCAAGATGGTTTATGTCACATCCGAGACATTTGTCGGGGGAGGGTCTTAAATCTCTGCAGAGATGTAGTGTATTCTACCGCTGACTGGGCTTAGAGAGATAGTGTCTATATTGAATGTGAGCATTCAGAGAAGTACTTACTGTATCTGAGACCATGACAAATGAATTACAAGAATTAGATAACTTCATTCAACAATATTTCCAGGTAATGATGATAACTAATAGGGTGCATCAGACAAGCCAATCCCTGATAACATTGTCAGACATGTTGTCATCAATTATAGTGATCCTAGGTCATCTAAGAGGACTATTATGGAAAATATAAATCAAACTACCTCATCATTTGAGATTGTAAATAGATCCTACTGAAGAATTATGGAAATATTATCATGCTATGAGCTATATTACGTTGTTAGAAGATAAGTTATTAGTGTGAGTGGCTGTCCTATTGCTGGATAGAGATAGTACTTTTGAGATATATCAAGTAAAAACTTGCATATCCCATACCCTCGGTAGAACAGAAATTGAGAGTGATTGCCAAGTACAGAATCAAAACAGAATTCATAGCCCTGAATTTGGCCAGAACAAAGTTTATGTTATTAACAAAGTGAGAAGAAAGAGAGAGTAAAGCATTAGGAGCATGTACATCAGTTAGTTGCAGGTAATCATAGGTCGTGTGTACTTGAATTGTTTAAAGGAGATAGAAATGGGATTAAGAGTAATTCTCAAGTAGAAGTATTGACAAATACTGTATTACCACAAGCTTTTTGATGGATCTCAAGGGAGATGAAATTATTGAAAGTATGTGAAAGAAAGCTCACTAAGACAATAAAAGTAATACCCCCATTTTCTATAATAGAATTACCATTAAGATACTCAGCATTTGAACTATTCATCTTTCTCTCCCAATATTGTCGAGCTGAAGAAAAGTTTAAAGAAAAGGAGTCACTTATGAAATTGATTAAAACAAATCAGAGCAGTTGGATAGAATTATGGGAACCAATTGTCAAGAAATTCCCTGAGATGATATTAAAGAAAATACCTGAATTATTAAAGCCTGAAGAGAACAGTAGAAAGATAAATAAAATAGGAGTAAACTTGGTTTGGAAGGATAATTTAGAGACCATGATAAACTGGTCAGCTATGATAGGAACCTCAGTAGCTAATATCAGCACTATGCGTGCTGAGATGTAAGAAAGAGGTAATCAAACAAGGTGCACCAGCAGGTATGTGTAAAAATGAGAGAAGGATGCCATTTAGCATTCTTTATTAAAGTAGGTCCAGTTTGACTGAAAAATTTTCCATCACAGAATTAAAGATGGAATCAGCATCAATCAAAGAAAAATTAAATCTTCCTGAAGAGGAGTTAAAACTCACTGCAAAAGAAGTTTGAGCTTGGGTTTTGTTTAATGTCATATCAACCTCTGTTGATCATTTAATGCCAGAAGGGTTAAATTGATTTTGTTTTTTGTGCATATTTTAGGATTTAGGGTATGGGCTTTGGCTATGTTTTATTATATTTGACTAGATTTTGATGAAGAGGTCTGTTTCTTTTAGAAAGCTTAAGATTTCCTCTGGTTTGGAGTTTTTCAAGAGGTCCTTTAAATTTTTTGTTAGGTAATGTTTTGGGCGAATTTGTCACAGTTTATGAGAATGTGAGAGGTACTTTGAGTGCATGATAACAGAAGAAGAAGATGGATCTTTTGATTTCAACTGCATGTTTAGTGGAAATGTGTTACATGAAAGACTTTTAGCTTGACCAAGAAGAAAAAAAGTAGAGTTTTGGGTGTCAATTACAAGTAATGACAAAAGAGAATAATGTGAAACAGAAGCTTGGAGGGTTGATTAATTGAAAGCAAGCAGACTAAGTGAAAAGGGTAAGGGTTGTACTCTTAAGAAAATCTTAATTGCTTGATATTATTTGGACAAAGAAAACATTGGAAACCCAAAAACAAAAAAAAAACTTGGTCAGGTTCAGGTGGAAAAAAATGTCTGGTTTACACCTGAGTTGTCAGAGGAGGGAACAGATTTGTTTGCATTAAAAAGTATGACAGGAAGGTCTGATGAGAAGATCTTCATTGCTTATTATTATTTATACAAAAAAGAGACTGAAAAAAGGTTTACATCGTTTATGAAATTATCAGAAAATGCAAAATTGTTTGCATTAAAATGTTGAGTAGTTGATCTAATAAAGAAATATTGGTTTAATAATTTTTGGTACCTCTCCTTTGCTTACACATTTTGAAAATCAGATTTATTACAAAGAAACAGTTGTGTCTGCCTAGAGATGAAGGCTAGGTTGAATATAAAGAGAGTGGAAGGAATAAGGGAGTTTTAAGACCCTGCTAGTACCAGGTATGGGGGAGAGAGATAGAAATTAGGTTGAAGTTGAGTTAGACAATTCCCTAAATTTGGAAAAGCTGTTTAAAAAAAATGAAATAATGAAAAATTGACATTAATGATGAGCAAATAACAGCCATCATATCCCAGTCAACCTCATGCCAGTTGAACAATATCAGCTGGGAATTTTGATGACTAAAGCAGTCTACCTCTGTCACTGTAGAATTCCATGCTGATTTAAGAGAGCTCTTGAAACCGAGACCTTGTGCCAGACTCCGAATACTAAAGACTTGACTCACTACTAAATCATTTACAAATGTGGTGAAGTCAGAATCAGTCAGCCACTCAAGTGAGAGAGTAAAACCACCATTGCAGGTGGAATCAGCATTGATTTGAGAGACCCTCTGAACCTGAGACCTTGTGCCAGACTTATTACAAGACTGTTGATAACTGTGTTGCCGATTTCAGTGTCACTTGATTAAAACAATGAAAAAGGTTAAAACTGATGTATACAACAAATACCATAAACAAAAAGAGTTGTTACATTTCTAATCTGTATTGATTTAATTCTTTTTTGTGTTTGAGAATTATTTTGATGTAACCATTGCTGATCATTGACCTGTTCATCAGTTTAGTGATTTCATCAAGCGACTTTCTATGATAAAAATACAATGAGGAGTGTATGGTTGTGAAGAACACCAATGCAGACAAGCAAAGAAGAACTGTGCCTAACAAGAAACCAGAAGTGGCTCCTCATTGATCAGATACATGACTGGTTACTACTTAGTCAAGTTCAACCCAGAAGGTTTGCATTAATTGGTTGCTGTGACCAGATTCAACCTAAGATTGTTAGGGATTTTTCTTCCACTGAATATGCTTCTAAATGACATGAAGGAAGGATGTTCTTTTAGTTTTTTTTTCTTGCCCCAACAAACAACAGATTAAACAATGTTTTTGATAATTTCTTAACAGAGACAGAAATTGTAACAAAGTTACAATCTTTCACTCTTGATATTTTCCTTTTTAGATTCTTGTCATTCTCAATGTCAATATACATCCCATTTATATATTTTATAACTATTTGAAATACATCATAATACTCAATATTTATCTCTCTAGAGAAATTATTTTGATTAAGATGAGGATAAATGCAGACCTCACATTATTAAGTTTTAAATGGAATTGAGAATTGCTTTATTCTCTAAGAGCATTTTAATGCAATTGATAAATAATTTTCAGGATGAGCCATTTTTTCAGTGTTTACAAAAACATACGAGAATCAAATTATTGGAATATACATAGACAGTGATAGAAATTTAATGCCAATTATTTTCAAGTAAAACAATCAAGATTACAGAAAAATCTTACTAGCACTAATTATAATATAATGAGTCAATTTATATACACATTTAAAAAGGATGTGATCAATAAATGTGGCTGGAGCCACATTTATTGATCACATAAATGACTTTAAATGACATTAAAAGACTCACCAATGGTTCTCCAGTGCAAACTTGTTTTAGTGTTTCCGGAACAACCACCAACAAATTGCAAAGAGCATGCAGTTTGTCAAAGAGTTGATTAATAAGAGGAATTTGGAATTCTTTCACGGTTTTCCTGTATTCATTAACATCACAGATCACAAGCATGGCCCCTGTGAGAAAAGATTAAACCTAATCAACATGAAAATTCTCTCGAGATATTCTTGAAGAAAAGCAAAAAGAAAAAAATAAAGATGATATTGTTACATTCTCATCTTAAACTGATATAAATTCAGCTAAGATTAAATGAATGTGGTTTTATATCTGACTTCTGTGTTTGATAAGAATGGATGTTTTATTGGGTAAATAAGAGGGCTTGTTTTCTTCTGAACAAGGGAAGCATTTATTAAAAAAATGTCTTAAAATAGCATTAAAGTTACCATAAAATAACATGTCAAAATTTTTTTTTTATTTTCTAAGAAAATTTAAAATGTAAGTCAAATCTAACAAAAAATATTTGTGCAGGTTATGGCAAAAGTAATGAGTATAACAAGTAGTTCGCAAAGTTTCATGCTGCAGATTTCATTCTGAATAATGATTAAATTAAGACATTATACAACTTGGAAAAAACTTAGAATATCCAAACAGAAAACTGAAAATCACTTGCATCAACTTAGCTATGCAGATTGCTCTGATGTGTGATTTCCACTTTAAAAAAATGCCAGACTGTAATTAAATGTTCCATTTTTGTGATGAATATTGGTTACTTTGCATGACAATTTAACAGTTATCATCTAAGGAAATGGACATGATGACCTGAATTCAAAACCTGGATGAGGCTGTTGGCATTTCACTTTAAGCTTTGGAAAGACATTAATCAATCTCTTTTCCCACCAACTATGGGTAAATAGTAGAACAGACTGAGTTCTTAGTCTTTATACAACAATTGGTCAATTGAGTTTGAGTTTTGTTCAATGGCATATCAACCTCTGTGGTCATGTAATGCCAGAAGGATTAGATTGGTTTTGTCCTTTGTGTATGTTTTAGGATTTAAGGTATGGGTTTTTGTTATGTTTTATTATACTTGGTTAGATTTTGATGAAGAGGTTGGTTTCTTTTAGAAAGCTCAAGATTTTTTACCAGACAAGCAACTTAAAGAGTTGCTTGTCTGGTAGTATTTTGGATGAATATGTCTAAACCTGTCACAGTTTATGAATGTGTTGGACTGAGAGGAGTAATTTGCATGTTGAGCATACATGTCTTCCATTTTTAGAAGGTGTGGATGGGTAATGTTGATTTGGCCAATATGAGGTTGGGAGAATATCACTTCTTTTTGATTTCTTTCATAGCCTGCTGACTACTTACCTATGGTATCTTGTATACAGTGGAGCTTGTTCTGTATTTGATCCCAAAGTTTTACCATTTCTTGAATATAAATTTGTTTATAATTTATTTTAGATCAGTGTATGGAACTTTTGTATTGGATATGTCTGCTAGCAGTGCTTATTTTGTGGTTTTATCTGTCCTTTCATTTCCATGTATACCAATGTAGCAATGAATTGAGGAGAGAATAATGATATTATTTTTAGGAGTCTTGTGATGAGAGGAATTGATGTATTTTTGTTCTGTAGAGCTTGGAGAACTGATTTGGAGTCTGAATAGATGATAAATTTAGAGGATTTATGATTTGCTACGATGTTCATTGCTAGGTCAATAGCTGTGACTTCTGCAATATAGATTGATGATTCATTTGGAAGATGTTTTAGCAGTTCTTGGTTTTGGAAGATATCAGCACAACCAACTTTCATTCCCTGTTTGGATCTATCTGTATAGATGTAGTGGTGATCTGGGAAGTTGTTTTGGATGTTGAGAAATTTCACTTGGAAAGTGATGGGGGTGTGTTTAGCTAGTTTGGCTAGTTCTAGTCTTACTATTAGTTGATTTATAGTCCATGGTGCCTGCTTTTGGAAGGAGTGTATTATGTATAATTTAGGGATTGATTTTGATTTCATTTAGGAAGGTTTGGATTCTTAGATTAAAAGGTTTGATGGCCTTTGCTTTATTTTCAAACAAGTTTTTATAACTTATTTCCATGATGCAGTTATAGGCAGGGTTTTGGGGCATGAAATGAGTTTAGTATAGTTTTGGAGTGCAAGTTTATATCTTCTCAAGGAAAGTGGTGGTTCATTGGCTTCTATGTACAAGGTTTCAATTGGAGAGGTAGTGAAAGCTCCTAGGTGGTGGATAGTTTCAAGTTCTTGGAGGTAGGATTTTCTGGCTGCTCCATATATGAAGCAGCCATAAAGTTTTGATCGTATTAGACATCTGTATAGTTTGGTTAGGTTTTTTTTTAATCAGCATTTCAGTCTATGGTTCTCAGGAGTTGGATTGTTTGGTTGCATTTGATCCTCAAATACAAATTCTTAGGCATTACTTTTGATCCAAAACTATCCTTCATCTCTCACATCAAACAACTGTTTGATGTGAGAGATGAAGGATAGTTTTGGATCAAAAGTAATGCCTAAGAATTTGTATTGATGGGTTATGGGTATTTCAGTATCATTTAGTTTTAGAGTGGGTTGATAATGCAGTTTGTGGATTTGGCAGAAGTGCATGTATTTGCTTTTGTTATAAGAGATTTAAAAAACATTTTTCATGGTTAGTTTTAATATCTTGTTGATGTATTGTATTTTTCTTTCTATAGAAGCCATATTTTTGGAGCTGTAACAAATGAGGAAGTTGTCAACTTATAACAATCCGTTGATTTCTGCAGAAAGTCAGGTTATTTTATTATTTTAATCATGAATAACATCACATAAGTGTACCTCAGGGTAGCATCCTATTTCTTCTGATTTTGGATTGAAGAGTGTATTGTTTATTTGTGTTTGGAAGGTCAGATTATCTAGGAAGTGTTTTAAGGAGATGAAGTGTCTGCTTTGTAGGCCTAGGTCTTTGAGTATGCAATATGGCCATGATGTGTCATATTCTTTTTTGATGAAAGCTTCTCTGTTTGGGGCTTCTATATGGACTATTTGGTCTATGGTACTTCTTTTGGCTCTGAAGCCTTTTTGTAGGTTTGAGAGGAGGTTGTTTGATTCAAGGAATCATGTCAGTCTTAGATTGATCATCTTTTTCCAGGGTTTTGCAAGTACAGCTAATTAAAGCTATAGGTCTATAATTGGTAGGGGTTGTGGGATCTTTTCATTTTTGGGGGATAGAGATGGTTGTGGTTTGCTTTCATAAGGTAGGGATGTTGCCAGAGATCCAGATATTGTTCTATATATCTAGAAAATATTTTAGGGTTATTGTTGGGAGTTCTTTGAAGAGGGTGTAGTGAATTTTATTTGGACTGGGACCTGAGTTGTTAGATTTGGATATTGAGTTTTGGAGTTTGGTTAGAGTGAAGGGTTGGTAATAACTCTCAGTATTGTCAGAGGTGAACTTTATGATGATCTTTTGTTCTTTGATTCTGATTAAGTTGAATTGATTTAAGGAGTTTTTTGTGGATGACATGAGCAAAATTTTCTGCAATCAGGTTGGTTGTATGTATTTCACTTGTGACATCTATGTTTCCTTGATAGAGGTAATTTATCAGGTCGTTGATGTTTTTATTTGTTATTTTCTTTATAAAATCTCAAATTTTTTTTGGATTAGTATTGGAGTTTATTTTTGAAGTGAAGTTTCTCCAGTAAGATCTTTTGGCTTCTTTGATGGTATGTGGAATTTTTGCTCTTTGTTAGTTGTATTTGTTTAGATTATCTGATGAGGGGGTTCATTTTGAATTTCTTGAGGGTTGCTTGATGTTCTCTTATCTATTTTTGCACTTCTCTATGAACCATGGTTTACTGTCTTTTGGCGATATTGTGGTTTTTGCAATAGTTTTATTGGCTATGGTGTTGGTAAAATGTAATAAGAGTTGTTCTTGATTTGTATTTGATTCAGGGATGAGTGGTAAGGATTGCTAGTTTGCTTTTTTAATTTTCCATCATGGGGAGTTTTGTTTGTGGTTCCAAGTTTTTTTATTGTAGAGTTTTTCATTATTATTGGGTAGGGGTCACTGCTGCAGAGGTCTTAGTATACTCTCCAGTGATATTCTATGAAAATTGATGGGCCACCAAGGCAGAAAATGTACCTGAGTATGGTTCAAGGTGGCTTTGAGATTTCTGATTGTGGAGGCATAAATTGCTGCTATTGATGATTTTTCAAGGGTCTGGCCTCTTTTGTTTATTGTTTTACTTCCCCATTAATATGTTGTGGCTATTAAAATCTCCCATCAAGATAAATAATTTAGGGAGTTGTTTTATTAAATTCTTAAGTACTTTCTCATTTATGGGGTCAGGAGGCGGGATATATAGTGAAGCAGATGGAGACAGTTTTGTGTAAAGTTGATGAGACTGCAATTGCTTGCAAGTGGGTGTTGATGTAGATTTTATTTTGGAGGATATTTTTCCTAATTAGGGTTGATACTCCAACCAAAGCTTTTTGTCCAGTATCATGCATGGAGTCATATTGTTTGAAAGTTTTTGTATTTGGTTTTTCACTACTTTTTAGGTTTCTTTGAGACATATGATGGTAGGGTTGAGTCTAGCTATTAACAGAAGCAGCTCATTGTAATTTGCCTGGTAACCATGGCAATTCCATTGGATTATTTTATGGGTCATGATTTTTAATCTTTGTTGTGTGTTTATTTTGTTTTGGTGTAGTTTTGGTTTTAGTGTTTTTTTTATTTGGTTGGATTCTGTGATTTTTTTTCATTTGACTGGTTTCTAGGCTTTTTGGTCTAATTTTGTTGAGGCTTTTTAAGTATTTAGGATTTCTTTGTTTTGAGGGTCTTTTTTGGCTCTCTGTTTCTATCAGTTCAAATTTGTTTTCCATTTCTATTAATGTTATTATTGATTTGTATTTGTTAGATTCCTTCTTCCAAGTAGATCTTTATTTTGGGGTTAGTGGTGGGCTTTTATTATAATCTAATTTAATAAGCATCCCTACTATCACTATCAAAGTGAGAGTAGGGATGCTTTGTTTTTTTGGGTCTTTAGCTTTGTTGGTCTGGAGATAGAGGTTTTTCATTGGATCTGGTTTAGCATGGGGCTGAACCAGATCCAATGTCAAGCTTTCTCTTAGTAATTCTATTAGTGTTTTCAGTTCTTTGATTAGATTTATCATCTTGTAGTGGATTATTCTTTGGTTTTGGGTTGAGTTGTTTGTGAGTTTGGCTACATTTGCATAAGTTGTTATTACAGAATTTTTGACTAATTTCTTTGCCTCCAGGTATGATATATTTCTTGTATGTTTGACTTCTAATATTCTTTTTTCCATATTTTGCATTCTTTTAAGTTGGCTGCATGAAAACCGGCTTATTGGCCTAGTGGGTAGAGTGTTCACCAATGGTCTGGGAGACCTGGGTTCAATCACAGGTCGCGTCATACCAAAGACTTTAAAAATGGTACTTGACACCTCTTTGCTAAACACTCAGCAATATAAGGTACGTATCAAGGGTAAAGAGGAGCAATCCAGAGAAAGGAGTAGTGCCCTCCCCTACACCTCAGAGTAGTAGCTATTGAAAAGGGAGCGTTTGGGTCACCCTTGACTACAGTCGCCAACTTTACATTTTTTTTTTTACTGCATGATTTTGTTTGCAGTTTATACCCTTTTGTTGTTGCTTACAGTCTATGTGCATTATTCTGATTTCTCCACAGTTTTTATATGCTGGAGGTTCAGTACATTTTCTTTGTAGGCCCAAATTTTTGGCAACTGCAGCATCTCAGTGGGTTCGGTATATATATTTCAACTTTGGTTACAGTGTACCCCATTTTTATTTTGGCAGGAAGTTTTGGGGTGTTAAAACTAAGAATATACATATTTGTTAGGATTGTTGGGTTATTTTTCTTAATGGATATTTGTTGGGCATCAGTGACACCTTGTTTCCAAGGGTTAGTTTTTATTTCATTTGCAGTGCTGAGGAAGAGATATGGACTTTTCACAATACCCTTTGACCGGTTCAGGGAGTTGTGGGAGTAGGCTTTTATTTTGAGGTTATAAAAGTATTTTTGTTTAAGTAGAAGGTCTGAGAAGGTTTTCTTTTGTACTTCTCCCAGTAAGATAGTGTTTGTTATTTTATTAACAGATTCAGGTCTTATTAGAGAGATAAGGGTGTTTTCAGTAATAAAGGGAGACAATTTGATGATTGGGGTGTCCTTTGTTGACTCGAACACTATAAATTTTGGGAAAAGGGTCTTATTAGAGCTATTATCTTAGTCAGACTCTGCATGGGGATAATTTTGAGATTTTTTGCTTGGTTGTTTTTTGGATACATCGGGATTTTAGACTGGTTAACTGACTGTACTCTCCACCCACAATGAAGTCCTATAAAGGGAAATGTCAAGGGGGAAACCAATTCACCTTGGCAAATCAGGGCTACACATTTATTATACTCACACTGAGGAAAGGGACCAACAATTTGAGATTTCTAGGTTTTCATTCCTAAGATTACTATTCACCTAGTGATAGAAGGGGAAACATAGGTCTTTCTTCAGTATGATTGACTCTGTAGCCACCGCTTTCTGATTTGGAAACTTACAAAATTCTTTTGTAAGACTCCTTAAGAGAGCTTGATTTGACCAGCCAATTGATCAGATTGGACCTCTCTGACTGCCCATCTGGCTCAGTAAGAGCTAAAGTGGAGTGTTACTAATCATGTGGCCATTTAGGCAACTGGGTCACAGACTGCTCAGCTACCAGGACCCCATCCTAAAGCATTACAGGTTTCCACCTACGGCTAACAGGTGTCCTCATTGGAGGGGTTTTACCCCTCTACAGAGGGCAGTCAGTGTATTCTACAGTCCCAGCTGATAGGGTGGATTAATCATTTGTTTACACACAGTGAAGAGTTTACAAGAACTGCTATTTAACACCAACAATTCAATTTGACATCAGTTATTTGTTTATATACAGTTAAATGATCAAACAGTTCTATTTTAATCAATTTAATTTAGCATAAGTCATTTGTTTGCACAGAGTTTAGATGCCAAACAATCTATTTCACCCATAGATAGGACCCTTTCAGGTGCTACCACTCCAGCCCTGAGTGAACCTGGGATCGATGGCAATGAAGGGGTACTCTGCATTCCTCAAAGCTCCAGCATTACTGGAGCCTCATGATTAGATTGTTTAGTATCATATCCAGGACACTCATGGGGTGGGGGTGGGGGGGTTTCCCCCATGGCAGAGATGCAGTCAGTGTATTCTACAGCCCCAGCAGACTGGACTACACAATCAGTCAAGGAGATGAAAACCTCTGAATTCAATCCAGCTTAGAATTGGACCATGTGTTGCAATCTGCTTGTGAAGGAGCAGTTAAATATTAACATGTAAAGTAAGAAATTGTAGGATAAGTGAAATAAAGCACCACTAACCATACCAAAAGTTGATCTTATTTGAATAGCTGCTTCACAGTCAGGTAAACCAGCAAAGTTTTACAACCATCAACTTCATTTGTTATAACTTGTTTATAATAGTCACTTGGTTATATAGCTTACATATAGCTTCCACAGGGAAGAGGAGTATACTAAGTCCCACTGACAGGACATTAGAAGAGTCTGTTACTCTAACCTCTTTTCAGAGAAGCAAACAACTGATTAAAGAACAGAAAAAAAATGATTTTAATCATATCAATTAAAGGCAAAGCAATTGACAAAAAGTATTAACGATTAGTTTAAAAGAAAAGGCATAATACTCCATCAGGATAACAATAAACAATGTTTCTTTAATGATCAGGCATAGATTGTGGCAGCTTTAGCTGGTAAGTATTTACTTGTTCACCTAAGTCATGAGGAATCACATTTTCAGTTTATCATTTAATCTGGACTTTACAGATTTCACTTATTCTACTAATTTTATCTTCTTTTGACCAATCAGAATGTTTCGCTTTGATTCAAACTTGATTGGTAAACTTGAGATATTTTCATCAGGAATCTTACTTCACTGTATATCATCATATAGCAGCCATTTGGCATCTTGTTTTAGCATGTTATGGTGTGATAATGACTAGCTGTTTTGGACTGATATTTTTTAGACACAATTGTGTCATTTCTGTTGGATTTTTTAAATCCATAATTGGATTGATCATGCCTAGTACATGAAATCTTACAGCCCTTTGACTGTATTTTTATTTGAAAGAAACTTCTATGGTGACATGAACCAGTATAACAAGTTCACAAACATCTTTTGACATTCATCAGTGATTGAGACTTGAACATTCTCCATGTGATACAGCAACTGATAATTTTCACTAGGAAAATTCTCTGGGATCCATATGAAATTACCTGGTGATGCTTTATATACTATTGCTAAAAACATTAAGATGTGTCATATAATTGTCAAAAATAATGTTTTCCATGATAGGATAAAGGTTAAATATTCCCTGAAGACTAAAAATGGTACCATGGGCAATTTTATGCTGAGAAGATAAAATTTTCTAGGAAGATGGCATAAAGAAGTGGGCTAAAAGATGACAACAAAAGATAGAACAAAACAGTAAATTTGTAGTTAAATAACTGATTGACTGATTTTCATAGTATGTCCACTTGTCTGGAGTTATTTCATGTCTAGAGGCTAGGGAATTGTATTCATTGTACATTTATATTTTCATTTTTTGTGCAGTTGTTTCTTAAGAGTTTTTTCCCACATGGTTAAACAGATCTGCTTGACCCATAGATGTGGTACAATTACTCTGTGACAGAATGTGCCTGGAGGTGATGGTAATAAAAGTGGGTACTTGACACTAGCCAGATCTCCAGAACTGGAACTTCACCATCAAATGCAGTTTAGTGTCTTACTGTGGACATCTAGGTAAATAAAGTTAATGTTGAACTTTTCTTGAAAATATATCTTAGTTTTACTTCTTGACACTCTCATAGTTAAACCTACAATATACATTGTTGCTTAAGAAATGGTACTGAAGAAAGAAAAATTCATCGCAGAAGCAAAATGTGCACTTACCCAGAGAATTGTACTGATATTGTTGAAAATGTTCAAAGATGAGACGATGGAATCGTGTTCCAAGTTCAGTAAGCACAACATCAACATTCTTTCCATCAAGACTTCGTCGGATATTATCGACCTGGGACTTAAGAAAAGTGACAGTTTTTGCACAGGCCTAAAAAAACAAAAAAAAAAGTTCTTTAGAAAGAAGAAATAAACAATCAATAAATCATTTTCATTAATTCTTAATTTTCTCTATTTTTTTTTTTCGGAAACTTCACTTGGTGTAATGGTTTTGATCAAGAGTAACAGTATAAGCAAATGGTACCAAGGTGCAAATAGATAAATTATAAAAAAAAAGCCAGCTCCAAAAGAGGGAAGAGAAACAAGTTGAGCAAGTTCATTTAGGAGGTTAGGTGTAATAAGATATGTTTGATTTAGCACCCCAGAATGAAAACAACAATTATCCAGGACTAGCTGAGGTCACCAGACTAGATTGAAAGTGGAACCCTCATAAAAGCAGCTGTCTTTTTTTATTTGTTTGTTCTTTCATGGCAGGTCATGAAAGGATTAGTGGTAGATGGACAGAGAGCAACTGATTCATTCAAAAGGTACAAAAAGTGATTGTTCCTACTAGAATAAAGAACCTACATTACACATTGTGTCCATTATCCATTTTGTCATGCTTTTATGACCACACAAACTGAACAGAGAGAATAAAACAACTTAAGCTGAGTTGTATTTTGATTTCTCCTCTCCTATCAGATGATTAGCTATCACTAACAGAGCAGTTATCAGAGACCATGCTACATCAAACTAGCAGACCACTGGTAATGCCCTATACTTCGAGCCTTTTTTTAAGATTATTGTGCTTATTTAAAAAAAAAAGGTGGAAAAATATGTTTTTAGCTTCTTTCACTTTTTAATTGATGGTGACTGAACTTGGAATGCCATTTGTTTTGTTGGATTTTCTTGGTATAAGCCATAGGGAACATTCTGTCTAAGATATATATTCACATTTTTCAAGTAAAATAAATCATCTAATGGCAATAAAATACCTAAACCATGGAAGCTTTTTATTTTGAAGCTTGTCAGCAGGAAGGACCTATCTTATGATTCTATCCGTAAATACTGAAAACTGGATATTGACTTGGGGCATTGATACCAACCATTTGTGAGTTTACAAGATTATTCTCTCTATTGCCATTTAATATGTCAAACCTCCTCAGAGTTTTGTTGCTGGTTTGTATGATGAATGTACAACTAATAAAGTTTAGTCTTGTAAAGTTTCAGATATGTTGAAATGTCTCATATTTGCACAAGGACTAACAACACCAAAGAGTGCTCAAATAAGATCATGTCTACAATCAAACTGGAACAATATTTGAAACTGACATTGCAAAATATCACTGAAGAAAGTTAACGAATAATCAATTTATGCACTGTAAAAATTGAGGAAAGAGATATTTTGCACATACACTTGAAGAAATAAAGTTAAATCTGATGTTCGCTGGCAATCCATTTCCTTCAGTGGCCTTGAACCTGGAAATGAGATAGAAGGGATTTCGAGAACTACCTTTCTCAACTGTCAGAGGGCAATTACAGACAAACAAGTCATGTCTCTCTCACCTTCTTTTCCCACTGACCATGTAAACATGTTCATCCAACCCAAAGAAAAACCAACTGTCACCAAGAACAGTGGCAACTTCGTGGCAGCTACTGCTGATGTTCCTGCTTTTATGCCTGTCCAGGCTGGCCAAAATTTGCACGAGTGCAACTCTCATTTTGCTGGAGACAAGACAGGCGTCCTACAAATCGTGCCTCCAAGAATGGCCATGTTTCTTTCCTAATAGCACTTTGCACACAAGACATGTTCATGCTCGCTTTGGACTCTGTGGTAAGTCATTTCTATTGTTAAAAAAAAAAAGAAAACAAGAAAAACGTTAAAAAACGTTTTCCTTTTAAAATTAATCCGTGTTATGGATGCGGACAAGTACACTTATATAAAAATTGCCCATTTAAAAATAAAGAGTGTCATAATTGTGACTAAGTTCTCACATTGTCATAATTGTGACTAAGTTCTCACATTGTAGAAAAGAGCCCAGAAGAAAAAAAGAATATGAAATTTAAAAATATAGTTAACTACAAAAACAGAAACAACATTTACTATAAAAAACAAAAATTTGTACATGTACAAATGGAGTTTGTTTTAATCACAATTTTATATTTATGTACAGTATTTTACCGAATAAAACAGATAGTTGAATAACGACGTCATCACAGCCGGAAAACAAGAGCAAAATGGCCTCCCAATTTTAAAGGAAAGCTTCAGCAGTCATCAGAGGAGCCTAGCTCTGTTGCAAAATTAAAAGTGATACCTATGGATAGAGCCATTTCTGCGGTCATTTGTCTTGTGTGAAAGATATGCAGTTTAGCTTTCAGGATGGGAGTAAGATCAATGCCAACTGGGTCATTTGGGTGAGAGGGTCTCTGATGTTGCAAGACCTGAAACCCTCCGTGAACCCAAAGGAAACATCACTGATGACCCATCCTGATGTATCAATGAAGATGTATGATATAAGAATGGTGAATGGGATTTTGGGTGGTCTGAGACAAGATAAGTAGGTTTTGCCTGGCTCAAGTGGCTGCGGAAAACTCAGTGGGGGAATCCAAATTCCTTTTTAGTACCACTTGAAAAGCAGTTACCTGCAGAATTTCAAAGATTATACGAAAATGCATGGTGGTCCAAGTGATTTACATATTATAATTCATGGGTGGGGCCAAAGTTGTTGATACTCCGCCTTACTCCATATAAGTAGTCGGCAGAGGAGGCCAAAGAAAGTCCAGTCCAAAGCAGCAGAGGAAGAGAGACCGACATTTTTTCGGCGGTCAGAGACAGACATTTTTCGGCTGGTCCGATCAGAACCAACAGATGGAAATAGAATCTTTGTAAATCCAGATAATTTTGTCAACAAAGCCGAGAAAACAAACCTCTAAGTCAATGTGTCGGTAACAAAGATCTGTAGTTGTCTCCCTAATAACGTCTGGATAGATCAGACTCATTCCGTTTTTCTTTTTCCTTCTCTATCACTTCCATCCAAACAAGTGAATCTCATGTAACCTTTTTTTTGTACTCTACACATTTGTGTAATTTCTTTTGTGGCAAGATAAAGACAATAACCTTAAAAAGGTTTTATTATACAGGAATTGAAAGTGCTGCTTGTCTCTTTTTGTGTTCTTGTGGTTGCGACAAGAACTATTTTCTTCATAAATAGTGATTCCTTTCGGTGTGGAGCCCAGCCCAATCAACTCCCACAATTGGACTGTTTTGACGGGACGAGAACACCACTGTTCGGATCAAGAATTCACAACATGGTGATTAGTGGTGGTTCCTTCAGCTCAACAAAAGGGAGCCTGTGAGATTTTATTCCGGCAAAAATCGCCAGAGTAGATGAGATACAGCAGCCGGTGGCTGAGTTCTATGTCAGAATAAAAATCAGCAGACCAATGATAATTACTCAAAAAAAAATTGCTTGCTGAATAACATGTAAAAAATTGTGAATGCAATGCTAATATATCATTTATGAACAAAAAATTTAAACTGAAAGCATTTGTCATGGATCAATCTTGAAACCTATTCAGAATGGGCGGGATGGAGTTTTATGATTTATGGAACCAGCCAATAAATATTTTTTGTAATAGCATAAAGGCAGCCTTGGTCAGTACAGAAAATTTAAAAAGGGAACTAAAATCAAATTTTCCCGACATTTTTTCTGAAGTGTTAGAAATGTGCACAAAGGCAAAAGCAAAGTTTGAATTAAAAGATAATCTACAACTGATTTTTAAACCAAAAAGACAAATACCTTTTGCAGCTCAAGAAATAATTGAAAAAGAATTGGACTGTTTAGAAAAAATTGAAGTACTAAGTAAAACCAATTACAGTTTATGTAAATAAAAGAACGAAATTCAGGTTTGTGTAGCGCGCCAGAAACATACTTTGCTAAAGCAACAGAAAGCTAATTGTTTGCACTTGTGCTTGTGTGGTGAGAGAAATGACCTACCTCAGAGTTTGAAGCGAGTGCAAATATGTCTCATGTGCAGGGTGCTGACAGTAAGAAACATGGCTGTTCTTGGAGGTGCGATTTATAAATCACCTGTCTTGTTTCTGGTAGGACAAGATTTGTAACATATGCAAATTTCAGCCAGCCAAAACTGGCATAAAAGGAGGAATGTCAGTAGCAGAGGGTGGATGAGGTTTTGTGGACTGCTAGTTTAACAGTCGGACAGAGTGGATGAGTGAAGAGGACAGACTTGGTTTCTGCGGTTGTCTGTCGTGATGGTTGTGAAAGCAAATACTGGAATCCATTTCTTTCAATCCTACACTACATAAATTAAGAAAGTTAAAGCAACCCATCTACAAGAAATTAAAATCCTTAGAGCTTATAAAAGATCCACATGCTGATTCCTCAACTGGACTAAATGATTGTTTAAAAACTTATAACTATCCATTAACTAGTTTGAAGAAATATTCGCAAAATTAAATGGAGGGAAAATATTCTCAAAACTTGATTTATCGGATTAAGCTAAGCATTGATAAATGCAATTTTTTTTTCCAACAACAATTAAATACTAAATAAAAAAAATATGCCTCCACCTACAAGTGTATTAACATTACAAGCTTTTTTGGGACTTAAGAATTATTACAGCAATTTTATTGCTAAAATGCACACATTAGGAGCACCACTAAATCAATTACTTAAGATACAAACTGGAGCTGGTCCTTTGAATGTCAAAATGCATTCCAAGTAATTATAAAAGCTTTAATGTCTGACTTATCTCTCGAACATTATGATCCAAATAAAGAGATATACGTTGCGACTGATGCTAGTAACTTGGGATTAGGTGACATTTTATGACAAAAGGGGGATAAGGGACAGCTGAAAGTAGTAGTACATGCATCAGAATGTTATTGTTGACAGAGAAAAATTACAGCCAAATAGAAAAAGAAGCGCTAAGTATAATATTTGCAGTAAAAAAGTTTCATAAATTTTTACATAGAATAATCTTTATCTTGCAAACTAACCGTCCACTATTATCAATATTTGGGTCTAAGAAAGCCACACCAGCTCCTACTGCAAATTGCTTGCAAAGATGAGAAACCATTCTTTTAAACTATACATTTAAAATGGAATTCCTTCTATCTAAGGAAATAGGATATGCAGATAGATTGTTAAGGCGAACTCCAAAACTAAGTGAATCCTTAAAGGAAACCATAATTGCTGCATTAAGTACAGAAATGGAGATCAAAAACATACTTTACAATACAGTGAAGGAATTACCAGTAACTCTCAAAGAGATTAGATTTAAAGCCAAATTTGATAAATTTATAGTCCAAAAATATCAAAAACTTAATTAGCTCAAAAGCCTTAAAACATAAGCCTTAAAATTAGCTCACAAGCTTGTATTATAAACATCTCCAAGAAAATATTTGGGTAAAGGTGACAAAAGAAAAAGTATTAAAAGTAGAAACTATTTATAGTTTCTACTTTTAATACTTTAAAAAATAAATCTATTGTCATTTGTAAGAAGTGATTTAGCCACTTTGTGTGGGTGAAACTCACCTCTGAACGCATTTGCATATTGGCATCAGCATCAGGTTTGAAGTCTGACTTCTTTTGTTCAGTAGCTAAAATGTGACGGATGGAACCAATAATGGCTGATATTGATCTGTGCAAAGATGGAAAAAAAAGAAAAAAAAAAAAAGGAAAAAATAAATGGACTTGAATTTTTTTTTAGAAAAAGATTCTACTTTATTGTATTGATGTCTTTTTCTTACTTCAGAAAAATTCTGTTGATTTCGTTACAGTGTTTTGATCACTCAATATACCAATGTATCTCAAGTATTTGATTTATTAAAAAAAAAAACAAACAAAAAAAAAAAAACCAACAAAAAACTTACATTTGTGAAATGTATGAATGTACATGACTTGGATTATTATATTGAGACAGATTTTTGATAAAATGGCTATTGATGGAAACTTGTTTTTAAAGAGCCATGAGATCAGAAAATCCAGTTTGAATCTATTTGATTTAAATGGGAAAAGCAATTTAGGAATTTTTACTTCAATCAATGTAATTGTTAAACACCTTTGACAACACATTTTTTTAAGCGTATATGCATATTGTAAGTTTCTTACTTGCATCTTCATCATCAACTCTGTGTGTGTACACACACACACACACACACACATATCTCTTTATAAAATATTTTATAAAGAGGCAGAAAACATAAAACAGGCTCTCATCAACAATGGGTTTCCGAACTATATTGTTGATGAACAAATTAAACGTATGATCAAAAATGTTAACCAACAAAATAAACAGTGTACTACTCCATCCAGCCAACAAACATATATCAAACTTTTTTTATCGTAACCAAATGCACTACAATTACAAATCCGATGAAAAAATCTTGAAAACATTGATTCACAAAAACATACTCCCCACTGATCCTAATAAAAAAATAAAACTCGTTATATATTATAATAAGTTTAAAACCTCGAATCTAGTCATTAGAAATATTCCTCTCCCTCGATTGGAGTTTTGCAAAAAACCAACGTTATATATAAATTTAAATGTCCTTTAGGAGATTGTATCTCTGATAATAATAATATATATGTTGGTTTAACCTCAACTACCCTGTCGAGGAGACTTACAATGCACCTTTCAGACACAAGTTCAATAGCTCAGCATTTAAAAAAACATTCATGCCCAACAACACAACTACGGAAAATTCTCACCGACAACACAACAATATTAGAACATCAAAATAATAAACAAAAACTTCAGATTCTCGAAGCATTACATATCAGAAACCTGCAGCCGACACTTAATAGAATTAATTTTCAAACCAGTGCTAATGTACTTAAATGTCTTTAGCTACTGGCACTAAATATAGAATCACATTCAAAAACAAACGCCAAAACCTTCAACGGCAAAGACGCCCTTACACAGTAGTAATATGCTAAAACAAAAGTTACATCACTTTTGTAGTAGATCCTCCTCTGATGATGGCCCAAAGTCGGGCAGAAAGTACTAGGGATACATGCAACTATGGACAATACATAAATCAATTCCCCCAGAATACAATAAAAGTAATATGGGAATTCGAACGGATCCAAAAGAAAATATGTAGACATAAAATGTCTATTATGTTTAATGAAATTTGCATTAACGAAGAAATGCTGCCTATACATATATATATATATATATTTACATACATACACATATAGTTAGGGATGATAATTAATTATATTAGGTAATTATTTCATTCATGTTAATAAATTGTAAATTGGCTAAAATCTTTGAATGAAGTGTAAGTCACATGTGAAGGTCATATGGCGCACTTGTCACACATGTTGGCAGATTATCAAGTTGACAGGTTGTTTTGGAAGCCACTGGGGATGACATATTGGAGACTTGTTTTGAAATCATTGTCGTAGGTCGGATATTAAAAAGTAAACATTTTGTTGCCTGACTTGTTTTTTGAGGATAGGAATGGTTACTGCTTGTTTCCATATGGTAGGGATGTTGCCAGAGATCCAGATATTGTTGTATATATCTACAAGATATTTTAAAGATATTGTTGGGAGCTCTTTGAGGGGGGTGTAGTGAATTTCATCAGGACCAGGGGCAGAGTTGTTAGGTTGGTCATAACTCTCAGTATTGTCAGAAGTGAATTTGATTTTGTTCTTTTCCTCTTTGATTCTGATTGAATTAATTTGATCTGAGTAATTTTTTGTAGATGAAACTTGAGCTGATGTGCTTTTCATTTGTAGCTTTAGTGTTTCCTTGAGAGAGGCGATTTATTGGCATGTTGATGTTTTTATTTGTTATTTTCTTTATGAAGTCCCAAATTTTTTTGGATTTGTATTAGAATTTATCTTTAAAATGAAGGTTCTCCAGGAGGATCTTTTAGTTTCTTTGATGATATGTCATTGTTTTAGATTTTCTGATGAGGGGTTTGTCTTCAATTTTCTGAGAGTTGCTTGATGTTCTCTTATGTTTTTGCACTCTTCTGTGAACCATGGTTTATTGTGTTTTGGAGATATTGAGGTTTCAGGGATAGTTTTATTTGCTATGCTAATGAGGGTATTGGTAAAATGTAATAAGGGTTGTTCTTGATTTGTATTTGATTCTGGGATTAGTGTGGTAAGGCATAGTTTTTTGCACTATTGAGTAGTGGTCACTGCTGCAGGGGTCTTTGTATACTCAATTATAATCTGTAAAGATTGATGGGTCACTGAGGGTTAGGTCTATGGCAGAAAATGAACCTGAGGATGGGTTGAGGTGGGTCTGAGAGTTCTGATTGTGAGGACATAAATTATTGCTATTGATGATTTTTTCTAAGATCTGGCCTCTTTTGTTTGTCGTCTTACTTCCCCATATTATATTGTGGCTGTTAAAATCTCCCATCAAGATAAATAGTTTAGGGAGTTGTTCTATTAGATTGTTTAATTCATTTTCATTAATGGGGTCATAAGGTGGAATATATAGTGAGCAGATGGTGATGGTTTTATGTAGGGTAACTGAGACTGCAATTGCTTGCAAGTGAGTGTTGATGTTGATTTTATTTTGGCGGATATCTTTCCTAGTTAGGGATTGATACTCCATCTGAAGCTCTTTGTCCGGTATCAATTATGTAGTCATATTGTTCAAAGGTTTTTATGCTTAGTTTGTCCCTATGTTTTTTTGAAGGTTTCTTGGAGACATATAGCGGTAGAGTTGAGTTCAGCTATTAACAGAAGTAGCTTGTCATAATTTGCTTTGTAACCACAACAGTTCCATTGAATTATTTTATGGGTCATGCTTTTTTAATTTTTGTGTGTTTGAGGTTCATTTTGTTTAGGTGTAGTTTTGGTTTTAATGTTTTGTTTTTTATTTGGCTGGATTTAGAGATTTCAAAAGTTTCTAGGCTTTTCGACTTGATTTGGAGGCTTTTGGGGTAATTAGGGTTTCTCTGGCTCTCTGTTTCCATCAGTTAAAATTTATTTTCAGTTTCTATTAATGAGATTTGTGGTTTATGTTTGTTAGATTCCTTCTTCCAAGGTGATCTCTTTTTGGGGCTTTCAGTGTTGTCCAATTTTTTTGGTGGAAGATTGTTGGGTTTTGTAATGATGGGGTTGCCTGGGGCTTGTTGTTGTTTAGGTTGAGTTTTTGTTTGGTTAATTTTTTTGTGACTTCCGCTTTCTTGCAGTGTAGGTGAAGGTTCTTCTTTGAATCTGGTCCAGCATGGGGCTTAGTTGTCAAGTTGGTCAAGTTTTTCCTTTATAATTCAAGTAGTGTCTTCAATTCTTTTATTAGATTTATCAAGTTGAAGTGAGTCCTTGATTTTGGGTAGAGTTGTTTGTGGGTTTGGCTATGTTTGCATAGGTAGTTGTGGCTAGGGTAGGATATATTTTTTGTGGGTTTCACTTCTAATATTCTTTTTTCCATAATTTGCATTCTTTGAAATCTGCTGAGTGATTTTGTTTGTAGTGTGCCCATTTTGGGGGCTGTTGACAATTTATATGGTCTTCAGTTTCTTCGCAGCTCTTACATGTTGGAAGTCTGGTACACTTTTCTTTGTGATGCCCAAATTTTTGGTGTTTGTGGCATCTCAGTGGGTTTGGAATATAAGTTTGAACTTTAGTTATTAAGTAGCCAATTTTTATTTCAGTAGGTAGTTTTAGAGTGTTAAAATTTAGAATATAAGTGTTTGTTGAAATTATTTGATTGTTTCTCTTGATAGATATTCATTTAGAATCTGTGACACGTTGTTTGCGGAGGTTACTTTTTATTTCATCTAAAGCGCAGAGGGAGAGATCTGGGCTTCCCATTACAACCTTTGACGAATTCAGGGAGTTGAGCTTTTATTTCTAGGTCATGAAAGTATTTCTGTTCTAGTAGTAGGTCTCAGAAAGTTTTTTTGGCACTTCTATTGTTGATTAATTTTTTTTTTTATAGATCTAGGTTTTATTAAACTAAGGGTTTTTTCAATAATGAACGGAGATAACTTTGTGATTGGAGTATCCACCATTGATACCAGCATAATAAATTTGAGGAAAAGGGTCTGGTCAGAGTCATTGTTAAACTCTGCATGCAGACGCTTTAGTTTTGTTTTTTTTTCGCTTGGGTTTTGGTTTGTATCCATAGGGATTTTGAAAGAGGGCTTGACATGACCAGCCGATTGATCGGATTGGGCCTCTCCGACTACCTGTCTAACCCAGTAAGGGCCAAAGTGGAGTGTTGCTAATCATGTGGCCACTTGGGCAACTGGGTCACAGACAGTGCAGCCACCAGGATCCCATCCTAAAGCATCATGGGTTGCCACTCATGGCCCACAGGTGTCCTCTTGAGGGGGTCTTACTCCTGTACTGAGGAGCAGTCAGTGTATTCTACAGTCCCAGCTGACAGGATGGATTAGTTATTTGTTTGTACATAGTGGTTTTGAGTACTACAATCTATCACCAAAAATTCAATTTGACATTGGTCGTTTACTTGGTCGTTTACTAGCTCACAGGTGAATAATCAAACAGTTCTTTTTCAAGCAATTCAATTTTGCATAAGTAATTTGTTTGTACAGGGTTGAGATGTCAAATCATTCTATTTGATCCATAGATAGGACCCTATCAGGTGCTACCACTCCGGGCCAGAGTGGACCTGGGAGCGATGGCAATGAAGGGGTACTCCACATTCCCCAAAGCTCCTGTATTACTGAAGCCTCACAATCAGATTGTTTAGTGTCATATCCAGGACACTCGGGGGTGGGTTCTTACCCCTCTGCAGAGATGCAGTTGGCATATTCTACAGCCCTAGCCGACAAGGCAAGTTAATTTTGAGTTTAACGGCATATCAACCTCTGTGGGTCATTTAATGCCAAGAAAGGTTAGATTGGTTTTTGTCTTCTATGAGGGTTTAGAGTGTGGGTTTTTGGAATAGTATTTGATTATATTTGGCCAGAAATTGGTGAAAAGCTTAATTTGGTCAGATTTTGGTGAAAAGGTGGCTTTTTTTTTTTTTTTTTGAAAACTCAAGATGTTCTCTAGTTTGGTTTGGTTGGTTTCTTTGGCTTCATGGCACATCAACCCTTGCAGACCACTCAATGCCAAACCTCACTTATACACATATTAAACCTAAGATTTCCAAATGAATACTTTGTAGATAATATTCTAAATGGGCTAGAGCCCATTATCCAGGACACAATCAAATGGTTCTAAGCACTACTAGATCACAGTAATAATTCATTCCAACATCAGCAATTTGTTTGCAGAGAGTTAAATGGTTATACATATGATTTGTACACATTTTTCTTATAACATTCTTATTTTTTCCAGTTAGAGAAATTGAGCTCATCTGTTTATGCACAGCTAAATGGTTTCAAGTATTGTAGTTATTTATTATACCTTCCAGATCAAGGCTGGCAACAATGCGGTCTGTGTCACTATCCATGCTTTCTACACAATAGGATCTTTGTAGGGATTTTGTTGATCCCTGAGCATTGCACTGCTAATTCATTCCAATAGTTGACTTTGTTCTTGATGCCGAGAGGACTGCATCAAATTTGGCTGAAGGTAGTTTGAATGCTCCTCCTCATCTTTCACTGTTCTCTTCGGTTTTTATATGTACTCTTCCAGCCTGTGCTTTCTGTTTAAGTTGTCTCGGTTTTTTGATTGTGGGGGTTGAGTTTATTTCAATTTTGCTTTGTATTTTTAAATCTGTTTTTAGTTTCTATAGGGGGCTTGGAATTGATTTTTGAGTTTCTTTTTTCTTCAAGTTGATTTATGTCTCATTTTTGTAACTTGTGTTTAATTTTTTTGGTAGAATTTGTTTTCGTTTTCTGTTGGGTTGTCTTTGGTATCATTGTTATCCAATTTTTTTTGTGGTGTCACATGGTCTCCCACTGAGAGAAGAGAAATAAGGAATTACTACTATCCCTCCGTGTTTGAATTAGCTAAAAAGAGGAATCTAGGTCAATTCCTCAAGTAATAAATCCAGGTCAGAATGAAAGCCAACAGATGTTTGCACTCTATGACCGGGTCAAAGAGATAGTAGTCCCAAAGAATCGCCTGACAGGGGAAGGAAGAAGATAGAAGCTAAATGATTGGCTAGAACCCTAAGGCGGAAGTGGGAGCTTCTTCCGTCAGCGGAAATAGGGGTAAAGAAAATCAGTTTTGGAACAGAGGTCGTCGTGAACAGATGGGGGTGAATCTCGCGCCAAACTCTGGGTAAAGAAAGCGGAAAGAATCTTGGACAAGAAGAAGAACCTATGCCTTCAAGCCAGAGCATCATAGATATATAAAATTCCGTTAGCCCGTAAAAGAGAAAATACTCTCCGAAGGAACCCGTCGAAAAGATAAGTAAACATTAAGACTGTTTCTCCCTACACCCAATTGTATACTCTTTCTCTCTCAATGTAAAGAAGACGAAGAAAAGAAAAAAGGAAGAAAGACATTTATAGTCATTTATAGCCGACACGTTGAATATGTGTATCCACGTGTGTATTTAAAAGATTGTTATATATAAATGTTCCCACGTGTCGAAGTTTGTTCATTTGTGTCGTCTACCATCAAATTGTCTGTTTCATGTTTCTTTTTCAGCTTCTTTCGCCTCATGTTATTTTCGCCTAAATTGTCCTATTCTTTCCTTTAAAAATATTATACGGGAAACCGGAGTTGTCGACTACTATAATTAATATTATTATATCTGAACCTAGAGGTCCATATCTTCCATTGTTCTAGGGGTAGGAAGAGCTAGTGGCCTGGTGGGTGTGTGTGTTAATGTGAAATTTGGAAACCCCTTGCCAGCGGCGGTCAGTCTAGCCCTAAATTAACCCCCACATAATATGCCAGTTCCTATATGCCCGAGAAAGGACTCTGACCAAGGACTTATTCTACGAGGGATCAAGTGCCAGACTGCCCCATCTTCACACGTGCGAAAAATAAATTCCCATCTTGGTATTTTTATAATTTTGCCGTCACAGTAAGGTATTGTTGGGTTTTGTAGTGATAGTAGTAATGCCAGGAGTTTGTTTTGGTTTGGTTTGATTTGATTTTTTAAAAATCTTCATTGGTCTGTGGTTAGAGGTTTTCCTTTGGATCTGGTTTTGAACGGTGAGGTTGTTTGGTTTGGGGTATGGAAGTTCCTTTAGGAGGTTTGGATATTCTGGTTTCAGATGAAGGAGTTTTTCTATTAGGAGATAGCATTTATGGCATTCTGGGGTGAAGAGGTTTTGCATGGGCTGTGTTACTTTTGAGTAGGACTGAGCTGGGAAGGTGGGTTTTATAATTTTTCTTGCCACTGGATGTCTTGAGTGTATTTTATTTTCAGCATTTCTTTTTCTCTTTTCCATGCTGCACAGAGCCTAGAGTCAGCCGAGTAATCTCCATTGCAGTTAGCACATTTAAATTGTTTGCAGGTGGACTCTGGGTGGTCAGACCCACCCTCTGCACATTTTTTACATATTTTCTTTCTTGTTCACCGACTTTTGTGATGCCTAAAATTTTATCAGTTGTAGCAACGGAGGGGATTGGGAATATAAGTGTTGACTTTTGCTATCCTGTACCTAATTTTAAGTTTAAGTGGAGGTTTAGGGGTATTGAAGGTAAGGATGTAGGTGTTGGTATTAATAAGTTGGCCATTTTTCCTTATTGTAATCCTTTTTACTTCTGACAATTGTTGTTTTCTCAGGTTGTGTTTCATTTCTTTGATTGAGCAGGAAGATAGTTCTGAACTTATTACCACACCTTGAGATGTGTTGAGAGATCTATGTGGGTAGGCTTAGATTTTCATGTGGAGGGTGGTTGTTTTAAGTAGTAGATCTGCATATTTCTTTTTTGTAATTCCACTATGAGGGTGTTATTGCGAGCTGTTTTTACTGGCCTGATACATTAGCTGAGAGAAATCTTTCTACTGCAAAAGGGGAAAGCTTGGTGATGGGTTTTTCCTCTATTGATTTGAGGACTATAAAGCTTGGGAAAGAGATAGATACTTTTTCTATATCACTGTCTGTGAATGTGTTGGATGCGATCTCTTGGGTAATTTATTTGGTATATGTTGGGCTTTTTTTTTCTTTTTTTTTTTTTTAACAAGCCTTATCTATTAACTTTTCATTAGTCCAGTGCTCCACTACCCACCATGGATTCCAACTTCTGCTGGGAATTAACCAAAGGAGTAACCCTTTTGCTTTGGTTGAGATGTCTGATGTTGCGAATCTAGCCCTGGCTGATGCGTCTAGTTCTGCCTGGGAATTTTTGCCGACATTCAATTCCTCGGCTCTGCTTGCCAATCAGAGATAACTACTACCATTCCCCACATTGTGTCTTTTGATTCGAATGGCAGTGTTCTAGCTAACTCAGATCGTTTCCAATTTTGGATGGAATCCACGCCGAAATAAAATTGTTGTTGGGAGAGAGATTGTACCTGTTGCGGTTCACAAAATGCATAAGAAGAAGGAAAACAATGCTTTCAAATTTCTCCAAGTTATTGTTTTTATCTATGATCTATGTATTTACAAAATGTGTAGAATACAATAAGGAAGAAAGAAAAACAAAAAGATCTTACGAAACTTATTCGTTTGTTCGGAATGTGACAGATCAAACAGGTGTAAGGGAGGCAATTATTGCTCTTGGTTTTCTTAGCAGAAAAATAATCAGTTGTCTCGGCTTTTACTTCGAACTCTCTGTTCTAGACTAATCTTGGCTTTGAGTTGAAGTTCTAAGATGGGTACTGCACTGGACCCTTCTCCGTCTCTCTGGATCTCTCATCTACCTCGACTTGATTTGTGCTCCTCTATCGGCATCGTGCCTTGTTTATATAAATTGGGGGTGGAGTTTCGATGATCCCTGGGCACGCCTATGCATAATGATATGTAAATCGTCAAGTTGACCAACTTTTTCCACATATGGCCGATGCTGCGTTTAAAGAGATACTTAAGATTTAGCTTCCATACCCCCTGCTGATCCCAAGCAGATGGTCAGTACTTGAAAAAGGACAAATCCACTTACATGGTCTCAATCTTTAGCTTAATCTTATTCTTGCTTTGACCACAAAGACTTTATTACGATCTCCACCATAAGATCCACTTAAGTTGGCTACATCTTTAGCTTAAACTTATTCTTGCTTTGACCACGCAGACTTTATTACTATCTCCACCGTAAGATCCACTTAAGGTGTTTTTTTATTTCCAGTATGAACTTTCACTCACCCCTTAGCCTGTACAAACTTCATTACTGTTTTCTTTTATATTATCGCAAGATTCACTTTAAAGAATCTCAGGATATCAATCGAAAGTTTAAGAGATAAATAAATAAAATAGGATAGGAAATAAAATGATAAGAAGAGAGAAAGGAAAAAAATATGAATTTTCCTTAATTACTTCCCTAGAATCGTTAATTAATCAATCAGTCTGGGGGTGGGGTGGAGTTCGCTCTGTCACAGATGGGGATACACAACTGGTATACTCAAGGGGAGAGCCCTGAACCCCTGCTGATCCCAGGCCATCAGTATTGCATACTTGGTGCCTTATGATTTAACAGAGGTCGAATGACTACTCAGTTGTTGAATCAAGGACAGCTCAACCACCAGAATTCTGTCCTCAAGCATCATGGGTCACCACCTACATCCAACAGGTGGCCCCATTTGGTGAGGGTCTTACCCCTCTGCAAAGGTGCAGTCAGTGTATTTTTACAGCCCCAGCTGACTGGGCCATTAGTTTCAAATCCACTTCAAGCTTCGATAATATACAAGCCCAAATTTCCAAGTCTCTTTCAGCCATTAACCCCTGGACATATATTAATTAAGCATTTAAAATATCTGCAGTTAACTCATTCAGTTTAAATCTCTTGCATTCCCTATAGGCAATGCCAGCAGAGGTGACATAATTGTCATTTGTCTTTTTCATAAAGACACTGGTATTGCATATGGAACAAAGAGTTTTTTCACTAAAAATTCTTGACAAAATAAAAACTGTTTCATGAAAAGTTATGTTCCTTGTTTTTTTTAGGCAAAATACAGTTGCAGTACTTTTTGTGTTCTGCTGGTGATAATTTACATAAAAGGAGACATAACTTTTCCTCGTCTGTCCATGTTTTACATTCTCTTTTGAAAATCTCATATCTCCAGAAATATGATGCAAAAGTTATGCCTTCTTTGCGATTATAAGTAAACTTGCCAATCGAATTAGCCGTTACGTTCAGAGTGAAAGAAATTGTTGAACTATTTCCGTCCGCAGACTTTTGCAAGACTGTTTCCAAAAGCTTGGATTGTTGCATCAAAATTTCATGCTGCTGTAGAAATTGTTGTTCCAATCTTTTTGATGAAATTTTTTGCTGCTGTTGTTGCAAGACCAAAGTTTGCATCATGTTTGCCAACTTCTCCTTTACTGGGGTGTCAGTATCAAATAAAAAAGATTTTTCCTTTTCAGGTGTAGCCACTTTCTGTTAAAATTTGATTTTAGCCTTGTACTTTGTCATCACTTTTTATGTCGTATCTGTTGTAACTTCGAATTTTTGTTGCCACTTTTGTATCATGGTAAAGGTGGCCAATTACTCACACAAAGAGAAAGTAGGAGATATGTAATACTAGGGAATAAGAGGAAAAGTCAAAAAGTAATTCTCTCACTCTGTCTGACAACTAATTAATAAGATGGATGCAACAATTCTTTTACGGTCCATAGAGGAGGTATGTAATCCTATACAACACACACAAAAATACACTATATATATATATATATATATATATATATATATATACACACACACACACACAAAATAGAATTTATAGATCTATATATACTAATTTCTCTACATTCCACACAGCATGAAATGGATATATCTTATCTGATTATCTATAACATCATTTATACCATTTCATCTCAGGAAGCAAGTATGATATTGAAAAAAACTATAGGAGAGGAAAAAGACATTAAGAAAAAGAAATTAGTAGTAATCCAAAAGATATATACAGCTCACCTGTCTAATCCAGTGTCAATTTTGCTCTCCAGCTGATCTCTCAGTTCACGTTTCCGTTGCAAACAACTACTGTGCTTAGGGGATGATCTGAAAGAGGAAAAAAAAATCATTTACATTTAAAACAGAAATTAATAACCTCAATTTCAACAGAAAAAAAATAACAGACTCACAATAATAAGAGAAAAAAAGAAAAAAGTGAGAGTAAAAAAAGAAGACAAAAAAAGCAATGCGAAAGAGAGAAGAGAACTGAGTTGAAAAAAACAAAAACAAAACAAAACAAAGAAAAGGACAAGAGGCAAAAAATGAAAAAAAAAAAAAAATGAAAAAGAAACAAGGGGAAAAAGTGAAAAAACAAAAAAAAAAAAAAGCAAGAGAAAAAATAGAAAAAGTGAAAAGAAAAAAATTGAGAAAAATAAATGACACGAGAAAAAAAAGTGAAAAGAAAAATAAAAGGAAAAAAAAGAGCAAGATAAAAAAAGAAAAAAGAAAAGAGGAAAAAAGGATGCCAAAAAAGAAATGAGAGGAAAAATAATAGAAAAAGGAAAGCAAGAAGAAAAAAAAGCTAGAGGAAAAGAAGTGTAGGGATTACATTGTTTGCTTTCCAAATAGTACTTCTAGGTGGCGTGACCAAAAGTAGCATATAAAAAAAAAATGTGGCAAAGTCAAACTCTCTCTTTGTTCAAGCCTCAATAATCAGAAGCATGTATGAGTGAGTGCATTTCTAAACAGAGGGGCTTAGTATTCAACAGATTGTGTGTTGAAGGGCATACAATACCATGCCATGATGTACGTCTTCACATAACATCCATTCTATTATGAACTTAAATCAAAAGACTCTTTAACTACATGCTAGGACTTTTCTCTAGAATCTTCTCTTTTAGCATTTCATAATTTCTGTATTCTTATAAAGTTTGCTCAGGCAAATAAATATGTTGTCGTTAATTTGTCATGAATTGTTTAGCATTAAACCATAATGCATGTCCTCTAGTACAAGTGTTCAAATGTGTTCCTCACACTCAAATAATTGTGTGGTGAGTTATGGTACTCAGAACAACAAATATATGAAGACAAACCCTACAAGTTGTCAATACCATAGCCCATTCAATCACCACAGAAGCTAGAGGGGAAAAAAAGAAGTTAGATGGAGGTGGGAAAAGAGGAAAAAAAACTGAAGCAAGAAGAAAAAATTGAAAAGAAGTGAGAAGAAAAAAAGTGAGAGGAAAAAAAAAAAAAAAAAAAAAGAGAGAGAGGAAAAAATTCCTGTGATTTATAACTTACAAAACTAAAGGTACCAGACTATCCATGAACTGTTTCTCAAAAAGGTGGAACAAAGTGTTGGCCTGGCCAGTCACATCAAAGAAATAAATCTCTGGGGGTGTCTTAGCATCAGGCAGAGGAATGGCTGAAAACAATATATTTTATGTTGAAAACAAGTATAACTCATGATGAGAAGAGAGAAAAGGGCAGAGATGATTTTATAAGAGTGATGGTAGTGGCAGTGATATTTTCATTCTGAGCTTATTTGAGAGCAGAAGTGGTAGCAAATTTATCTTCCAAAAACACAAGTTGGTGTTCAGATAAAAGCCTAGCTTTTGAATGTTGATTTTCAAAATAAGTACAACTGATCCACTCTAGAAATTATTGCAATACAATCTAATCCTTGAGCAGTTAATGAATTAATGTGCTGGTAAAATCTACAACACTCAGTAGATATAAATAAATTTCAACAATGGAATTCAGGATAAAACTGAATAACAGTAAGCCCCAAGAAATAAAAGTAGGAAGGTTACAAAATATTTGATCCTGAGCAGAAAATTATTCCATTAATTGTTTTAGACCAGAGTGAAAATTTAGGGAGATAAAGAGTGGAAATTTGAGTTTGTATATTAGCAGAGAAAAGCATGGATTTCAACTCTTACTTTTGATCAAATATCACTGCTCATAACCTATTTTAATGAGGACAATATTTCCTGGTGAAATTCTTTTGTAAAACTTATAAAAGAGTTGTAGTTTCATTATTGATCACACAGTGCATTTCAACATGGGCAGGATGCAATACAATGTCAATTTTTAAGCAGAGTAAAGCTGGTTCAAATTTAGTGTATTCCTTTACCAAGACTGGTTACCTACCCAAGGCTAAAGAACCCATTCAAGTGTATACCCTGTGATAATAACCACCACGTGTCACTCATTGTCATGATTTACCAGATTTAAGGGGAAAAAATGTTTGAAATAGGATGTATTACCTAAATATACAGATGTATTACCTAATTAAACTGAGCTAAAATGAATAACATTCAGTTAACCAAACAAAAATTTGTGTTCTTGTGTGAAGTGATATAAAATTAGTGGAAACAATAGTTACTATGAATACATGAAGTTATTATCTTAAACCAAAATAAATCCCCTTTACCTTGTAGTCCTAGTTCTACGGCATAGTCAATATGTTCAATGACAAGATATTGAATCAATGTCTCAAGAATCCTCACAGCATTTGAAGGCAAATCAGATTGGCTGGAAATCTGAGTAAAATATTGATTAATAAAATAAGAAATAAAACAGTGAAAAAATACAGGATCATTAAAAAAATGTATATGGTTGCAAGAGACAAAGGATGAGAGGAATAGATTTAATTTCATTTTATCTTTATATAAAAAAAAGTTGGTATACCAGAAAAGATACAGGCTCTGTTTTTCCACCAGATATTGATCTGGAGGTGAGCTGTTGTAAGTCATTCTTGACTGGTTCTCTTCTTCCACCAGATATGGGTCAGGTGAGTGGGTGTAAATCATTTTTGGGAGGCTGGTTTGTTATTTGTGGTGTGGTGTGTGATGTGGGTTGTAAGCTTATAAGCAGTCTTGGTCTAGTGTTGAAATGTGGAGCTTGATTGGTAGGGTATCAGCGTTCTTTGATCTAGTCTGAAATGTGATGCATAACAGTTCTCTCTCTCAAAGTCCCCTGATGTTGACTGACTTTTTTGAATTTTTGTTGACAGATTTATAGCCACATTTGGGATCAAATCGGCTGCAAAAAGCCGATTTGATAAATATAAATCTCCCAACAAAAGTTTTAAAAAAGTCAGTTGAAGGGGAATGTTCATGATTGGTTGGAGACCCCTCCCCAACCTTTTCAATTGTGAATTTATTTTTACATTCTAACCAGATAGATGTGCAGAGCCTACCTGTGTTTTATTCATTTTGGTCTCAGCCATCATCCAGACAAAATCTGGTTAATGTTAATTGTTTTTTAACTGAAATGTATGCTTGTGGTGTTTTTATTTGTTTGTTTATTTATTCATTTTGCAAGTGAATTAGTTTGGAATGTATTAGTAAATCAGAAGAGATTTTTGTATATAACAACAGTCTTGTGGGAGAACCATCATAATATAATTTCAAACTGTTTCGACCTGTTCACCATCCTGGTCAACACATTCTTGGAATGTGATTAGAAATATGTTAATATATCTATGAGAATACCTTTTTTTAGAAAAGTAAAACTGATATTATGGATTTTATCTGTGGAAGATTTCAATGTGTTCATGGATGGCGAACAGGTGGAGATTTTTAAAATCACATTATCATAAAGGATATTTAATAGAAAAGTTAACATTCTTTTTAAGCACCATGTACATCATAGTTTATAATATTTCCAATTGTACTGAACAATGAAAAAATGATTATGATTTATCAAAATTATTCAAAACAACAATCTAAAAATTTAACTTGTTAGTTGTCATAGATAAAATGTTTACCATTTAACTTAATGAATTTGTCTTATTTTCTTTTAAGATATACTACTTCGGCAAAGAAAATTTACATATTTAATTTTGTGAAAGGACAACAAGTGAATGTTAGTACAACTTAGAGCTTTATTTAGAGATCCATGTTTTAATATATTTCATACTCATTTGAATCATTGAACTATTCTAAGACGTTTATGTATAGATTTATTAGGTATTCTATTGTATATACTAAATGATTTGTATGAAAATAAAACAGTTTTAAACATTTTATTTTCATTATATTATTGTTATAGTAAAAACAAAAAAAACACGTGAGGAGACAACTGGCAATTTCATACTTGTTAGTTAAAGACATGTTTATTTTTTTAGTGAGAATATTCAATGAATATGTATAGATTTATTAGGTATTCTATTGAATATATTTACTAATTTTTATGAAAATGAAACAGTTTTAAACCCTTAGTTTTCATTACATTATTGTTATGATACAGATACCCTCCTAAAAAACCTAAACAAGACTTGCTACTTGGCAGCGAACAAATGTAGAAGGGGAGATAACTCACGTGAGGAGATAACTGGTAATTCCATACTTGATAGCTGAAGACATGTTTAGTGGGAATATTCGATGAATAAAAATTATTTTTCTTTTTCAAACACAGATACTTGGTATAGATAAGAGTCAAAAAGAGTATTTGCTTCAAAAAAGACCTCTGTCTTAAATTTGCTACTATTAAGATATCACAGCTAAAAGAATGATAATGAATTTATCTTGAAGATCCATACTAACTGATTAAAAAATATTTCACTGACAAATAAGAAAAGTAAAATAAGTAAATATTTTATACAACCTTTACAAAAGTTCTGTGAAAACTTTTTTCCCCAAATAACATATAAAAAAATGCAAGGAACTTTATTTAAAAAAATAACTACCCTGATTTATGTCTGTGTATATAAATCAGATTTACAAGATGATATTTTAATGAACAGCGGATAAATATGTTAGGAGAAAAAAGAAAAACAAGAAAGCATTTAATTCATCAGGGAGTCTTTTCAACAAGGTTTAGAAAATTAATGAAAATCTCAGAAAAATAGGCAGATGAGAAAAGTTTTGGACAAAGTTAACTTACAACTTTACATCGTTTAAATGCTAATTTGGTCTCTTGTAAAATATTCATAGCTACTTCTTGAGAGAGAAAGATCTCTCCTCCATAATTCTCAATGGCTGGACCAATATTGAAATTGACATTTGCAATAACAACTTGAAATTCTCTCTTTAAATCGTGGATACTGAAAGACAGAAATAAGTGATCAAAGAACAAGAAAAAAATAAAAAAAAGAGAAAAATAGATTTAGAGTCTCATGATTTATTCAAACAATTGTTAATGCCTATGATGCCCATCATTTCTTATAATCAGGTAGAAATTCCCTAACTCTTCTGTCAGAAATTATGTTACTGTTTACAGATTCAGTCAGAAATTATGTTACTGCAAATAAATTAATCCATGATACAATTAGGATGAAAAACTATTTACATAAAGTTCAATGGTTAGAAAAAAAAAAAGAAAAGAAAGTGTACCATTATTATTATTATTATTATTAATAATTCTCTCAAGTTTTTTGATTGTCTGAATTCCCATAAGTTATATTATTTTGAATAAGAACCTATGAATATTACTTGGACTTGTTGAAGAAAACAAACAAAACAAATTCAAATATTTTAATGATACAAAGAAAAAATAGCAACAATACTGACAGATTTAAAAGAATATTTTCCCCTTTTATGCACTTATTAAGGTGAGTAAGATGAAAAAAAAAAACCCTCACATTTTCAGGCACTTGAGAAAAAGCACCCCCTCTCCTTAACTCATCAGGAAGTGATTGTCTTTTGCAAAGCAATTCTGTCACTTGAACTTTTGACATTTTTTAAAATTACAGCCTAATTGCAGAAATATCTACAGAGAGGCTCATGATTAAATTCAGATTGAGACAAATATTTGGTTGGGCAAAATGTTTTTCTTCTAAGAGAGTAAATATGTGTTGTTCAATGAAGTCTATGTAAAAAATGAAAGTTTATTTTCCATTTTTACTTAATTAACTGAATGAACATTTCATGTTAGTCAATCTATTCCTGCCTTAATGAAGTTTGTACTTTTGGTTTTATTTTTAGACACGGACAGTTTTAACATTTCTTTATCACAATATTCATTAAATGAAAATTAAATGAAAGTTAAAATAAAAAAGAAGAAAAAAAAACTTCATTTTTTGAAAAGCTCACCCGCCAGACTGTATCTGCTTCTTCTGGTGATTCTTGCTATCATAGTATCTTTGTAACATCAGTGAACAGCGGTCATGTAGAAATTTGATTTCATGACTGTAACAAAGAATCTCAGAATATATAAGTTCGTGTATCTATTACTGCTATCACAGAATTGCAGCTAAGAGAATAAAAAAAACATTTTGTTTTTGTTCTGTTTTACTTAACAATATCAACCTTATATGTAACAATAAAATCTTTTGGCATTATTGCTAGTATTATACATAAAACATTGTTCTTTTGGGCAATACTGAAATAAAATCTCTTTCAATGTTCTGTTATTCATATATCATTTGAAAAAAACAAAACAAAACCAAAAACACCACCAAGAATACAATTGTAGGGCTGTCTATTGACTCTTTAAGAAATCCTGGTGGGGGTTGGCATGTATGACACTTTGCTGTTAAGCCTAAATTAAGAAGTAGACCAACAACTATCACAATTTGGTGCTGGTCAGTTTTCTATCATATTCTGTCTAATAGTCAACTCCTAACTCTTGCTCTCCTGATGGTTGCTTACCTGGCAACCTACTATTCTAGACTTCAACTGCTCTGTTGAATATATGAGGTCTTGATTTCCAGAAAAGCAAACTGCTCTTCCAACTTGGACCACCCAGTACAAAATACATTAAAAACGTAAGATCTACAGAGCTCATCTACTAGCATTAAAGACTTCAGTTTATCATGGATATTAAAAAAAAACCCTTTCATCAAGAAATCCTTCTCTTTCTATTCTATCATATATTAAAATCTGCTGTGCTCCATAACTTGTTAGCTACCTATTTTGATGTGACTATACACACACATCTATGCACATACATACATAAATGCTATGCCTATATTCACACACAGGTCTGCTCGCAACTCATATGAATATACACACATATATGCTACACCTATACATGTACAAACCGGGACATTGGCCCAGCGGTTAGAGTGTTCGCCAATGGCCCGGGAGACCTGGGTTCAATCCCAGGTCGAGTCATACCAAAGACTTTAAAAATGGAACTTGATACCACCTTGCTTAACACTCAGCATTATAAGGTACGGTTCAAGGGTAAAGTGAAGCAATCCAGGGAATGGAGTAGCGCCCTCCCCTACACCTTGGTGTAGTAGCTATCGAAAAGGGAGCCTTCGGGTCACCCTCGACTATAAACTTATACATGTACATATTCATATAGAGAGGCTTGCACCTACACACATATACATTATTGTATCTGTTAGGGAGATAACTCTCCCTTAATGAAGGATTGACTCTTCAAAGAAAAAAGGGTAGAATGGTTGCTCAACAACACACCATGTGCTTACAGTAAATTGCTAATTCAACCCAATCCTGCTGTATCCTGGTTGGTGAGAAATCAAAAAGAATATTGTTGTGCTTTTAGCACAACAATATTCTTTTGTGTGTATATATCCAACTGTTTTCTGTTATATTTTGTTGTTTGTAACATCTTGGGTTATAACAGTATCTGAATATGTGCATCCAGGGACTGAAGACTGTCATACTATTTCATAAATGCTGGATATGAGTTAAATGATAAAGTACTCACTAAAAATGTGGAAGAATTTTGACTTTTTACTAATAAGTTAAAAAACAGAAGCTGAAAATGAAGCTGACATTAATTTTATTCTGCTCAAATATTCTCACCTGGTGTTCACTGGTTCAAGTCTTAATAAGTACTGTTTTACTTACCTTATGTATGCATCGAGATGTCTCTGGAATATACACTTTGTCTGTTTACTGAGGAAGGCACTGTCATTCCCAAGTTTGAATTTGGAGAGATCATTTGATAACTTGGCAGTTCTAAGAAAACAAAATTTTTTAAAAAAGTTTAAAGTCACAAAGAACAAAATTTCAAAATAAATAAAAGTGAGTCTATAAGGAAGCATCCTTATAGACTCATTTTTACTTAACAGTAAAAACTACAATATGTACCTTATGATATAAGCAAAAATGTGATTGTGAGTATACATACACATACATACATGATTATATATATATATATATATATATATATATATATATATATATATATTGCCTACATGATTCCTTTCAAAAATTAAAAAATTCTGACTTTTTCTTTTTTTGATTTGGTTTGGTGGGTTTTATGGCATATCAACCTTTGTAGGTTATTTAATGCCAAATCCATTTTTATGTAAATAATCTGTTCTATTTAAAACAGTTCAGTTTAGCATAAGTACACAGTTTAATTGTCAAAAACATTTCCATTTCAAATTATTCAAGCAGTTATATGTAACAATTCAGTTAAGTGTAAATACAGTTTTAGTGTCGAAAAACAGTTCTATTTCAAATAATTCAATTAAGCGTAAGTACCGTTTAATTGTCAAAAACATTTCTATTTCAAGCTATTCAGTTTACTCAAACAATTCAGTTTAGCATAAGTATGCTGTTAGTTCTATTTAACCCATAGACAGAGTGGACCTGGGAGCGATGGCAATGAAGGGGTACTCCGCATTCCCCAAAGCTCCAGCACTGCTGGAACCTCACCATCAGATTGTTTAGTGTCATATCCAGGACACTCGTTAGGGGGTGGTCTTACCTCTCTGCAGAGGTGCAGTCAGTGTATTCTACAGCCCCAGCTGACTGGGCAATACACAGAGTTAAATGTCAAACAGTTTTATTTCAGTTTATTCAGTTCAGCATAAGTACACAGTTTAGATGTCAAAAACAGTTCTATTTCGAGCAATTTAGTTCAGCACTAGTACACAGTTCCAATGTCAAAACAGTTCTATTTTAAACAATTCAGTTTAGCATAAATACGCAGTTTAAATGCAAATTCAGTATAGTGAAAGAAGCACGGTTTAGTTCTATTTAACCCATAGATAGGACCCTTACCAGGTGCTACCACTCCGAGCCAGAGTGAACCTGGGAGCGATGGCAATGAAGGGGTACTCCACATTCCCCAAAGCTCCAGCATTGCTGGAACCTCACCATCAGATTGTTTAGTGTCATATCCAGGACACTCGTTGGAGGGGGTCTTACCCCTCTGCAGAGAAGCAGTCGGTGTATTCTACAGCCCCAGCCAAATGGGTAATTTTCTTTTTTTATATTTTCTTTACTATTTAGGTAAATATTTACATAATACGATTCAAATGTTAAAGGTGAAGGTCCTAGTGTACGATTAACCCATTTAAGAATTATGTATAAAATTGAAGATACGAGATCCCCCAGAAGTATGGAAGACTAGACAATTCGACGACATACTGCTCTGACAATGCAACGCAGTCTATAATCAAAATAGGATAGAAAGATGGACGAAGGGATGCATCCTCCCTTTCCATAAAAAGGGCGACCTCAGATTAGCCAAGAACTACCGAGGGATAACACTTACATCCATAGCAGCTAAAATCTATAATGCCCTACTATGAAACCGCATAGAACCCAAAATAGACAACATCCTTAGGAAAAACCAAAATGGCTTCCAGAGAAATAGATCCACAACCTCACAAATATTGACCATCCGAAGAATCCTTGAAGGCGTTCGGGCAAAGAACCTACAGGCGACATTACTATTTGTCGACTTTACCAAGGCCTTCGATTCCATACACAGAGGGAAGATGGAACAAATCCTACTAGCATACGGCCTACCAAAAGAAACCGTAGCAGCAATAACAATTCTCTACAGAAACACCAAAGTGAAAGTACGTTCACCAGATGGAGACACAGAATACTTCGACATTGTTGCAGGAGTACTACAAGGAGACACGCTAGCCCCATACCTCTTTATCATCTGTCTAGACTACGTGCTTAGAACTTCGATCGACAAAATCAGAGAAAATGGCTTTGAGTTGACGAAGAAAAGAAGCAGAAGCTACTCCGCAAAAACAATTACTGACACCGACTATGCCGATGACATAGCGATACTGGCGAATATGCCTAACCAAGCCAAGACACTACTGCATAGTTTGGAACGATCCGCCGCAGGCATTGGCCTCCATGTCAATGCACACAAAATTGAATATATGTGTTACAACCAAACTGGCGACATTACCACACTCTCTGAAACTAGTAGACAAATTCACCTACCTAGGAAGTAGCGTCTCATCAACCGAAAAAGACATTGACACACGACTAACGAAAGCATGGACAGCTATCGATAGGCTCTCAATCATATGGAAATCAGACCTGACCGATAAAATGAAACGCAGTTTCTTCCAGGCAGCGGTTGTATCGATACTACTATATGGATGCACTACTTGGACGCTAACTAAACGGCTGAAGAAGAAGCTAGATGGCAATTACACAAGAATGTTGAGAGCAATATTGAACAAGACCTGGCGTCAACACCCCACAAGACACCAACTATATGGCCACTTGCCTCCATCATGAAAACTATACAAGTTAGACGAACCAGACACGCAGGACACTGCTGGAGAACCAAGACGAACTCATCAGTGATGTACTTCTATGGACCCCCGCATATGGCCAAGCAAAAGCAGGAATGACCAGCTCAAACATACATACAGCAGCTATGTGAGGATACGGGATTTAACTCTGAAGACCTGCCAAAAGCGATGAATGATAGGGAGAAGTAGCGAGAGAGGGTCAGGGATATCCGTGCTGGCGGCACGACTTGATGATGATGATTTGGTTAAATGGCATATCAACCCCTTCTGGGCTATTTATACCAAATCTTTTCTTGTATGTGTTTTGAATGCAAAAAGTTGGGTTGGTTGGTTGTTTATTTTGTGGATTATTTAATGCTAAATCTTGTTTTATTTTTTGTACATATGATTTGTAAGTGAATAATAGATTGCAAGACAAAATTTAGCAGACAAGTCCGATATTTGTTTTATATTTCCACTAATTTGAGGTTTGCTATTATAATATTCATACATTCTGCACTCTCAGATCTATTTATTTTGGTCACACATTCCATGTATTAGACATCCTCTGCACTTCTCGCAGTGTCCAAATTTTTGACATTTAAAGGACTTTAAGGGTGCAGGGATATATTGTTCTACTTTTCAGAGGCAGTATCTTATTTTCACTTCCTTTGGAATTATGGGTTTGTTAAATGTCAAAATGTATGTGTGAGTTTCTATTTCTTGAGTGCCCCTTTTAATAAAGGGGCACTTCTTCTGTAATCTGTAACACCTTGTGTTCCTAAGGCTGTTTTTAATTCCCCTGGATTAGCTAGGGATAAAATCACGCTTTTGATAACTTCCTTTGATGTGTTAAGCTTTACATGTGGGTAAATTTTGCATTTCAAATTGTGGAAAGTTTTCATAATGATTATGTGATCTACTTTGAAAAGTCAACTGCCAATTCTAATTTTCTTCAATTTGAGGCTTTTCTCAGTTGGAAATAATTTTTTTAAATCAAAAATGAAATTAAAAGCTTTTAATTATTTTCAATATTTAATTTTAGGTGTTTTTGCTAGATAAAAACAAATTTATTTTTGGGGAAAAATAAGTCATTGATTTTCCTTGTTAAGAAATTTATTACAAAACCCCAATAACAGTTGACTGGCATACCAGAAAAGAATTACTGAATTTTTAATTATTTTAAACATGAAGGGTTTCATTTTGGGGCTTTTTAAAAGCCACACCATAAACTAATATCTGAAGAGCTATACCATTTTCTATCTCAAATATGTTGTCTGAAGACACAAAGGTACATAGTTTATGCGACAATTTCTTTTGTTGTCTAAATTTCTGGGACAAAGCTTGATGATTTTTATCATTAAGGGTTTTCGGACTATTGTCTTCATCTTTATTGTTATTTCCACAATGTTTCAGCTGATATGTCCTCCAGTCTTCTGCAGGTGTTTGTCAAACTCGGGAACCTACACGGAACTTTGAACTATGTCCTTTATTGAATTGATGGGGGTCGCCTGTTCTGATTCTGTTAGCCATAACTGGGTACAAGTATTGTATTGTTACTCGCCTGCAGTCAGGATTGAACCTGCAACTTCTAGATGATTGTCTCCTAAGAAGCTAAAGGAACTAACGCTTATAACCGTTACGCTATGTGTCCTCCAAAGTTTTATTTTCTAATAGCTGCTGTTGTATGGAATGTGAGCTCAAGCCAGAGATAAAAGCATTGCGCATAGCTTTGTTACCGCATTCCTCTGCAGTATGGTCTCTGAAATTGCAGTTTTTCTTCAATTTTTCTAATTCTCTAAAAAATTTGTCTAGTGACTCTCTGGCTTCTGTCATCTTGTAGCCAACTTGCTTATGAAAACTTCTTAAAAGGGCATCCAGTTTTTCTATGACAACTTTGAAGTCTGTATATCCTTTGATATATTTGAATACTCTGGAACTTATACAACTCAGGAGGGCCTGGTATTTGTTTGGTATTTTGTCAGGGAAATCTTCTATATAATTTAGTATGATAGTTCACCAATGGCGGTAATCTCTGGCAGCTGTTGGAGAACTGGGTTCTATATCTATACATTTTGGCTTCCAAACGATTTCCAAGCTTTTGTTTTGTTGAATAAATTGATGTAGAATAAAACAGAACTCAGAACAACTGTAAATGTACTAAGCTTTATTCAACAAAACAGAATATAGCTGCAAAAATAGAACAAGAAGTCGCTTGAATAAAAAATTTTGGGCTAGTCCATTCTTGCCCAGGGAGTGTGTAGGATACTACTACATAAATTACCTTTAAAACCTAAAAAATGATTTTTGGTGAACAATCCCGAATATGCAGTTTTCAGGTTTACAATTGCAGTAGTCATTATGCATGTCTATAAATTTTTAATACCCTAACTTAAAACCAAATATTGATCCCTTACACAACTTCCACAAAGACAAAGTTCTTTTAAGAAATGGAAAGATATTTTTAACAATTTAACAGTTTTTAAAAACCAGCTTGAAAAAGCCGCCCTTTTTGTTTACGTTTTTTAATAGTCTGTAATTTTTTAAGTTCGTTTTACCCAAAATTAACTTTTATAAAAAAACCTGACGTTAAAACATTATCAAAATTTCACACATTATATACTGAAATAATTAAGAGTATCTTTTATTAACGAGACATTGCTCTTTTTTTGCTTATTTTATAATTTTTGAAGGAATTTGCTTTCACAGGTCAGAGAAGAAATGGTTGTAGTTTAAGGTGTCTTCTAATTGAGTGTACAATTTCAAGAATATTGATAAGGATTGGTCCCTTTGATTTTGCAAAACAAAGGTGTAAAATTTAGTCTCAAAAAAAAAAAAAAAAAAAAAAAAAAAAATCATATTTTGTTTGAAGCAAAATACAGTTTTAACTCGTAAGAAATAATTCAATGAATAAAAGCACATATAAATTACATATTTTGAAAGATTATTTTATTTTCTTGCCAGCCACATAAATATTTTTAAGATTGGACCAGAAATACACAAGAGTTGCAAGTTGAATAGAATAAGTAGCAAATTTCCTAATCTCAAATGAAATTAGATATCAAATGGAAATGCTATTATAACACAAGAAAATGAATAGCTTCCTTAGAAAGCAAAAATACTAAATCAAAAACCGAAAAACTGAATCGAAAATTGCAGTAACAAGAGAAAAAACCCAAAACTGATACTGAAACAAATTGTCAAACTGCCCACCTCTAACTGTTACACTATGATCACCTTACATGTGACCAAAGAACTGGTTTGTCTGGAATTATCCAGTGAAAATCTTTAGCCAGAAAAGAAAAAGAAATTGAATTAAAAAAAAAAAAAGAGCTAAGTATTTTACAGTCAAATTCAAAGAATGAATCAAAGATGGTTCTCGAGTTTCAAAGAATGAATCAAAGATAGTTCCTGAGTTTTAAAGGGAAAGAAAAAAATCACTGTGAAATTCAGTAGGAATACAAATGAAACCTTCCTTCCCATTACAATTAAAAAAAAAATTGCAACCTATCTTTTTAGGCTTGTGCATTGATATATTTCAAATTTTCTAGACAATTTAGCTTCATATATTATGAAATATACATTACTGTTATATTTTGAATAAAAATGTTCATATTTTTTTTGTCTGTAAAGATATAGGTACAATCACATGATTTTGTAGCAATAAATTAAACACACCTTTCTAAAAGTTAAAACAAATATTAAAGAAGGAAAAATCCTACCTTGTGTATAAATCATATAAATTAGTAAGATATTTCTCAGGGTCAGATTGTCCTTCCAGTTTCATTGAAATATGGTCCTGAAAACAACAGTAAATCATGATTGAAATAATTTCAGTTTTACAAATGTAGTTAATACAAAAAGAATTATGTGTACACATTTACCTAACCCCTACCCCCAAAGGAAAGATACAACACAAAGTCAATTCTTAAGTGGAGTACAGTTGGCTTGAATTCAGACTTTGCCTTTCAAAGTTTTCTTTACATTTTCTAGTCCATCTGTGTAATCTGATTTTCTGTAATAGATTGCAGACTTCAACAAAGTTTATTTATTGATAGTAAATACATTTATAACCAAATCCATAAATCAATTGAACTTTGTTTTTTTCACCACTTTATTCCTAATTGATATTGAAATTGGACACTAGCCCAGATTACTGCATGTTGGTGACAAAAGATTTGAATACACAAAATACCCAGAGCAGGAAAAGACAGAACTCCCCCACAAAAAAAAAAAAAAAAAGTTAAAAAAAAATGCAGTTTTTGTCCCAGATAATAAGTCACAGAAACTTTTTTCTCATCTGCTTTCAATTAAATTGATCGACTGATTTTAACAGTGTGTCAACCAGAAGAGTTATTTTATACCTCATTGCTAGGGAATCATGTTCATTGTACATTCATTTTTTGTGTAGGTGTTTCTTAAGTGTTTTTGGCACACAGTTATATGATATCACATGTTCCTAATACAAATAATTTGTACACAGTTGTATGGTTTCAAGTATTCCTATTTATTACTAACATGGTGGAATCAAATACAAATAATCTTTAATGGAACTATTTGACCCAGAGAAGGGACCCTAACAGGTATTACCAGGTCAGAAAGTAATAGCAATGAAGGGGTACTCCACATTTCTCAGATCTCCAGAACTGGAACCTCATCATCAGATGCCGTTTAGTATCATACCTAGGACACTCCTTGGGAAATGGAAGGTCTGACCTATCTGCAATAAGCTCTGCTGACAGGGTGGATTGTGATTATGAAAATAGCTAATGTCAAAGAAACAGGCAATTTTATAATGAGATCTTGAAACTTCTCTCAAACTACAATGTAATGTCTTGAAGTTAAAACAGGGATTAACAAGTTACCAGAGACAATACACATCATTGTAGAATTCAAAGTATTGTTTTTTGGTACATAACTATCTACTTGGGTCATACAGCAAGAATTTCTCACCTTTAGAGGTCCGAGATATATTCTCTGCACTAGTTTTCCCATCACACTCTCAGGGTTGGTAAACACATTGATAATCAACTCATTTGTACGGTCACACAGTGGCAGGACTTCATTGAAAATATCATCAGAAGTGAAGGAACCCTTTTTGGAAAAAGAAAAAAGTTTTAGTCTTAAGCATAAGTGATTTTTTTTTATTTTACAGATTTATAAGAAAGTACTAACAAAACAAAAGTTTTTTTCCAATCAATTTTTTATGTTCAGTAAACCTTTTCACTATTCGTATCAAAAAGCAAACATTTTAGAGAAAATATGGAGTGTTTAAAAAAAATGTTAACATTTCTATACGAGTTCTTTTATGATATTATGATTTTAAAGTTTCCACCTGTACCCCATCCGTTTCAACACATTATAGGAAGCTTCTCCAGGTAGTTCTTATAATATCAGTTCTGCTTTTCTAATAAAGATACCCCCATAGAAATATTGAATTTTTTTTTTTTTTTAATCACCTGTGGGAGATTCTAAGAATGTGTTGACAGAGATGTTGAACAGGTGGAGACCGTTTGAAATTATATAATAAAGGTATTCTCATAATGATGTCAACATTTTTTAAATCCCCAAGTATTAAATATATATAAATCAAAAATGACTATAAAAGAAAATGTACTAAAATAGAAGATATTTAATTTTTGGATAAAATTAGAATACTTTTCAATTATTAAATTTTATAAGCATCAATTTTTACTAGATGTTTCATACTTCTAGAATTGTACTAAATTAAACTAAGCTTACAAAGAAATTTAAATCAAAGTTTCATTTACATAAAGCAATTATGAAACTCAAAATGAAAATTCAAAACAATTTAACAAATTTTGTTTATCTTAACCACCTAGCCAGAGATTATCATATTTGGCATGACAGACCATAAGCTTGAGACCCTAAACTTTAGAAGTATGGCATGCATTGCTCCCAATGTCAAGAGCTTGGCCATATTTTTTTGGACTGTTTAGGAGAAAAAGGGTCAGGGGTTAGCAGCTATGAAACAGCTTTTTTCACAGATAAGCAGTGAACTTGACACTGCCAACAGTGAGATTCAATGTATGAGGGAGATGGTGAGTTACATTAGTCAATTCTGAGTGCTGTTGCACCATAGTGAGTCTAAAGGTGTACTGGATGTAGCAGAAACAGAGTACTGACATGATTACTATCAGCAACAGAATTGTAGGTGTGTGAGATTTGGTCAGTTAGACTTCAACTGAGAAATGGAAGGGTGGTTGTGATGGAGGTCCTGGTAATTCAACCTCCTGATAGGAATAGATACAATCAAAGCTCTTAGCAGTATGCCAATCTCCAAGTCAGGAGAGGTGCAATTATCTTGTGAGCCAGTTTCCATTTGCATAGCAGCACCAGCACTCTTTATTGAGGAACTCAATTTCTGAGTGGAATTCAATTGGCAATTCATTGCCAATCGAATTCCACTCAGACATACTGATTCAACTTTTCAATCTATTCAATAATAAATATCTCCAGCATCAGATTCATATCAATCTTATCCGCTATTATAAACTGAAGTATGTGGTGCATTCAATAAGTTTCCAGACTTTTCTGTACAGGCATTTAAAATTGTTGTATATTCTGGAAAATTCACTATGTTATTGCTATACATCTTATGAGATAACTGATCAAGTTTTATGATTTCAGGTTCAAATCAACAGCTACAGCAGCAATTGGAATACACCCTACTGCCTGACTGTCACAACAGGTGAATTTCAAAAATGCAATCTGGGTGTGAAGACACTTCAGAAGAACGATATGCAATAAAATTCTGTTTTAAACTTGGAAAAAATGCCACAGAAACGTATGGAATGCTTCAGACTGCTTTTGGAGCATCTTGCATGAATCGAGCATCAGTTTTTGAGTGGTATAAGAGATTCAAGGAAGGCAGGGAGTCTGTGAGGGATGATGAGAGGTGTGGGAGGAGTAAGGAAGTCAATACACCAGAGTTGATTGGCCAAAGGGTTAGGGTTAGGGTTACTATGTTGAGGTTTTAAGGGAGTTCAGGAAGAGATTCCTAGGCAAGAGGCCAGCACTCTTCAAATTAGGTCAGTGGCATTTCCAGCAGGACAATGCACCAGTCCACAACTCCATTCTTGTCACAGACTATTTGATCAAGATGGGCATCAAGACAGTTCCTCAGCCTCCCTATAGTCCAGACCTTGCTCCCTGTGACTTTTGGTTATTCCCTAAGCTCAGAGGCTGTCGTTATGAGACAATTGAGGAGATGAAAGAGGCTGTGACGAAGGTCATTGACACGCTCACACAAGAGGACTTCCATGGGGCCTTCCAGAAGTTGTTGGAATGGTACAAGTGCATTGCATCTGGAGGAAATTACTTTGAAGGGGACAAGAGTTTCATGTGTGTACTATCAATAAGAATGCCCATACGAAAAAAGTCTGGAAACTTATTTAATGATCCTCGTAGCTTGTAGATTTTTTTTTTTTGTTAAATTAGTATTAATTAGTAATTAGGGGTCACTTCACAGTCATTGAAAAATCCTCAGGGGTTGAGTCAATGTTGACTATAAAGAGAATTCTGTAGACTCGGGTCAGAAAGCTTAATCCAGGACTTTCTCTTCCAAAGGATACTTTTCGTGTATCACCGTCTAGTGCAATTTCTATCTTCAATTACCATCAATGGTCTCACCACAAACGTCTCTAGCTTAGAAAACTGCCCTCTTGAAATGTCTCTTCCACGTCCTTGTCAAGTCTCATCAGTCTTGTAAGAATCCGAGATCGTGAGTTTTTAAAACACGATGTTGGAGTGGCCATTTTCGCCTTTACATGCTAGGCACACACGAGCACGTTTCTCCAGGGGTAAGTCCATTTCTCTTCAACACTCCTCCCTGATCTCACAATCACATAAATGGCATGAAGATGGCAGTCGTCTTTGATGACTGCTTCTATGTAAAATTAGACGAGATTTACATACTTCTTCCGTAACTGTGTTCAGTGGGTCTCTCTCGTTCTCGGCATCATCATTGTCCAACTCTGTTCTGTAGAAGAATCACCTGGTTCTGTACCATACAACAACGGCATGCTCAAGTCACTTTCAGATGAACTATCACTGCCATCGTCTTCCGAGGTGACTGATGTGTGCTGTGAGTGGAGGTCTCTGATATACTGTGGGATTCCATTAATAAGAACTGAACGCGGGCTGTAAATCCCTGTCACCATTACCTTTCTGAATTGCATCGAACACAAACCATGTGGGGTCTTTACCCAAACTGTATCTACCACATTGTAGGGTCCAGAATCTATGTGCTCAAGCGATGGTGCAGCATCAATACCCTTTACCCCGACGTGGTAGTTATATATGGCATTAGCTGGTGCAGTTGAAGCCGTTGCATCATCTTTTGGTGTCACATTATACCAATATAATGCTTGCATGATAGAACAGCGTGTCCTAGCAGTAATACATTTAATGGTGCAATGGCATCTCTCTACAATGCCATTATTCAATGGTATATAGGCGCACCGAAATCATAGTTGTATGCCCCAATTCTTGGCAAACCTTCTGAATTCCTCTCCACTAAATGCAGCGCCATTGTCAGTGAATAGCTCAGCAGGTGGTCCTCTCTTGCTAAACACCAACTCCAGTTGTTGCATGATGCTAGCAGCATTCTGATGTTGCAATGGGCGCCAAATGGAAAACCTACTAGGGCCATAGTCTATTAAGCTTAAATAATGTTGGTCCCCATAATGGGTTATGTCCATTCCCACCCTCCTCCAATTGTCATGCACATCCAATTTTCTGACTTTCCAATGTACTGACGCCGAGTCTATGGACTGACACATCTCACATACTCTGACTACCGTTCGAACTGCTGCCTTCAAAACCACAGGGCTGAATTGTCTAACAAAATATAGTGTCTGCCTCACACCAGGATGTCCACTATGTTGGTGAATGGTTCATATGCGAGTGGATTCCTGCTCTTCCACGGAGGCGGCACACACTGGTTCTGTCTCCTGAAGTACGTCTAACCATCGTTGAGGCACTTTAGTGAGCTGATCAGCTTAGTTTGCCTGGGATCTGATGAGCTCCACGTCAACTGTTAGTTCATACTCCACCACCAGTTCCTTAATAGTGCTAAGCTGTCGTTTTATTAGCAATTCAGATGCTGCTTTTGTGTAAACTCTAGCCTTTCCAGACAATGTATCAGAAACCCATCGATGCACACACGCAGAGTTGGTCTTCAAGTGAATGTGTCGCTTTCCATTGCAATGCCAGGTTAATACCCCTCATTATTGCATCGAGCTCTGCCAAGTTGATGTGTTTATCTTCACGTACCAGTTGCAACCAACATGAATCCTCGATAAGCAATTCACCACTTTCTACAACAATGTCGGTGGCTAAGGAGCTAGTGTCAATCCACACAGTGACTTCATGCCCATCAACGCATCAATCACTTTGCGCTGGATCCTTCTGTGCCAATTGTGTAACTACATCTGATAACATCTGAATCAAGGGTGGGTCTCGTGTTTCATTGTCCCTGCATGCTGTCTCACAAATGCAGTTGCGATGTGGAGCCAGCCACACACTGGAAGATGTCCCATCAATACAGAGAAAAGATGCTCTGTGTGAGTACGTCAGGCAACATAGGAAGCTCACCCTCGCGACACCATTGTAATTTCCCATGCTCCTCCATGATATGTAAACCTAGTACGCGAGTACCATCCCTCAGCCACTCTGGATCCTTACATATCAATCCAAATTGTAGAAGTACATGACAATCCAAATTGCAGCAGTACATGTGCTTTTGTTGACAAATATATTGTCAATATATGAAGACATAGCCCCTTGAACAGTTTCGTTGTGCCATCACCATATTTATAATGGATCGCATAATTATTGGTGTCGCATTTAGCCCGAATCCCAAACGAGTGAGGCAATATCTGCGCTCCTTTATCTTGACTGTTTGAAAGGGCCACAACAACTTGTCAACGTAGACCTGCAAATAGGCCCGTCGCAAATCCAGCACGGCGACATTAGATCCTTTCTGTCACCACTCTCTTAATTTTTGTGCAGAAACGTCCGCATTAGCTGTGTGTGCATCAACATATTTATTGAGCTCCTGATAATCCATGACCAGACGGACTTTTCATTTGTTTGCTTACAACACAGCCATTAATGGAATCAGGCCCTTGGGAGGCCCACATTCTTCTTCTGGGTATGGAATCATCCAGCCATTTTCTATCCAAGTTCGGAGCTCATTATCGTACTCTGCCCTAAGTTGCTTTGGTACTAAGTACTCAGTGGCCTTATTTTCTAGCTTAGGTGGTATTTGGTTCTCAGACCATTTCCATGAAACAACCCAGATCTTTTTGTTCAGGTCAAATTCTGCATGGAACTAAAGTTTGTCAATAGTAATGGCCACGCACACAGGTCTGTCAAGTTGTGGAAAACTTACTATCCCATCTCTGGTCATGTATACTTCTCCCAGCTTCTTAATATCAAAACTAATCAGCAAATTGAACCCCAACAACTTTCTGTCTGCGACCAGAACCTCAACATCGATAGGATACCCACTGCCTACGTCAAGCTGAACATGTCCAACCCCACAGCACCTTAGGGATCCTCACCAACAACTTCTTTTTATCCCAAGAATGACAAAGGGCTCTAGTTATGAGCAACCATGAACAGCCTGTGTCTAGTAAGGCCAATCATCGAAATCCATTAATATGCATGGTGATTGCAGGAGCAACTCATTCATATAGGGTTCGGGGAGCAGACTGGCGCTAATGCCGATTCCCCTAGCTTGTTTCCCGGGCAGTCGCGGGATATATGACCTAACACTTTACACTTGTAGTAACATATCTGGGGTGCCTGCTTTCCAGTGCGCGGTCTTTTACAATCTTTCACAAAGAGATTGGGACCGTTGTAGCAATGACATGTTATGAGATCATACAAGGCCCCACTGTCTGATCTCGTGTTGCTTGAACGGCTGCAACAGCCAATCCTGCCTCAATTGTATTACCTTTTATGCTAGCTCATGCTAATAGCTGGTCGATCGATAGTCCATCCATGCAGGTTGAGGCACGAAGAAGACTTTTCACTCAGTCTGGCAACCCTCGCACAAACATGCATGCCATACCTTGGTCACTTATTCCCCCGAACAACACCGAAAGCCTCCGCAACTGCCAGGTAAACATCAACTGACTCCCCAGGGTGAAGCCATCGCTCAGCGAATTGATCAAATGCCATGAATCCATCCACGGCAAAAGCTGTATATATTGCAGCCTTTATCCAGTCGAAATCCCTTTTATCTTCTTCCTTGAGCTGCTGGAAAACAGCAAAAGCACCACCCATCAGTCTTAAGGGGATTATAAGTTCAATATGTTTCATTTGGCACATCTTACAGACCAGCTCAGCCTTTTCAATCCATTCAACCACTGATAGTCTGGATGCAGAGCCGTTGAATTTGGGGATGAGTCTGAGGTCAAATTTTCCTTCAGTTATTATTGCTGAAATAGCTTGTAGTAATTAAGGGTTGCTTCACAGTCATTGAAAAATCCTCAGGGGTTTAGTCAATGTCGACTATGTGGAGAATTCTGTAAACTCGGGTCAGAAAGCTTAATCCAGGACTTTCTCTTCCAAGGAACACTTTTTGTGTATCACCGTCTAGTGCAATTTATATCTTCAATTACCATCAATGGTCTCACCACAAATGTCTCTAACTTAGAAAAGTGCCCTCCTGAAATGTCTCTTCCAATCACCTTGATAGAAAGTATCACACCAACCGCAATGTTTGAGTTCACTACAAACACTGATGCTGTCTCTGTCGCCGGGGCTCTTTTTATGGGCTTAGAGCTTTGCACATGTCCTTGTCAAGTCTCGTCAGTCTCGTAAGAATCAAAGATCGTGAGTTCTTAAAACACGACGTTGGAGCGGCCATTTTCGCCTTTGCATGCCAGGCACACACAAGCACATTTCTCCAGGGGTAAGTTCATTTCTCTTCAACAGTGTAATGTAGATGATAGGGACAAAAACAAAAATGAATCATGATTGAATTGCTAGAGCCTTCACGTGTTGCTTCTCCAACATCTTTCTCTTCTCTGCCTCAAGGAACACTATTGCTTTAAGTGTTTCAGTACACATGTATACCCACCTTTATGGCAGTTGACAGAGTTGTTATGAAAATTCATCATCTTGCAAGAATTGCACAATTCATGCCAATTGACTCCACCATGTACAGCACAGGTGATCTTATGTTGCTTAGGTCAGGTAATATGCTGTGTCCATAACACTAAATTTCTCTCAAATGTTTAGTCATGTATTCAATTGTACCTGGATCCAATTCAGAATATTGTTCCTAATTAGATAAACAAAATCTGTTAAATTTTATTGAATTTTCATTTTGAGTTTCATAATTGCTTGATGTAAATGAAACTTTGATTTAAATTTTTTTGTAAGCTTAGTTTAATTTAGCACAATTCTAGAAGTATGAAACATCTAGTAAAAATTGATGCTTATAAAATTCAATAATTGAAAAATATTCTAATCTCATCCAAAAATTAAATATCTTCTATTTTAGTACACTTTCTTTTATAGTCATTTTTAATTTATATAAATTTAATACTTGGGGATTAAAAAGAATTGTGTTGTGGAAATGGGCAAAAGGCGGAGCAACTGGCAAGTTGCAAAGCCATGTCACAGAATATTGAAAGTCAGAAGAGCACATGAGAACGAAGTAGAGCAATAGATAGAGAAGGGCTTTTGTTGAGCAGAAGCTTGGACCCTGAGAGGCTACTTCTTGCTAAAGGTCAAACAGGTGCATGAGTGAGTGGAGGATAAGGATGGTGACAAGATCAGTGAGTCCCCAAATGGAGTGTGTGGATGGAGTGCTTTACTATGTGAGAGACCTCTGTCCTTTTCCTCATTCAGTGAGTAGTTCTGTGGAGAATGAGACTACAGTATTGAGTAATGATGAGGTATGTGTGCTGGATGACTAAGATGATTACTAAATTGATGATAACCTTAATCATTTGAATGATAGTGATGACAATGAAAGTCAGTAGTGTGTAATAGGATTGCTTCAAGAAGTAAGTGAGCCTGCTCTACCACATCTTCAAATAAGCAGCAGACATAAAAGACAGCCTCAAAGCTGCTAAATAGGTAATGAGATCAGGAGGGAGTATGCAGGATACAGCCTAAGTGACATAAGATCTTCTGAGCTGTGCATAGGAGAGTCAATAAGCATGATCAGTGTGATTTTTGTGAGAGTGAATTTCCCTAATGACTACACCAACTATGATAAAATTGGATAGATGTGCATATTGGGCACTTCAAGCGATGGTGTTCCTTGAAGCTGAAGAAAAGAAAGATGTTGAAGAACCAGTGGTTCATTCTTGTTTTCACCTCTATTGTCTACATTAAAGTAATACCAATCTAACAAAAAAAAGCAAAAACAAACTACATTTAGATAATTGGGTTTATGTCTGGTTTTTCTGTTAAAAGCATCAAACTCTGAACTAAAAATTACCTTTTGTGCTTCTTCAATGAAAGAATCAATACATTTACCATAACTCTGAAAAATTAAACAAAACAAAAAACAAAAACGATTTAACAAGGAAAGACAAAAAATTAAGACAAAAAATAATCTTCAGAATAATATAAAACTGGTTTAAATTATAAAAAACAAAAATAAAAAACAAAAACAAAGAAAAAGTACAATAAATCTGAAATTTTTTTGTAGAAAACTGAAATAGTTTCTTTTAAAAGAGGCCTAAGTTATTCCCAATGGCTTGGAAGACCGTCACAAAAAATACCACCCTGGTGTTAAGTATTTTTATGATGCTATAGAAATTATAGATAAAAGGACATATTTTTCTGGCATGTATTACCTTCATTAAAAATCAACTAACTCAAGATAAAATTACTTGTATGTTACCAATATATTAAGAAAAGAAGATTATTATTTTCTTGCTTTTATACAATCAGATTATTGGTTGTTAATAGTTTTACTTCAACCTTGTCATATCTAGATTATAAGGAAGAAAAGTACAATATAAGATCTGTCTAGAAATGACCAAGAAATATTCAAGGTTTGAGTGTTTAATTCCTGTTGAAAAACAAAAGAGAAGATAACTTACTTTAAAGTTCTGAAGCACTGAAGCAACTCGTCTCATTTTTGTTTTTTCGTTTCTTTGGTGAGCATTTTTAAATTCTTCAATGAGTTCATTTTCTACTTGATTATATTTATCTGAAATAGAAAATATGTCAAACTTTCTTACTGGATTTATTTGTTTGCTAAAACATACAGGGATGATGTAATGATTGATGGCTGTGACAATCTGAAAATAAGTAATACCTATTCATTTACATTTGCTTCAATTTGTGCAGAAGGTTTTTAAGTGTAAAGAATTGAAGACTGACTGATTTTAACAGCATGTCAACTGGTCTAAGATTATTTCATACCTACAGGTTAGCGGGGGGTTGCATTCATATTTACATTTTTTTTGTGTAGTTGGTTCTTAAAGAGTTTTTTTTGCACATTGTCTTATCAAATATGAATGATTTTTAAACAAATCTATTTCAGTTATAGATGGTAATTGAAGTCTGAGTATTTAGTTGACTCATTTGATTCTTAGCTACAAATTATACCAATCTGCACCTGGAAAAAATATCATTCTTGGATGAGGATAACCATTTGATTGTAGAGATATTTTCATCAATGGAAATGATATGCTATTTGATTGTGAAGGTTGATATGCCATTAAGACCAAACATATTTGTTTGCAATGGCACTATTTCATTTTGTTACTGTATTAAAAAAAAAAAAGAAGGAAAATTTAATTACCATTTAAAGAGGATAAACAATACAAACCTGAAATTCTTTGTCTGGCAGTGTCAAACCTAAAAAAATGAATATAAATGTGAAATCAGTGAATGAAGCATAAAAATGGTTTATTTCAAGAAAATATGGTTTATTAATAGAGGATATGAAGAGATTTAACCATTTTTACACTCTAGGTACAGGTACTAAAGTAGAGTCAATAGAAGAGGCAGACAAGTAACATTAAATTTAAGATACCACCAGATTTGCCTAGTCAATAAAAGCATTGGTTAAAGAGTGTCTAGTTACCAGGCAGTCATCAGATCAACACACAGGGTGGGTAGTTTGAAACAAAAGTCATAAACAGTGGTTTAATTGTAGAGGTAGACAAATGATATCAAAAGGACAAATTAACATACAAGATATCCTCTCAGCATGGACAACAGAATGGGAACAATCAACCCCCTCCTATTCTGTGGACTGAATAAAGCATTCAAAATTATGAGAAGGTTATCAACCATATATAAATATATACTTTTACTTTTTGAGAGGTCTTATTGATTTCAAAAGAAATTATTACCATGAGAATGAGGTTTTTTTTTTATTTTTCTATGCAAGGAAAAAAAATGAATTCTAGAAAATAACTTTCAAAGTTTTTTTTAAATTTAATTTTCCTTTTTTTTTAAAATTTGTTTTGCTACTGGAGAAAAAGTCAATGGAAAAAATATTCTCAACTGATGCATTTAAATAAATTATAACGTAAGAAGTACAAATCCTATTGATACTGCCAATTACTGATCTGAATAAAATAAGAACGAGATTAAAATTATGTTTTACTTCTATTTATTTTTACATAAAGTTAAAGTACGGCTTTCTATTTATTTTCCTTTTCAGTTGTAACTTCTACTTGGTTAAATTTGAAATACTAGAGATATCATCCAACACTGAACTGTCAATGAATGATACTTTCCACTTTCCTCAAGACAACCTAATTTTGATTGTAAATTTGTGAATTAGGTATCTGTTCTACTATTACCATCTATTAGGAAGGGTGAATGTATGTACCATTTTAAAGACGTTTTTGTTTTTTACTAAATTGAATTTCATTGTTGCTACAAAGCCGTGTCTTGTTCTCTGTTAGCATTCAACTTTTTTTTACTTTCTTAATTGTGTGGTCTTATCCATCCACTCATCAACTAGTGACTTTGATAAAAAACACAATACAGGCAGATAGGTGGATCAATTGTGCCATCTGATGACATGACCAACTAAGTGGAACAGTCAGCAAATTGAAAGCAGAATTTCCCCCAGGGTTTGAGGAAAGTGGATGTATTGCCACATAAATTATCAACAAAATATTATGTTATGGAATCATAACAAAGGTTAGTGATAATGATATAATAGTGGATTGTCTTTATTCTAGAATAATGACAGGAGTTTTCAAATAGACTTCATCAAAAGAATGTCTATGTGAAAAATAATTTGTCTTTACTGTGATAACCTTTCTTAAATAGGAGAGATTACTCTGTGGCAGCCTGTTCCTACAAACTAGATGACAAGATAAAGGCTAATGACAAAAAACAATCATACAAAGCAAAATATTTCTGAGGTAATATTACAGTTTCTACACATGTACATGTATCTGATTCTAATTGGTTTTAGAGGAACTAATAAGCAACAAAAATCAGCAAATATGGATATAAATGGGTTTATGAGGTTCTAATGATTTCTTTAATTTTCTCTTAATGTTATGCAAAAATAACTTGGTCACTAATGGAAGATTTGTTTTTAGGATATCGTAAATTTAAAGTTGATTCAAATGAATTATTGTTATCCTCAAGTTGAATTACTTAATGAGAGCTTTTATTTGATATATAACATGACTGTATTTGCAATTCTAAATTTTAATAAAAAATGGCCATCATTAATGGTTGGTTGGTTGTGTTTTATTGCATATCAATCCTTGTAGGTTATTTAATATCAAATCCAGTTTACACACACACATGCATATATATGATTTGTAAACAAAGAGTTTGTAGGTAACATTTTCAAATGAGCTAGAGTTCATTTATTTGGACATAGTTAAATTCTTTCAAGTAATGCAATTGATTATTTGCACAAAGTTCAATGGTTTCAAGTAATGATATCTAACACTAATAGTTCTATTTGCACACAGTTAAATGGTTTCAAGTATTGCTATATAATACCAATAATTCAATTTAACATCTGTCATTTGTTTGCATACACTTAAATGGTTTCAAGTATAGTAAATGATTAAATAGTTCTATTTGACCTATAGATGGGACCCTAACTACTGCCTCTGGTCAAAGTGGACCTGGTAGTAATAGCAATGAAAATTCCTCAAAGCTATAAGACTGGAGCCTCACCATCAGATGGTTTAGTATCATATCAGGACACTTGTTGAGTGGAGGGGGGGTCTTACTCCCCTGCTGAAGTGCAGTCAGCATATTCAACAGCCCCTGCTGACAGGCTGACCATCATTAATATTTATTGATATTTGTGGCCTCTATGGATAAAAAGAAAACTGATAGTGAATAACTGACCAAATAATGGCCTTTTTCTGTTATTATAACATCTTGGATATACAGTGGTCATATTTGATAGTTACAATATTGGCATGGTCAGGAATAACACCATATTATTCCCTATATTGAAAACTATTACTATGTGAATTTATCTTGAGTGATAGAGGAGATAACTCATTTTATTAATAAAAAGGTATTTTTTCTGGTCCAAAATCCTGATTGTTTTTACTAGTAAATGTTGTACAGGTGAAAAATCAAAATCATTAAGCAACTGCTCAATGGATTTAAAAAGTTCAAAAAAGATTTTTCTTTTCCAAAAAACTTTTTATATACACTAAATCAAATTTCAAAATTGAAATTTTGAATGTGTATTGCTTATATATATATATATATATATATATATATATATATATATATATATATATATATCTGAGGAAAACAGGAAATAAAGCCAACAGTATTGAAATGTACAAAGATGAAAAAACAAGGTTTTCAGCAGATGATTTTATTTATAGAAATATTTGCCAACATTAAATGTTTCAGTTTTTAGACTGTTCTCAGGGCATCTAAGTTACTAAATGAAACAAAAATTTGTTTATTAATACTAGAAGTTTCACCCACATATTTTTTATTACAATACACCAATTGCCTCACATAAATTTGAGACAGAATGTGAGAAACGGAGAGGATGTTTTAAAATTTTCTTATTTTTTTGTTTGTAACTTACAAGCTCTGATGAAGATCTAAAAACCAAAATGTTTAACACTAGCAAATACTTCAACAATATGAAAATGAGTAGAAGTAAAAAAATAAAAGGTCTTCAAAAGAATGGTTTTATTTGAAGGATTTATTTTCAGTTTTTCCATGATATCTTGTCTTTTTTGACCACCCACCCCCCAAAAAAAAGAAGAAAAAAAAAGAACAATCAGCAAAAATATGGACGGTTTCAAAATGATCTAAAAATATAAATGTCTAATGATCTCTGCAAGAAACAGGAAAATCTTTAACCATCTGCATCAATAAGAAAGTCATAGCCATCAGCGCATCAAGCATTCACAGATCTTTCCACCACATTTTCCAGGAATACATAAAATCTTTCTTAGAATTTTCATTGAGAGTCTAAAATTTTCAGGAGATTCAACTTTAAAAACAGCCAGGTTGTTGGGAATGGATCTTCGTAATAAAAAATGCATATCCCACAAAATGGCTGAAAAACTCAGAATGAAAATATCTGATTTAAACATTTACATTTCCAAATCAAAATACAAATTACAGTTTTTATGTAACAACAGCAGATTAAAATACATTGGGAGGAATGATCTTATTTAAAAATTTTCAAACAATCAACTCAGCACAGTTGAAACAGAAGACCTTCACTTTGGTCTTGAATTTGCTACAGGAGTAATAATGAACTTAAACTATAGACACAATGATTCAGATTTCAACAAAGGATTTATACAAAGACAACTTGCAGCAACTGCTAATGTTAACAGATGACCTAGGGGACACATAGCTGTATAAAAAGATTTGTCCAGGAATTATAACACCTTTTGATGAAGGTGGTGGTGTCTTCATTATGGATTCTTCTCATTATAACAACAAAATAACAGAATTATTAAATGACAAAAACACACACGAACAAATTTCTCTACAACAAATGAATGAATATTCTTATTCATAATATCATTAATGTCCTATAAAAAAACTAATCATTAAGGACAAATTCTGGTCTTCATTAATTGATTATCATCCTATCGTCCCTAAAACTTATGGCCTTTCTAAAACCCATAAACCTGGAATTCCTCTAATTATTTCTGGGATTGAATCTGCACCCTCCGACATAATATCAAAAGATTTTTTTGTCAAAGTATTATTTCCTCTCTTAGGCATGATAAGTAGTTGCACATCATGAACCATGGTGATTTACTCAAAAATCATTAATTCAAACATGAAAAACGAATTTCTAGCCAGATCCGACATAAAATCATTATACACCAATATTCTGCTGAAAAAATGTGTCAAACATTTAGAAACAAAATAATTAAAATTTGCACATTAAGCATTTTTATTATATAATAGTATTTTTTATAAACAAAAATCTGCCTTTAAGTAAGGTCCACACATGACTTTTCCTTGAATTTCTAGAATCTGGTCATTTTAAATTTATTATACCCAGAGCTGTTGTATGTAGGTTCTAGCTGGTTGTCCTGTGAAGGGGTCCACAGGAGTATGTCACTTATGAGTTTGTCCTAACTTCTCCAGCAGTATCCTGCATGTCTGGTTCGTCTAATTAGGGTAGTTTTCGTGATGGGTAGTAAGTGGCCGTACAGCCGCTGCTTTGTGGGGTGCTGCCTCCAGGACTTGTTCAGTACAGCTCACAGCATTCTTGTGTAGTTGCCATCAAGCTTTTTCTCCATATGTTTAGTTAGCGTCCATGTAGTGCATCCATACAGCAGTATGACATGACCGCTGCTTGGAAAAAACTGCGTTTCATTTTATCGGTCAGGTTTAACTTCAATATGACTGATAGCCTATTGATAGCTGTCCATGCCTTTGCTTGTTGCGTGTTGATGTCTGTCGGTTGCTTCCTAGGTAGATGAACTTGTCAACTAGTTTCTGAGAGCTACCGTTTAGTGAGGAGATGTCACTTCTTTGATTAAAGTACATATATTCTGTCTTATATAACCCTTACATCCATAGTGACCAAGATATACAATGGTCTACTATGCAACCGCATAGAACCCGAAATTGAGAACATACTTAGGAAGAACTAAAATGGCTTTTGAAGAAATAGATCTACGACATCACAAATTTTGACAATCCGTTGACTTCTTGAAAGTGTACGTGCAAAAAACCTAGAGGCAACAATATTATTTGTCAACTCCGCCAAGGCCTTTGACTCCATACACAGAAGAAAAATGGAGCAAGTACTACTCGCCTATGGCTTACTCAAAGAAACTGTCGCAGCCATAATGATGCTATATAGAAACACAAAAGTAAAAGTCTGCTCGCTGGATGGAGACACAGACTACTTCAATATTGTAGCAGGTGTGCTGCAAGGAGACACATTCGCCCCATACCTGGTTATCATCTGTCTAGACTACATGCTTAGAACATCTATTGATAAAATGAAAGAAAACGGTTTCAAGCTAACCAAGGAAAGAAGCAGAAAGTACCCTGCACAAACAATTATGGACGCGGACTATGCCAATGACATAGTGCTTCTGACAAATACACCAGGCCAAGCCGAAACTCTGGAATGAGCAACTGTAGGCATAGGCCTCCATGTCAATGCACACAAGATGGAATAGATAGATTAAACGATATTAAACCTACCTTTAATTTTATTTATGAACTACAAAATAATGCCTTACATTCAATTTTACTGATAAATTATTATTTATCAGAAAAATAAACTAATGAATAAATTTATGAGCCCAGAAGAGACTTAAAAAGAGTAGACATAAATAACAGTTTGATCAAATATAATTTAGAAAGTAATCACAACTTTAATTTTAAAGATTCCAAGATCTTAGTTAGCATATATAATAACAAATTGTTGAATCTAGTATCATTTCAAACCATAATACAATCAAACAGAGACCAGGTCTTTTCAATTTGTTTCTTCATTTGGTCAGATTGGAGCCGAAAAGTTTACAAAATCCCTTATTTAAAATAATTCATTGTTTATATGTATTTAGAAAGAGAGATAAACAGATAGTTGAAATAAACAGACAAAAATAGAAAGAAGAATAAAGATGAATAGATATAATATAGAATGCTTATATATGAACTGAATAACAAATATTAACATAGATAGATAAATCTGATGTGGATTTTTTAAAAATAAATTTTAGAACATTAATTACATCACACAAATTTGAAACAGCATACTACTAACAAAAATAGAATATTTTAAAACTTTCTCATTTTTTTGTTTCATTTAATAACTTACATGCTCTGAAGAAGATCTAAAAATTGAAATGTTTAATGTTGGTAAATATTTTTACAAATAAAATCATCCTATGAAGATCTTGAGTTTTTTCATCTATGTACATTTTTATAAATATGATAACCATATTTTATATATACAACTTGGAAGAAATACAAAAAATTTATGAATAAAAAATGCATGTTAGATTATTCTTAAAGATATTTTTGTTTTTTCAAATTTTAATTTACTTAAGTAAACTTGATCTTAAACAAAATTACTTTGGAAAGGCCTAGTCTACTTTAAGAATGGCGGACTCTCACTAGCATAATAATTAACATACTAGATTTCTACGTCGAAGTAAGCAAGTTTGTACTCCAGTCAAACTATTGCATTCACTTTCAGACTTAGGAAAGGTATGAACCCTCTTATTCCCCAAGTTATGGGTTAAATAGTACCACTACTGTTCTACAATGATGGCTTTGGTATTAAATAACCAACAAATATTGATATGCCATTAAAAAAAGAAACCAAATCAAACTAACTTTAAGAATTGTTTTTAAAACAGAACAATTCCAAGTGTTTTTATTATTTTTGATATGATATAAATTTTGTAATACAAAAATTAGTCAAATGAATGACCTCTGAAATTAAAAGTTAATCTTTATGAAAACTCCAGCAACCACAGAAATTTACTCATCAAAAAATATTTGATAATAGTGTGATTCATAGATCTAACTTAAATATACAATATTACATAGAAATGTTTTTAAAAATATTTTCTATCAAACAATTTTAGAACAAGAGACAAAAATAACACTCAAAACATTTGTAGATAATGAATATTTGATTTAAAAAATAAAAAAAGTTTATTTGTATTATCTGATCACTGATACATTATGAGGATTATTTTTGTTAATCCAACAGATTTTACCTACAACACCTGTGTACATTCTTTATTCTATATAAACATACAAGCTATATATAACAATTGTAATAAAGTGTATAAAAGAGAGATATGTGCACATGATAAAATATTGCTTACTTCTGGCCACTTGGCAATTCTTGAGCAATAAGATGCAATTTTTGGATGATGTCAGCAGCTAATTGAAGCTGAAGAATAAAAGACAAGGTTTTTGAAAATTAGGAAATAGATTGTGGTTTTTTGAAAAATTCTTAAGATTAAAAAGGATATAGTACAGATTCACATAATTCTTTGTACTTGATGTTGGCACAAATCCTAGAGTAAAATCAACAATAAAGTTGTTACAAAGAAATGAAGTGTGTGAAAAAGGAAACATTTGTATTTTGTTATCAGTTTTTTTACTTGATTTTATATTCAAGCTACTTAAATATAAAATCAGGGAAAAAAACTCATGTTTTTATAAATATTTTTATACAATGTTGAAAAAAAGAAAAAGCACAGTTTGCATTAAGATCATATTTTAATATTGATGCAACATAGATATACTGAAAAAGGTTTAAGATGTTTGAGGTTTTTTGAATCAAGCTTCTAGAAGTTTATTCAAATCATTAAAGTAAAATTTTCAAAGTCAAAGAAAAATGCTAACTTACTTGGCAAGGATCAGTGAATATTGCACACTTAAGAGGTTCATCAGATAAGAATTCAGAAAAATAGTTCATTAATCTCTGGGCCTCAACTGCACATGCTCTTGGGGTGTTGACACCTTCCAATTGGTCTCCTAAATGGACAACTTTAGTGGCAACAAAGTTAATTCTCTCATCTAGTTCTTGGAATTTGGAGTAAGAACTCTGAAAATAAGACATTGGACCAGAAAAATGCTAAGTAATTAAGGAAAAAATAGAAACCAACTGTTACTCTAATTCCATTCATTTCTAACAACATTCTTCAGAAAATAAAGTATTTTTTATGAAGAGTAAGACTTATTAGTTTAATTTTCTAATTTTTTAAAATTTTTTAAAATGAATTACATTGAAACCCATTATAATAAAACCATCATCTAGACATGCTGACAGCACAGATTTCTTTGACTCTTTTTCACCATCCATCCTCATCATCCACTTCTCTTGCCAGGTCCTCTAGACTACATTCAGTGTCTGCATAGAGCTGATGTAAGTAAGTCTTTGCTGGTTCGCCAACACTGGTGGGTCCATGTGTAGGAGATCATAGGAGAATGTTGCTTATGAATTCATCGTGGTTACTCTAGCTGTGTGCCGCATATTTTGTCACATTTGTATGGTTTGTGAGATGGAAGGTAAGTAGCCACACAGCTTTTGTTCTGTGAGGTGTTGCTCCCAGGAGATGTTTAAAACAACATGCAGCCTTCTTATTCTTGTGTAGCTTTTTCTCCATGCATTTCATTATTGTCTATGTGATGTACCAATATAGTCACAGCTTGGAAGAAATCCCATTTTATTTTGCTGGAGATCAGATTTCTATATAATCGATAACCTATCAATAGCATTCCACACCTTCACTAGGCATATGTTGACATCATTTTCAAGTAGATGAGATATTGGTGCCGAGGTATGTGAATTTGTCTATTAATTTTAGAGGCCTGTCACTTAAAGTGGAGATGACTTCTTATTTGTAGAGGCTAATGTTTCCTGTTGCTTTCTCCAGACTGCAGCAGGGATTCACTTTGGGTTAGATTATTTGTGAGGAGCTCTAGATTGTTTAGTCTGCATCTGTTATAGTTTCTGAGGGATATCATTTGCTTCTTTCCTTTTTAACACAAAACTGTTTTCTTTTATTGGATCTATTGATGTTTGAAAATCATAGTCTTGGCAGATTTTAAACATATATGACACTAATGTATCATCTTGTAAAACTCAAGGAATAATGTCAAAGAAGTCAGTATCACCATCTGGTGAACAAACCATTGCGTTTGTGTTTTTGTAAAGCATCATTATAGCTGTAATAGTTTCTTTGGGAAGATTATATGCTAGAAGTATTTGCTCCATATTTCTTATGTGTAAGGAATTAAATGTTTTAGAGAAATTTACGAACAGCATTGTTGCTTCAAGATCTTTTGCACATACTCCTTCAATAATTTGACATATAACCAGGATCTGTGAAGTTGTGGATGCTTTTCTTCAAAAACTGTTCTAATTTTTCCTAAGAATTTTTCAATTTCAGGTTGGATACAATTGAGAAGCATTGCTTTATAATCCTTAGCAACTATAGAAGTAATACTTCTGTAGTTCTTAGTGATTCTGAGGTTGCTTTCTTAGATAAGGGAAAGATACAGCCTTTTGTTTATTTTTTCCAGTAGTGCATCAATATCTTTTGCCATAAATTGTTCTAGTTTGATGTGTAGTTGGCCATTAATAATTTTTTGATAGGTTTATCAGTAACTTCAGGAAGGTTTCCCCAGCAGAGTCTTAAATATTTTTTCCACTTCTGTAGTCTTTCTTCTTAGCTGACAGCTTTTAGTTTTGTTCTCAAGGAGCTCTGCCTTCTGCTCACTTCATTTTCTCTCTACCATGCTAATTGTGATTTTCTATCTTCTAAGTTTATTGATTTGGCTTTGAATGTATTCTAGTTGTTCTTTTTGGTATGTGCGACTAAGTTCACTCTGGGCTTTCTTAAGTTTTTGTGTATGAGCATTTATTGGGTTTCTTTTATCAAGTAAGAATGCTTTTTTCATGCTACCTCATTTTTCTCCAACTGCTATTGACTCCCATGAAATGCTACATTTGGGTCTTGGTTTAGTTGGTATGCACTTAACTGTTGTTTCTATATGGGTGGTAACAAAATTCTCATATTTGTCATTCGGAGTATATCTTTCAGATGTCTCTTAAAGAGTATTAAAGCTGTTTCTTACAATCACTGTATATTGATTTTTTTTGGCAAGTAACGACCAGTCATATCATGTAGCTTTAAATGTTTGTTTCTTATTTCTGTGTAGACTCAGGTGAATCTTTGCAAAGACAATTCTTTGATCAGAAAATACTCCTTTAAAAGAGTTTATAGTTCAAAGAGCTATTTATCTATTTCTTGCTCATGCATATAATCTAGCTGTATTTTAGAGTTATTAGGGTAGGAGTAGGTCTACAGCTTTCTCTTATTTTTTTTGTGTGACTTATACATAATTGGGATAAAGTGACCTTTTTCTTTCTGAAATCTGGTTTCCATTCTCCTATATTGAGTTTTATTAAGAGTTTATTATATATGTTGTCACTCCAATTTTGTTGCCATTTTCTTTTTATTGAAGAACATATTGATTTTGGTCTTCAAGTCTGTATATGGGATTTTGAAGCTGTCCGAGATCACTTTTAGTGCTGATAATGACAAATGACAAAGCTGACACAGCAGCTTGCTGCATCAGCTTTGTCATTTCCTCTTATTCCTATGTGGCTTGGAATCCAGCATTGGATTTTTTTGATACACGGTGTTCAGACTGTTTAGCATTTTATTGATCAAAGGGTTATCAATTTTTAAAAGTTTTATAAGTAGTAAGACTGAGGGAGTCTGAGAAGATTATTAATTTTTTTGCTTTTGTCCTCGGAGTACCAGGTCTATTGCATTGACTTCTGCACTAAAAATAGAGGTTTCTTTTAGGAGACTTCTCTTGACAATTTTCTTGTTTAGTACAGTTGCAGTTTTATCATTATCTTTGGATTTATCGGTAAAAACATAGGAATGATTGGGATATTGCTCCATGATATTCTGGAGTTTTTCTTGATAAGTAAGCTTCCCAAAATAAACATTCACCCTGCTACTGTCCAGGATCACTTCTGGTTGTTTAAATGTTCAAGGAGGTGTATTGGGTAGTATCATGTAAATTGGTGAGAGGGATTTGGGATTCTTTGGAGATGGGTTTTGTACAGAGGCTGAAAGATTTTATTAATTTTCCTTTTTGTTCAAATAGCTTGGTATACTTTGGATTAAAGGTGCAATCATAAGCTGGATTGGATAGGCAAGATTTAACTTTTAGGTAGAATTGTAGGGGAATTTTTTCACTTTGAAGTTTTAGAGGTGTTTCAGGAGCCTCAGCATATAAGCTTTCCACTGGAGAGGTTTTGACGGCTCTCAAGACTAAAGTCTCCATTGTATATAGCATCTCTTTGAGGTAAGACCTGACTGATCTGTATACAAAGCAACCATAGTCTAGTTGTGAGCGAATTTGTGATCTGTAAAATTTGAGAAAGGTTTGCCAGTCAGCTCTCCATTTTGTGTGGGCCACTACTTGTAGGAGCTGTAGTACTTTGTTGCATTTTGATTTCAGGTGTTTTATGTGAGGGGCAAAAGAAAGTTTTCTTTCCAAAGTGAGCAGAAGTGCACACTGGGTTTTTGATTTTCAGAGTTTGAAACTGTTGTTTGTTACCCATTTATTGATCTTATTTATGTTCAGTTATACTTGACATTCCAGTATGTGGATGTACTTGGATCTGTAGCATATCAAGAGATTGTCAACATACAGGTCCTGTCAGGACTTAAGCATTTAATGATGCAGTTGATTTTTATACTAAAGAGGGTGGATCCAATATGGACCTTGAAGCTTCTGTCTAAAAGAAAGGTACTTAGTATACCTGGTAGTCTTCCTCTTAGGCTCAGATTGTGTAGATCTCTTATAATGCTATACTTCCATGTTGAATCATAGGCTTTTTCCAGGTCAAAAAAGATTGCTATCAGGTGCTTTTTTTTTTTTTTTTTTTTTTTTTTTTTAAAAAAATAAAAGCTTCACTTATGAAGGTCTCTAGATGAATCAGATGGTCTATTGTTCCTCTTTTCTTACAGAACCTAGATTGAAGGTCGGTTTGTTTGTTTGTTTGGGTTTCATGGTATATCAACTTTTGTCGGTTATTTAATGCCAAATCGATTTTCATACAAATAAACAGTTTTATTTCAAACAATTAAATTTAGCATAAGTATACAGTTTAATTCTCAAAAACATTTCTATTTCAAGCTATTCAGTTTAGTCAAACAGTTCTAATTAAAAAAAATTCAGTTTAGTATAAGTATAGTTTTTGTTTACACACAGTTAAATATCAAAACAGTTCTATTTCAAACAATTCAGTTTAGTGTAAGTACAGTTTCAATGTCAAAAACAGTTGTACTTCAAACAATCCAGTTTATCATACAAAAACGGTTTCATTTAAAACAATTCAGTTTAGCAGAAGTATGCAGTTTAAATTTCAAAACAGTTGTATTTCAAGCAATTCAGTGTAGCATAAGTACATAGTTTAGTTTTATTTGACCCATAGATTGGACACTCTGAAGGTGCTACCACTGAGTCAGAGTGGACCTAGGAGTGATGGCAATGAAGGGGTACTCCGCATTCCCTAAAGCTCTGCCATTACTGGAACCTCACAATCAGACTGTTTAGTGTCATATTCAGGGCACTTGTTGGGTGTGTGTGTGTGTGTGTGTGTCTTACTCTTCTGCAGAGAAGCAGTCGGTGTATTCTACAGCCCAATCCGACTGGGCAATGAAGGTCAGTGATTAGTTTGTTTGACTCTAAGAACCATGTCAATCTGTTGCTGATCATACATTCCATAGTCAGAGCAATGGGATGGTAGTTATCAGGATTTGTACGATCTTTTCTGTTTTTAGGAATAGGAATGACTGTTTCCACGTGTCTGGAAATTTGTTGCTCATCCATATATTGTTGTAAACCTCCAGTTGATATATCATGGATTCTTTTAGGAACTCCTAGTGTATTTTGTCTGAACCAACAGTTGTAATATGGGCTTTTCTCATGGAGTCCATCAGTTCTGGTAAGGCGAACAGCTTGTATGTTTCTGAGTTATTGAATTTGAATCGGAGTTTGACTTTTTCAGCTTTTTGTTTGATATTTTAGGAATTGTTGGTGGGTTATTTTGGCTGGATGAGTTTTTTGAAAAGGTTTGCATTGTCCTATTTAGTAGTTATTTTGATATGGTTAGTGGAGAGGTGTTTTAGGGGAGTTGATTGTTGTTTCCTGGAAATTTTGTGGATCATGTCCCAGATGGTTTTTGATTTAGTAGAGGAGTTGAGTTTACAAACATAATTTTGTCAAGAGTTCCTCTTGGCTTTCTGAATTATTTTCTGAGGGTTTGCTTTGTGATACTTGAATTGAAGCTTTAAATTTGTACAGAGCTGCTCATCATAAACAAATAGCTTTCTTGCAATCTTCATCAAACTATGGTCTGTTCTGATTTTGTGGGGCTGAGTTGTTTAGGATGCACTTCCTGGCTATATCAATGAGTTTGTTTGAAAAACTCTTTTTACATATATCGAATCCAATAGATTATGAATTAGATATTAATTTTGGTGTAGTCTCAGACTTTTCTATTTATAAACAAACTTCTTTAAAAAGATTTAAAAAATTTTTCTATATAACAATACTATTGCTTTTATAAAAAATTTCTTAAAATAATTTAAAGTTTCCTTTAGTCAATGAAATAACTTTGATATAGATTTTAAATAAAATTCAAATTAAATGTACACTGCTGCAAGGGAGGTAACTATTAGTGATTCATAGATCTTTTGAAAAAAAAAAAAGAAATAAAATAATATATATTACTCAAGAAATTGCTTTATAGATATAATCATCCTAAATTGATATTATTTATTGGTCTAGATATCTTGATACTAACTGATTAACACGATGGATATGAATTCCTACATCAACTGAAAACTTTCAGAATTTAAATAAACTTAAATGTACCAATTAAGTTACACACACACACATTATATATATATAAAATATTAAAAAGTATAGAAAATTTGAAAAGTCTTTTTAAAAGTGAAGTTTGTTTATAAACAAAAGTTTGGGACTACAATGGAAATTAACGGATTAATATCTAATTCATAATCTATTGTTGTTGTTCATAGAATATGTACATATTTGTTGGAAGATGTTTGTGAATTCTCAATATTTTTAATATGTATATTATGTACATTATTAAATGTTCCTATGAATGTAAATGAGTTTATCTTGTCTTTCTTTCTATTTATTCAGTGTTTGTGCATCATTGGATATACTAATGTTAATACTGAACCTTGGTGAGTGGGGATTTGACTAAATATCCTCTCTAGCACCAACCAATGCAATGCCTTTATTCAAAATCTTTCATGCATCTATTGAGTGGACACCTCACCTTTATATGAATTACTCTAGATAATTTACCAATATGCATTGTATGCATCTAGGGGTAGAGAAGAGTGATGAAAAGAAGTTACCTGATTTTTCCGTTGTAATTCACTCACTCGTTGCCAGTGTCGTTTCTCTTCTTCCCTACAGCTCATCTCCAGTTTCTCAATTTTCTTGTGCATCTGCAAATTCTTTTCACGTAGGTCCCTAATCATTCGTTCAAAAGCTGCATGCAGACTCATCGGGTCAAATTCATCACAATTTGTCTGTGCTCTAGTACCCATCGTACGCCATGCAAGACGTTCCACGAATTCATGGGCATTAAATGGTTCCTGAAGTTAGAACAAATCAAATTTAATTAATGAAAAGATTTAAAACATGTAACCAAAAAGTGCACATGGTAGAATGGATAGTGTCAAAGTAAATGAACTTGATGACCCAAATTCAAAACCTGGATGTGGCTGTTTGTGTTTCAGGTCATGCCTTCAGGAAAGGTACGAATCTATCCCTTCTCTTCCAGTTATGAGTAAGATGTTATTCCAGTTTAAAAGGTAAATTCTATATTCCACCACAAAAGAAGAATTCCAGTTTAGAGACAATCTTGGATTGATATGGCAAAATTGTAGTAACAACAGATCAACTGAAAATATTCTATATGGATGATCTTCTCATCCCATCAATGAATATTTGTGTCATCATATTCAGAAGCCAGACGATATCATGCAGCAAAATTACCAATCAGTTTCTATTCTAATCCTCACAGTCGCTTTGTGCAATCTATCATAAAGAATTTTTTTGAATCCAACAAAATCAAATTTTTCCTCCCATAGATTCCATTTAAATAATGAGCAAATATTTTCTTTATTTTTGATTCTTGTAATATATCCATTTTTTATCATCTACAGCTATTTTTTCTCAAAATAAGGTAAGAGTGTAAATACAGAATGATTGATTGATTTTAACAGCATGTCAATTTATCTAGGGTTATTTCATGCCCAGAAGTTATGGAACTGCATTCATTGTATGTTCATATTTACATTTTTTGTGTACTTGTTTCTGATGGGTTTTTTTTTGCACACAGTCCTATCAAATATGAATAACTTTTAAACAGATCTATTTAACTCATAGAGGTACTACTACACTGGGTCAAAGTGGACTTGGAAGTAATGGCATTGAAGGGATAATCTTCATTCCTTATCAGATACTGATGAGTCACTCTGTGAGGGTCATGTAATACACAAACTATCTCAATATCATCAATAAGTTATCCTACAATAGTGTCAGAGAGCATTCATGGCATAACAGTTTGGTTTCTTTGTTTTAAGGGCAGATCAACCTTTGTAAGTAATTCAATGCCAAAACCATCCTTGTAGAAGAACAGTAGTGATACTATTTACACTATAGCTGGTGGAATAAGAGAGTTGATACCATTTCTAAGAGTATTAATCTCAAACTGAATGTAATAGCATGACTTGAGTTCAAACTCACTTATGTTGCAGTCCAGTACATTAGCCAATATGCCACAGGGACTTCCACTGCATCATATAATGGTTATTGTGATAAGAAAATGAACTTGGTGAGCCAAGTTCTAATCTTGGATTAGGCTGCTTACATTTCATTTTATGCTAATGCCATTTGGATGATGAATGAATCCATTTCTTTTCCTCATGTCAAGCTATGAGTAAATAGTAGAGCATACTGGGTTCTTTATTCTTGGTATGGTAAACACTGAATTCAAACAAGTTTAAAAACTGACCTTGTGTTACATCCAGCCCATGGCAGAGGGGTTTGGTAAATATGTACCCTATAGTAGTGTTCATGTATGCAATCAGTCACCAAGTTACATCAAAGCCATGCAACCAAATAGCTGAATGCATTTACAAACTGACATTGTTCATTCCAAAAGTCAAAGAAGCTTCCCATATTTCAGCCCTTCCTCAAAGCTCAATATAATAACCCTTTTGTGTGTCAATGTATGAGGTTGTAATCGTTTTGGATGTCAGTTTACCATATGTGTTCAAAAAGTATCTCGTATTTACCAAGACAATAAATAAAACGTTCATTTTCTTCGAAATAGTCCCATGGCATTCAACACACATGGTATGAAGCTGCACAATCATATTTTCTTCAGATCTTCCCCTTCAAATAATTTTTTTATTCAAGCTGTGTGTCGCAGTGGCTTAGTGGATAATGTGCAGGATTACGATATTGTAGTAAACGATTTCGAACTGCTATTACGTTCACACTGGGACTAATACTCTTATCCTCCCAGCCACTGGTTATAGAGTGCTTGTATCGAATTATTGAGAAAAAAGTCTATAAATCAACACGCGAAATCAGTGTCGTCATTGTTGTTATTTCTTCTTCGTCAACATCAGTTTCGTTGTAGTTGTTTCTCTTCTTCGTCGGAGTTTGTTTAATCCTCGCAGCTGTTTCTTTCACGTCCTTCAAATATGATTGTTCTTTTTGGAATGTAATTTACTAAGCTTTATTTTGCTTAGATGTGGCACAAGGCCGCATGAATGGGGTACCAAGTGAGACTCAAACTCACTCGTGAAGGTTTGCAAGTCTAGGTTGCTAACCATTACACCACCCCAGACGCCTTTATTTTTGGAATGCTCTCGAAGCAGAAATTTGTCATGTTATGTAGAGCCGAAAACTCGCTTATGCAAAATAGGGTTCATTTGCATGAGTAGAATTTCGGCACTGCTCAGCCATCACTGCGACCAGGTGTTCACGCGGGTCATCTTTTGCATAGATAACATACCTGGGACGGCCATTCTAACTAACGGCAGCCGGTGGTTCACTCTGCCTTTTGCTTCCGCTACAGTACTACTATTATTCTTTCACGAGGTTGGCTTTGGCATTAAATAACCCATCAAGGTTGAAATGCTATTAAAGAACCTGAGCCTCCTCAACAGGGGATACAGTCAGCATATTCTAAGTCCTGGTAAAAGATACATGTAGAGATGTTAAACTTGAGATCAGAAAATAGTGTCGATGTGCGAAGTGAAATTTAGACAGACACAAAATTAGGTATAAGCAGGCAGCAGTTTTACTCTTGGGCAGGTTTCGTTAAACAAGGTTCTGCTTCTTTCTTGAACCAGACATAAAACGCTTTTGGAGAACGACTGAATGACCGAGTTTATTTTTTTAGTTTATTTACATGTAAATTGGTTTCTATGTTGTATTTAATTCCTATCCTCACATTTACTCAACAAATAAAAATAATATTTAAATATTTTAAAGTTTTCTCAAGAGGCTAAACAATCTTAATTATTTACTTTTTAGTTTCACAAAAAATTAATTTTTCTTCTTTTTTAGATAAAATGGAAACAAAATGTTTGGAAACTTATAATAAATGAATAAATAAACGAACACTGCTAATTTTTAAAACTGCATTTATTTTGGCATGTCACACCCCCATTTATTTGTAGGGTGAGGATATTTTAATAACCTGTCTCATCGTTTTTGAAACTTTACAGAACAAAATAAAAAAAAAAGATTGTTATTTTGCTTCAAAGCATAATTTATCAGGGATTATTTTATATCTTAGTAAGTACGCATTAACAGAAAATAATACCTTCAAAAAGTAGAAAATTAAACTGAATTTAATTAATCTAATTTTCTCAATTTTCTTAGAAATGCAAAAGAAAAACAATGTTTTGTGGCTGAACAAAAAGTACCCCAAAACCCCACTAACGACTATTATTAGCTTTTTCTAATTTTAACAGCTTTTTAACTTTGATCAAATAATCAAAATAATGTTAAAAGTAAATAAAAAATAAACTTACTTGCTCTAATTCTTGATATAACATCGCTGCAGTTGACGACGATGAAGACATTTCCTTTTTTTTTTTTATTCTGCTTTATATATATATATATATATATATATATATATATATATATAAATTTTACTTACAATTACTTAAGATTTGTCTTCTAAAGAATAGTTCTTCGATCTCTTACAGATGAATCATGGGACTGACATAAAATAGTCCACAGCACGAGAGAGAAACAAGGCGAATACATAGAAAATAAATAGATTTAAATGATTATTCGATAATTTAAAACACGATCCCCAGTAATGGTTTTGTGAGTCCTCCTTTACTTAAAATCGTAGTTATCCTTTTTTCGATTTTATTACTGGTATTGCATCAGATAAACACAACACTCCTTAATCCTTTTTGAGATAATAAATGGAAAGTAAAGACTTTCATTTAAAGGGAAAACATAATTAAAGTGAAGAGAGGCCGTTTTAAGTTTAGCAAACGTTGTTCTTGTTTTATGGAAGAATTCATTCTCGATAGACACAAACACTCTGGCTTAGAACAGCAAAACACGGGAGATAACTGGGTTATATATTAACTCTCCGCACATTGGTAATTTTTTTTCTTAAACTAATTAAAAAAAAAAATTCGATTTAAAATAATCTTTTTAAATAAATTCTTGAACATTTTTGGTTAAAAACAATATATATATATATATATATATATATATATATATATATATATAATTATTATATAAAAATTTATATAAAATTTATAAATAAATTTGTATATAATAAATTAATATTAGTGATATTAATTTATTTTTATCATTTTAACACTATTATTATAAATTTTAACACTATTATTATAAATTTCAACCATTGTACCATTTTAAATAAATTATTCAGAAGTAATTAGCATTTACAAAACTGTTATTTAAAGCAATGGAACAATTGTTAAAATATTGACTATTGTTTTTATGACTTTAAATTGATCAATATTTTGAACTTTATTTCAATTGGTAAAACCTCCTAACTTATTTTTTTAATTATAAAACAATATTAATTTTGATTCTTATTGATATATGTTATAAAAGTTGGGAACCATAGTCCTCAGTGATCCGAAGGCTCCCTATTTCACCGAGGTGTAGGGAAGAGCGTTATTCCTTTCCGTGAATTGCTTCACATTACCCTTAATCCATACCTTATAATGCTGAGTGTTAAGTAAGGAGGCAACAAATATCATTTTTTGAGTCTTTGGTATGATCCGACCTGGTATTGAACCCCGATCTCCCGGGCCTTTGGTGAACACTTTAACCACTAGGCCAATGGACCGATCATGTATGTAATAAAATTATTAAATTCCATTATACCTGTTTTTTTTCCTAAAAGAACGTTTCTTTTTGTTGTTTTTTAAAAAAATATTCTGGTCGTGGCTAGACGTACCAGACAAGAAATTCACACACACACATACATACACACACGCGCGTGAGCGCGCGTAATACCGTATTCGGGTCATAAAGCGTATCGGATTATAAAGCGCAATATCAATGAACGTGCCTATTTTCATACATAAGGTGCACCAGAAATAAGCGAAATAAAAACGTAATAAGCGAAATAAAACGTGTGTTAGATAAATTGAACTTGATTAAACTTATTCTCAATAACTCTCAACATTATTCAGTTGTAACACAAAACATAAAAAAATACACTCACTTTTTCTGTTTATTCCTCTTCCATAAATCTATCAAATTTTTAGTGTTTTGGGAAATGGTTAATTTCTCTAACACTATAAATTATTTGGCAACACAAATGAATAACGAAACTTCTTTTAAACAACACAACAAAGAAAGGTTTATTATCGTAGCAGGTGTAAAGGAGTAAGAGTGTAGCAGAAAGAACCTTGTATTTTTGTTTGGCGCGTAATTTAATTTGACCGTTAGGATCACCGAATATTTTCACCCAATCAGGATGACTTGTCCTATTCAACCCGAACCATCTTTCCTAGCAGCACCAAGAATTGAAGAAAGCCCGCGAAACACTCTCTTCCTTAGAAATCTTCAATAGGAACGGACGTCTTACCGTCTGCTCTTGAATAGCGGTAGCAGCATCATACCACTATGAGGAGAGCCATCTAGTTTATGGACCCCTTGCGTCTATTCTTCTAGACTAAGGGATCCTTGTTAAAAATAAATTACCTACCTTCTTTCCTTCCAACGAGACTCGTAGCCTATCAGCGTAAACCCCTTACTTCATGCTGCCATTAAAACCTTCATACAAAACTTAACGACGTCTTCGTTCTTTATTTCCCATCAACATTTAGCGAGGGGATAACAACCAACGTAATACCAACATAACCAACGTTATACCAACCCAACCAACGTAATACCAACATAACCATCATAAAACCAACTTAAACCTAAAACCTAATAATAACATCCCCATCGCTAAAAGGGTGAGAAAGTGTCCCTTTTGGTGTCGCTGGTCAGTATGTTGGTCCTTGGTTTGTAGGAAGCGTGTTCTTCAGCGATGGGGTTCCAAGTGGAATCAGTAGCAATGGATGTGAGAGATGTCTGTTCGGGCTGCTGGCTAATTACTCTCTAAGGTTGTCTACTCTACCAAAAGGGACTAGAAAAAATAGTTCTAGAGGAAGAAGGAATCATTGCGCTCTGTCTGGATGGGTCAATTAGTGGCCGAATCGCTTGGCGGGGGCATTGATTCGCGAAAGGAAATAGATCTGTAGCTGCTACAAATTCTTCATATTCAGTATCTGAGTTTAACAGTTGGGCAATTTCAGCATCAAGCATGCCCGGATTCCTCTCGTCTTTATCCGAGTCAGTCTCGTTGCTGTTACCAGTACTTGGCTATTTCGGTCTTTGTGAAAGCTCGGACGACACTTCAGACTGATACCTTAACCTTGACATCCACGATCCATTGGCAGATGGTGACGTAACTCGCCTGGCGTTGCCTCCCTGTCTTGGTGAATGTGTGTTCGCCTTCTTTCATCCAGCTCGCACTTTAACTTTGAACAACCTGCTGACACCAATATCGAGTGGTTGGAGTTCTTTGGTTAATCCATGGCAAGCACCGAATTAGTTTGCTTCATTTAGGCTTTGACAGAATCGGTGAGATGGACGCGCATGGAGTCGCAGATCAATAGGGACGGAGATTGGTGGAAAAAGGCATCTGGTCTCTTGTAAATTTCTTTCAGCCACTCACTCATTTTCTCCTCGTCCATCCAGCCTTTGTTTAGTTTTGTCCTCTAACAGTGTCGATCTCGCTTTTTTTTCCATCGGAAACTCTTTTTTACTTGGCGCAGGTCATCTTCTTGCTCCCTCCACTTCCGTACCATTGATTCATTAATGTTAAGTTTTCTCGTAGTTGCTGTTATATCAGCATATGGTTGCAAGGAAAGAAATAAACGCAGTTTAACAAAGAACTCGAAGGCACTTAAACATTTTAAAAATTGTATTGGAAACTAATGAGTAGAAAGTTCAAATAGCTGGGTTTGTAAAAACGTGTTGATATGGAATTAAAAAGTAGAAAATATGTCCTATGCTTAATAGAGGTAGGATTGTTGGACGCGGTTAATCAGATGTTACGGATGCGGAGAAGAGAGGAGTGTTCGGTGATTTACGGGTGAGTCGCTTCCTTCAAAACGGAGTAGAGGAAAGTCAATGCGGTTTCGAGTTTCGCCTCTATTTCTCTTTCAGTTGGAGTTCTGGTCCGCGGGCTGTCGTCTGCCTTCTTTTGATCTGGCCCTTCTGTCGAGAAATTTGTCTTTTATATCGTTTTTCTCTTCTGATCGAATCAGATTTTTTTTACCGTGAAGGTCACGGATTGGCAGAAAAATTTCTTTTAATTATTTTTATTTTTTGATAAATTTCATCGACATTTCGCTATGCGCTGATCCCATGCGAAGAAACTCCTTTTTTCCATTTTGAAGAAAGTCTCAGCACCGATAATATCCGGTGAATGCTCTCGTGGGCGCTAGTTGCAATCATTATTTTGTGTGTACAATAAATTAGAAAGACATATCTTTCGGTCATTTAACACTGCTCAACTCCCATGTTCTAATACGTGGCCGATAACCTTTGAAATACGCATCGTAAGCATGTCACTTACCAGATGCCATTTTGGGGTCCTTATACATATATCGTAATATTATCAGTGTGTTGAAGTACAGTACATATTACTTTGCGAGGCTCCTGTAGTAATGTTTACAGAAATCGACATTTTGACCCCCCATGATTTTAAACGCACAGAAAAATATTTAAAGCGAAAATTACTTCTTTTTAATTCATTCAATTCGAAGAAAAGAGACTAAACTTTAAAATGATAATAAAAAAATTAAAAGAAAATCTTCATTATAAAGCACTCAAAACTGACATTAAAAACTCAGTTTTTGAAAAACAATTCCCAAATCAACAGCGAGAGCGACACGATATTCTAATTTAAATTTGTCAAATATACAAAAAAAAAAAAAAAAAATCTATTTGGACAAATGACCTGAATTAAAAAAAAAAAATTATTTAGTCAATCATTAATAAATAAAACCAATATCTAAATAATTACCATTTTATGATATTAAACGAGCATATTGAAACCATGTCACCCACTGTAAAAATTTTCTAAAGTTACGCAAAATTATGTCCTCTTGAAAGGACAGTGAGATCAAAAGGAAATTATCTACACAAGAGATGCTAGTCTGTTGATTAAAGGGAAATCAATTTCATGTCTTAAATATGAGAAGGCGAAATTAGCCTCAGACAAAAGATTTTTGAGCGCCGTGTACAACATAAAATCAGTTCGAGGTCAGTAAGTACAATCAGAAATAATACATAAAGCGGACCGGATTATAGGGAGCACTGTCGATTTTAAGCAAATCAAATGATTTAAAGTGCGCCTTATAACACGAAAAATATATATCAGAGAGAGAGAGAGAGAGAGAGAGAGAGAGAGAGAGAGAGAGAGAGAGAGAGAGAGAGAGAGAGAGAGAGAGAGAGGGGGGGGCAAGAGAGATAACTCTTCTTAATTTTTTTGAATTATTCCCCATGAATTCTAATTTTCGTTGCAGTTTATTTCCAGAGTAAAAACTTTTCTTAATTTGAATCCGGCAGTAACATATAAATTAAAAGCCTTAACAAAACTGATCATCATCATCATTATATTTACTTTTTTCGAGTTTTTCACACCAGCATTAGTCGATGGTTTCTCATTGGAGTTTGAGTGACAGCAAGTCTCCTCAATTCTCCATGACTCTTGTCAGTATTCAAGCCGATCTAAATCATGCTGTAGTTTGGATGGTGTCCACTCGTCCTCTTATTTCCAAGTCCTTCATTCCTAGTACCAATCCTTTTGTAACTGTACCAGGTGCATCAATTACAATTGGTATCCGAGGCACGTGTTCCACAATTTTTTAAATTCCATAACAAGGTCCAGGTACTTATTTTTCTTTTTGCTTTCTTTGAATTTTACTCGGTGATCAACCGGGATACGATTCTGCAAGTTCTCTTTTTTTGTTGATTATTTCTAGATTACGAACACACGAACTATTTTTCGAAAGGAGTTAATTCTGTTAGCTCTTCGGAGACAATATTATTACCACAAGATATTATATTTAAAAGTTCTTTTTCAAAGTATGATGAAGTATCTCATTATTATTTATGCTTGATAGGAGAACTTCCTGTGAACAGAAACACTTCACTCAACTAGCAGAGTAGCGGCGGCCAACGGTATATTAACAAAGAAGGCAGCAACCCAAAATCAACTCGCCACCCGGGCACACCGCCATGTTCGCTGGTACAAGGATCTGGTCGGGTGTGTCCTGGCTTCGGTGGCAATCGGTTGAGGCTATCTCGCATGGGTTCCGGGAAGACGGTATTCATATCAGGCACAGCAAGACCGGCATTTTCAAGCCTCAGGAGACCGTCCACTAGGCTCAAACTCACTTAGGAGGGGCTAGGTTTATCACATGGCGCCTGAGGTGTCCCTTTTTAGGGGAATGCCGACGGGGCCTGAGATATTTTTGGAGCAACCGGGTATGTCTGAGTTACGGCAAATACCAACCCACCACCGGGCACACTTCAGTCGGCTGTGTTCGCCGGTACACGGATGTGGTCGGGTGTGTCCTGGTTGCGGTGGCAGTCGGTCGAGGCCGTCTGACATGGATTCCAGGAAGCCGTCATTCACATCGGGCGCGGCAAAGACTAGCGTCTTCGAGCCTCAGAGGGCCGTCCTCCAGGCTCTAACCCTCCTTGGAGGCGCCCTTTCTGAAGGGAATGCCGACGGGGCCCGATGCATTTTTGGAGCTGCCAGGTGTGTCTGGGCTACAGCCCGGCGCCAGGACCCACCTAAAACAGGTCTTATGCTACACTTGTCCGGTCGGAGGGTCGTACGACAAATACCAACCCGCCAGTCGAGCTTCGGCTCAGAGCGGTGTTCAAAGCCAAGGACAGATTCGTGGCCGAATAGCACTCGGCTTCGGCTGGGCCACCTTCGGGTGGGTGATGATGTCATTGACAGCATTGTTTCAGTTTAAGCTATAATCAGGCATCTGTGCCTGGACTCACGTTTAAGTCTATGTCCAGCAAGGCTCATCAGGCTCTCATTGCACTAAATGAGCCGATGACCAGCGTAGTCCAGCAGGGCTCGAGTCTCAGCTCGTCCCAGACTTCCTCCTCCCTAAACCCCCATTATAATAGGCCTTACAGTCAATGACCTTGTGTCAAATCCTGTCTGGTGGGATTCTGTGACAAATAATATCAGCCGGGGTTCGGCTGGGAGCGGTGGTCAAGGTCAAGGTCAAAGACAGTTTCGAGGCCGAATAGCTCCTGGCTTCGGCTTGGCCAACTGTGGGAGGGCGATGATTTCGCTGACTGCATTTGTATAGCACTGGACCTCTTGGTCCAGTTTAAGCTATAATCAGGCATCCATCTATGGATGGTGGGGCTCATCTTGCTCCCATTGTGTTGAGCCGATAACCAGCATAGTTCAGTAGGGTTCGAGTCTCGGCTCGAACCCTCCCCTTCCCTCAACCCCACTATAACCCCACTATGATTGACCTTCCGGTCATTGACCTTGTTTCAACTCCTGTAGGTAGGAGGCAGAGACAAATATCAACCCGACAGCTGGGCTTCCAGAGTCGACCGCCGATTTCAAGTGAAAAATAACGCCGGGCTCCCAGAACCCAGAAGAGAGGTATCTGTCTCCTCTTCCAAGCTGCCGAACGTGGAATCTGCGTCCTAACTACCAGCCGAAGCAGAAGACGTGGAATCCGACCAACCACACCTGCAGGCCCAGGACAGCCGACCAGACCAATCACTGCTGCCCTTTTTCTCATTCAAACAGCTTTTCTAAGCGCTAATCTCAGAAATTCTTACAATCAAACAGCTCTTCTGAGACTAATCTTAATAAGTTTTCTGCCACCACTTTTGGTCTCCTCACTACACCTTCCTGGCAGATACCATGAGACGGTAACAAAGTAGACAGCACTAACTGCTGACCAGCACCAGCTTAACTCAGCAACTCTTCCTGCGCAACCAAGCAACCAGCAACAACTGCAGACCAGCTCCAGCTTGACCCAGCGGCCGTTCCTGCACAACCAAGCTACAGCATTTGTATCACCTAGTCCACAAGCGACTCACTGCTCGGACTAGCATCAATACTTGAGGCCACATCGACCCACCCGATAAACCAAGGATTGAATAAACTGGGGCATCGATCACACAGCCTTTGCAACCAGCATCTGCAACATTTAGTCTGCAAGCGACTCACTACTCGGACTTGCACCAACACTTCAAGGCCACATCGACACACACTCGGTTAACCAAAGTACTGCACAACCGTGATATCGATCATCTAGCCTTTGCAACCACACGATCGACTGTCTCCAGCAACATCAACAACCTGACCATACAACAACTCCTGATATCTGCACCAAGCACAGAGACCATCCTCACCTTCTAGATACATGGTCGCTACAAACTAATAGACAGTGGAGTCTAAGACTTTCTACAACATAGATTTTCAACACCAACAGAGACTACACTGACGCGATACAACAACCGCAATTTCTACACCTTTTGAGTAAGACTCGCTCAATAAAACCAGATTTTAAACTTATCCACTTGCCTCTGTCATTTGTCCAGTCCTCTGTCAATCGATCATACCAACAACTAACAACCTGATCGCGAGATTGGCATATTCATTTACCCGTCCCGCCACTCGTCTCACTCTCCAGGACAGTTTCTGAGTTACGAATACTATTTGTTCGTACGGTCAGATTTCCGTTTCTTGCATAATTATCAGTGGATCATTTTCCCCACCCAGTCGTATCATGTCTTATACTCTTTCTGTGCTAATTTGCTGCACTTTTGTTAATGGTTTCTGTGTTATCCTTTGAGCCTCTTGGTACCAAATTTGGCTTTTTAGCAGAACATAAACTGAAATCTGAAGATCTCTGTCCTTTAGTCTCAATGTGTAAACTTTTGCTTCGAATTTTACCAAACTCAAATAACTCAGGGTTGAGTAAGTGCTTAGGCCTCTCAGCACTTTCAAGATCCATGACTACATTTATTCTCTGCTGGGTTTCTGGAGTGGAATGAATCGTTACTGGTGTTGACTTGGGTTTAGGCTTTGGGGGTAATGCTTAAACAGGAATCTTAGGTTTCTTTTTCACAACAGACTCAACTAATATTACTTCTTCGTCCCCTGGTATTACTTCCTCTGTTGGAATAACCTAGTATAGGGTTTCCTTCGGTTGTTCAGTGGGGCCTAATCTAGCAGCGCAGGAGACAGCGGTACGTGGAAGTAATTGGATTTTATATACTGAGTATATATTGACCTCACCACTGGCTTCGGTACCCAGTGGGATTTCTATCCCTTTCATTTTTAGTTGATTTGAACTGAAATTTATCTGGGCTCGATTTTATTTCGCCCAGTATCATGGTCCTAACCAGGCGCAATGTAGAGCTTTGACCAAGTTTTAATACCTCCTACCTTAATAGGTAAGTGTACCATACTGTTTAACTCCATCTTTCGTCCGTTAGCCTGTATCACTGTTAAATCTGTATCCCTCACCCATATCATCATCATCATCATATCGTGCTGGCAGCACGGATATCCCTGACCCTCTTTCGCCACTCCTCCCTATCGTTCATCGCCCTAGGCAGGTCTTCAGGACAACAACCTGTATCCTCACATAGCTGCTGAATGTACGTTCGTGCTGGTCGTCCTGCTTTTGCGCGGCCGTGTGTGGGGATCCATAAGAGTACATCTCTTATGAGTTCATCTCTGCTTCTCCAGCAATGTCCTGCATGTCTGGTTCGCCTAACTTGAATAGTTTTCGTGATAGGGGGCAGGTGGCCGTACAGTTGGTGTCTTGTTGGGTGTTGCCGCCAGGACTTGTTGAGGATTGCACGCAGCATTCTTGTGTAATTGCCATCTAGTTTCTTCTCCAGCCGTTTTGTTAGCGTCCATGTAGTGCATCCATATAGCAGTATCGATGTGACCGCTGCCTGGAAGAAACTGCGTTTCATCTTATCGGTTAGGTCAGATTTCCGTATAGTCGATAGCCTATTGATAGCTGTCCATGCTTTCGTTAACCTCGTTTCGATGTCCTTTTCGGTTGATTCGACGCTGCTTCCTAGGTACGTGAATTTGTCTACTAGTTTAAGAGGGGTTCCTTCTAGAGTGGAGATGTCCCCCGTTTGGTTATAGCACATATATTCCGTTTTATGTGCATTAACATGGAGGCCTATGCTTGCTGCTGCTCGTTCCAAACTATGCAGAAGTGTTTCGGCTTGGTCAGGTGTATTTGCCAGTATCGCTATGTCATCGGCGTAGTCGGCGTCGGTGATTGTTGTTGCGGGGTATCTTCTGCTTCTTTTCTTCGTCAGTTCGAAGCCATTCTCTTTGATTTTGTCAATCGATGTTCTAAGTACGTAGTCTAGACAAATGATAAAGAGATACGGAGCCAGCGTGTCTCCTTGTAGTACTCCTGCTACTATGTCGAAGTATTCTAGAATCTAGGAGTACTTCTATCTCCCTACCCATAATCTTGACCTTACATACCATGTCGGAACCTTTTCTTTTAGTACTTTTAACTACATCCCGATTTTGCGACTTTGGACATTTCTGACACTTGTGTCTTTCTTTCTTCAAAGATTTGATCTGATTACATTTTCTTAAATCTATTTTAGTTTTCGTTGGTGCCTTGGTTTTTTATTTTGCTGAGGCCCGATAATTCATACCTTCATCAGTTGAACTTGGGAAACCTTTTTCGAGATTGTAGTAAGCAACTTGATGTTACAAGACGAGATCTTGCCTTGATTTGAAAAAACAAAAAGAAAGAAAAGAAGAAAAGAAAAAAATAAACGGAAGTTAACACTTCGAGTTCTCAACTCAAAATGAAAAGTTAGTCGCTCACGCATGGGCTCCGCGCAGAACTTCCGTTTGCGATAAATTAACAAAAAAAAAATACATTAATAAATATCCAATCGGAACGCTTCCCGCGGGGCACAAAAATTGCCGTTTGTGAGCCTACAAAAAATGTATAAATAGACGGACCAAATAATCATCAGTCAGACTTGTTCTTTCACACGACCCGTGTTAAAGATTCTTCGCCACCGTCCGGCGCCTGTCATCCGATACATCAAACGATCGCCGCCGCTACCAACGCTGTCCTAATTCCGAGAAAACCATCCCTTCACCACGAGACAAGTACAGTACATAAACTTTGTAACTACTACCACTGAATTCATTCTTTAACTGTGAACATATTTCTCCATTCTACTCTCTGTACTTAATCTATTAATAAAAATTTTTCTATAACATCATTACTGTGTTATTGTGAGTATCTATACGTTCTTTGTTTTGCAACCATACGCATTTCTCGCCCACAACATTCATATCAACAACTCAGAATATAACATTGAGAATTCCAGTTTCTCACGTTCGGACTACTCTAAATTTAAATCTTTACCACCGAGTGGTCAACTATTGGTAAAGGTTTGGATTTTAGCTCTACCGTAGGAGTTGATCCTTAGTTTTAAAGAGAATTTTTCTGGCTTAAAAGATCGACTTACAAGCTGCAATTTACAGTACTACCATTGAAAAAGATATTAACCCTACAATGTTAACAATGGGTTAAATAGTACTCCTATTGTCTTTTTGCAAGGATGGCTTTTGCATTAAATAACCTTTGTACAATCGCAAGTGGCGAAGTAGCTAAGTTGCTGGACGGTGACATTGCAGTGAAAGAATTCGAACTCCTGTTATGCTATTACTTTCACTTTCCGTTAAATATCCTTGAATACCCTCTTATTCCCACTCCCCAGCCAAGGTTTGAATAGTACCATTACTGTACTTATATAAAGAAGCTTTGCCATTAAATAGCTCACGAAGATGACATACCATTAAACGAAGAAACAAAATCAAATAACATTTTCAATCAAAAAAAGAAACTAAAACTAGTGCTCCTCTTTTTTAGGTTGTTTTTCCCCTCTGCAGGGGATAAGGTTAGAAATTATCATTAATAGAAATCACATTGGAATGCCTGGTGTTTGAGAGGATATTTAGTTGAGTCACCATTCACCAAGGTCCAATTAGTATATACTATATGAATTGGATATACTAATATACAATTTATTTATTTGTTTGTAAAGCATCCTGAAGAAGCAACGATTCTAAGAATTCACCGGTTAACTCTCTCACTTCCCCAGTCGAATACGATTTGATTTTCATTTCTTAAATTGAAAACTACAACGACGTATTTAGTTATTTATTGAGCTTAGATCAGTTGTGGCCCTAGAAACCGGATGTATGGTATACCCAGTGAGAATTGAACCCATTAACAATGGTCTAATCTAGCTTGTTAACAGTTATATCCAACTTAACGTATTTCATCGCACGGAAAAGCCCATTTCCTTCGAAAATTGGTTGAAAATATTCTGTGGATGTTGCCTGCAGTGTTGAGTATTTGGGAAGTCCATATTTATGAAGAAGCTGTTGTCTATCAGTACTTGGTCGTAATTTCAAATGTAAATAAAGTGGTGACGGAAGTTCTTCTTAACTTTCAAATACTTGTATGCATGAGAAATTCTTGTTATTAGGTAGTGTTATATTTTGACCTTCGACCCAGCCCAAAAATACTATTCCAAGGTGATACACCGAAAGGAAGTGACACATTCCAATGGCCAGTAATCGAAAGAGATCGCGTGGGCGGATTAAGGCTTATGATATGGGACAAGGTGAAGGTCTCATTGTGCCACTACAGTCATGCACCGAAAGAGAGTAACCTCTGAACTGCATGACAGTTATTTCCGCTTGATGACGATTAAACATCCGATTCAAAGATCCAGTAGGCGATCGTGTGGGCGTTGAGTTATTATTTAACTCAGTTGAGTTTGGGGTGCCAAAGCAGTTGCCAGCAGACTCCCAGAGGGTTAGAGAGGAGATGTGGTAGGGAAGGCCACACCCGACCTCGGGGGACCTCGGAAACCCCCGATGCAGTTGTCAGCAGACTCCCAGAGGGTTAGAGACGAGATGTGGTAGGGAAGGCCACACCCGACCGAGGGGGACCTCGGAAACCCCCGATGCAGTTGCCAGCAGAATTCCAGACAGCTAAGACCAGATGTGGTAGGGAAGGCCACACCCGACCGAGGGGGACCTCGGAAACCCCCGATGGAGTGGACCCCAACATCAGGAGAACAATACACTACGTGACAGTCATAACAGTGGGGTCAAAATATGAAGTTTACGTTCGGTATTTAGCATCCTCTCACATGCTAACCTTTCGAACCCTTGCAATAAAATGAGAGGTAAATATGTTGTAAAGAAGCTTCCTGCGTTTTCCTTCACGTGTCTTCCTTCATGCGTCTTTATCATGCGTCGTTTATTCATGAGTCTGTCTCTATTATTGAGTCGTTATGATACGGCAAATGAGTATATAACAGTAGTTTTAACACATTAGAGCAAGCCTCTTTTTTGAATTGTACCAGTCATGCACCGAAAGAGAGTAACCTCTGAACTGCATGACAGTTATTTCCGCTTGATGACGATTAAACATCCGATTCAAAGATCCAGTAGGCGATCGTGTGGGCGTTGAGTTATTATTTAACTCAGTTGAGTTTGGGGTGCCAAAGCAGTTGCCAGCAGACTCCCAGAGGGTTAGAGAGGAGATGTGGTAGGGAAGGCCACACCCGACCTCGGGGGACCTCGGAAACCCCCGATGCAGTTGTCAGCAGACTCCCAGAGGGTTAGAGACGAGATGTGGTAGGGAAGGCCACACCCGACCGAGGGGGACCTCGGAAACCCCCGATGCAGTTGCCAGCAGAATTCCAGACAGCTAAGACCAGATGTGGTAGGGAAGGCCACACCCGACCGAGGGGGACCTCGGAAACCCCCGATGGAGTGGACCCCAACATCAGGAGAACAATACACTACGTGACAGTCATAACAGTGGGGTCAAAATATGAAGTTTACGTTCGGTATTTAGCATCCTCTCACATGCTAACCTTTCGAACCCTTGCAATAAAATGAGAGGTAAATATGTTGTAAAGAAGCTTCCTGCGTTTTCCTTCACGTGTCTTCCTTCATGCGTCTTTATCATGCGTCGTTTATTCATGAGTCTGTCTCTATTATTGAGTCGTTATGATACGGCAAATGAGTATATAACAGTAGTTTTAACACATTAGAGCAAGCCTCTTTTTTGAATTGTACCAAGTGTATGAAATGTATCTATGTCAATATTTGCCAATTGTGTACAAGCATTGTTAAACATCTGTTTTTCTTTTGCTCATTTATATGTTTGAGTTGTTGAAGATGTTAATTTTCTGAAAACTGAATAATTTCGTAAATAGATTTGTTAAAATATTATTAAGGAAAGAATGAAATAAGCTAATGAAATAAGGACCAGAGAATTTGAAAGGGGGGAAAAAGTATGACACGAACCTTATCCAAGTTAGGAAGTAAATAATCCCATTCAAGTTCTTGTTCCGCTCGGCTAAACTCTTCAGATACACGTTTTAACGACTGAATAACCCTTAATTTGGACCGGAACCGCGAAGATTTAATCATAGCAGAGGTTGTGACAAACTAAAATCTTCAGTCAGAGCATAAAAATCTTGACATACCACCTCCTACCATACCTCATTATCATTTGCCGCTCCAGCAATCACTGAAACTCTTTCTTGCACTAATATTATTTGTTTTCCTTTTCTTTTACTGCGATAAGAACTTTCATATCAACTACTAATATTATTGCAGCTACTACAGTTAAAAACTATTAATAATACTACCAGAAATGCAGACAATTTCTTTTTATTCTGATTTTTATGGTATTATTAATTTTATAAAAACATTGTCATAATTTTTTACCACGCTTAACTAAGTCAGGCACAAGGCTACAGTAACTAGACTCTCGGTAAGGGTCAAAGAAACACTTCCAGGTTTTCAATAGACGTTATTCATTACAATGTATTTTGCAGGGGTCATATTCCCATTCTCTCAACGCAGTTATACCCCAGCCACCGTCTTCTAGCATCCATAAGATAAAAAGAGTAGGGAATTAGCCACAAGTACAGATTGTAAAAAATGGTCAGGCAAGGGCTTGGAGGGACCAGTTGATTGATCTCCGACAGCCCGTCTAGCCCAGTAAGAGACAAACTCGGTTGCCGGGACAAGAACTACTTAACCACCAGGATCATGTTGTAGGTACGTCTACAGTGATATGTTGCTCCAATTCTGGAACTCTGAAGATTTTAGAGTACATATTAGAATCTGTGCCTTGCCGGCTGAGGTTATAGTATACGCTTAAGCATCTCAGGTCGCTACCCACGGCCAACAGCTTCGTCGTGGGCGGTCTTACCCTTCTGCCGAGATGCAGTCGACGTATAATAAAACCTCAGCCGACAGGGCACGGACCCTAATATGTACTCTAAAATCTTCAGAGTTTCAGAACTGGAGATGCAGAATCTTCCTATCTTCCCGGCGGTCATTTAATACAAACATTTATGATAGCTAAATTTTCGATTTACTTATTTCAACAGAAATGAAGATGCGAATTTTAGTTGTGCTGTCAGAAAACTAAAATAAATAACGAAATTATGATGGTCTTAATCAATTCTGGCACATGGTTATATCTATTGACCATTCAGGGAGAGACAAATCAATCAAAAATATTTTGCTAAACTAGAGTACTCACCACTGAGCTACGTCAAATGTTGAAGTTAGTGCGTCTAAAGTAATATGTTGCAACTTAACTATTTGCATTAAAGTACAGCCTCAATCTTCTTGGGTGGCCTAATATGACACTAAACTGTATCTGATGATGAGTCTCCAGTTCTGGAACTCTGAAGATTTTTTATGGCTGCAATGCACTCGTACTGTTCCAACAACCTCTGGAAGGCCCCATGGAAGTCCTCTTGTGTGAGCGTGTCAATTACCTTCGTTACAGCCTCTTTCATCTCCTCAATTGTCTCATAACGACAGCCTCTGAGCTTAGGGAATAACCAAAAGTCACAGGGAGCAAGGTCAGAACTATTGGGAAGGTGAGGAACTGTCTTGATCTCCATCTTGGTCAAATAGTCTGTGACAAGGATGGAGTTGTGGACTGGTGCATTGTCCTGCTGGAAATGCCACTGACCCAATTTGAAGAGTACTGGCCTCTTCCTATGGAATCTCTTCCTGAACTCCCTTAAAACCTCAACATAGTAACCCTAACCCTAATCCTTTGGCCAATCAACTCTGGTGTATTGACTTCCTTACTCCTCCCACACCTCTCATCATCCCTCACAGACTCCCTGCCTTCCTTGAATCTCTTATGCCACTCAAAAACTGATGCTCGATTCATGCAAGATGCTCCAAAAGCAGTCTGAAGCATTCCATACGTTTCTATGGCATTTTTTCCAAGTTTAAAACAGAATTTTATTGCATATCGTACTTCTAAAGTATCCTCACGTCCAGATTGCATTTTTGAATTTCACCAGCTGTGACAGTCAGGCTTTAGTAGGGTGTATTCCAATTGCTGCTGTTGCTGTTCATTTGAATCCGAAATCATAAAAATTGGTCTGTCACCTCATAAGATATAACATAATGATTTTTCAAGAGTATACGACAATTTTAAATGCCTGTACAAAAAAAGTCGTAGTTCAGCACGTTAGTCACTACGCCTCGAGAACACCCTTTTTTAAAGCAGAGTTACGATTTTTGTTTGTTACGGTTTTAATACTGATGAAGGTTGGTTGAGTTTTATGACATATCTGTCTTAGTAGGTTATTTAACGCCAAATCCATTTTAATGCAAATAGTTTTATTTTCAAAAATTCAGTTTAGTTTGAGGACACAGTTTATATATCAAAAACATTTCTATTTCAAGTTTTTCAGTTTATTCAAACAGTTCTAATTCAGCTAATTCAGTTTAGTATAAGTACAGATTTTGTTAACGCATAGTTTAATGCCAAAAACAGTTCTATGTTAAACAATTCAGTTTAGTGTGAGTACAATTTCAATGTCACAAACAGTTCCATTTCAAACAATTCAGTTCAGCATAAGCACGCAGTAAGTACCGTTTAATTGTCAAAAACATTTCTATTTCAAGCCATTTAGTTTAGTCAAACAGTTCTAATTCAAACAATTCAGTTTTGCATGAGTATGCAGTTAGTTCTATTCAACCCATCGATAGGGCCCTATCAGGTGCTTCCATTCCGGGCCAGAGTGGACTTGGCAGTAAAGGGATGCTCCGATTTCCCCAAAGCTCCAGCATCACTAGAACCTCACCATCAGATTGTTTAGTGTCATATCAGGACACTCATGGGGGGTCTTATCTCTCTGCAGAGGTTCAGTTGGTGTATTCTACAGCCCCAGCCAACTGGGCAACACATAATTAATGTCAAAACAGTTTTATTTCAGATAATTCAGTTTAGCATAAGTACACAGTTTAGATGTCAAAACAGTTTTATTTCGAGCAATTCAGTTTAACATAAGTCCGCAGTTTAAAAGTCAAAACCGTTCTATTTTAAACAGTTCAGTTTAGCATAAGTACGCAGTTTAAATACAAAAAATAGTAAAGTCAAGAAACCACGGTTTAGTTCTATTTAACCAATAGATAGGACCCTTATCAGGTGCTACCACTCCGAGCCAGAGTGGACCTGGGAGCGATGGCAATGAAGGGGTACTCCGCATTCTCCAAGGCACCAGCATCACTGGAACCTTACCATCAGATTGTTTAATGTCATAATCCGGACACTCGTTGTGGGGAGGGGTCTTACCCCTCTGCAGAGAAGCAGCCGGAGTATTCTACAGCCCCAGCCGACTGGGCAAAATACTGATGATGAAGTAATTAAGCGAAAACTATGGATGATGGAGAGCAGTTAGCTGAGACAGGTTTCACAGTGTTGTAACCTAAGGGAGAGCTGGTGTGCTAAGAATTAATTTTGTAACCAGTAAAACAAATACATAGCTATTGGGTTCAGTCTGATTCAGTCCATCTATTCTTTCCCCTGAACCTTTAACATAATGCACGCCAAAACACGAGGAGAAATGTAGGTAGGTAGTTACAACACTATTATTATACAAATCACAAACAATTTCTCAATTGGAGGCGCTGATGGCAAAATGTTTATGGTCATCGGTAGTGGACCCAGCTACACTAGTACTCTGAACGAGGCTGTTCGCATTTCACATACCTTTGGGAAAGGTACGCGACTAGCGAAGGCATGGACAGCTATAGGCTATCGGTCATATGGAAATCAGATCTGATCGATAAAATAAAACGCAGTTTTTTCGAAGCAGCAGTCGTGTCGATACTGCAATATGGATGCACTACAAGGACGCTAAGTAAACGTATGGATAAAAAACTTGACAGCAACTACACAATAATGCTGCGAGCAATATTGAACAAGTCCTGGAGGCAGCACCCCCACAAAGCAGCAGCTGTACGGTCACGTCCCACCCATCACGAAAACTATGCAGGTTAGACGAACCAAACATGTGGGACACTGCTGGAGAACTAGGGACGAACTCATAAGTTACATACTCCTGTGGATCCCTTCACATAGACGAACAAAGGCAGGACGACCAGCTAAAACCAATATACAACAGCTCTGTTCCGATACAGGTTGTAGTCTTGAAGACCTACCGGGAGCGATGGACGATAGAGACGGGTGGTGGGAGAGGGTCAGGAAGGTCAGTGCTGGCGGCGCGACATGATGATGATGAATCCTCGTGGTGTAATGGTTAAAGCGATGGACTGCGGAATCATAGTAAGCGAGTTCGTACTCCAGTCGCACTATTACGTTCACTTTCGGGCAAATACCCTTAGGAAAGGTAAGAACCCCCTTATCCTCCTAGCTATGGGTTAAATAGTACCACTACTGTTCTTCTAGGAGAATGGCTTTGGCATTAAATAACCTACAAAGGTTGATATGCCATTAAACAAAGAAACCAAACCAAACCATCAACAATGTTTGGCTATAATAAAATCAAAAGGCATTAATAAGCAACTTTTTATTAGCCCTCTTTTTCAATTATTCAATTTTTTCCTTTCTTTCCCCCCCTCTTATTTATTCCTTTTCTTAATCGTTAATATTAGATTTCTTTAGTTTGATTATAAGAAATAAATAAGAAGAAAATTTTCTTATTCATTTCTTATAATCAAACTCCCACTTTGGAAGCAATCATCTGCTTATCAAAAATCAGGAACAAACTTTTCATTATTATCGGTAAAACACGCGAAATTCACGAATAAAGAATAATTTTAGATTCATTATGACGAGAGTAACATTTTCTGCAATTTGAATTCAGCGTTCATCTTTCCCAAACACGCCCCTCTGTAGTAGGCAATATTTTCGGCTGCATTTAAAATTTGGTATTCATAATCAGATTCACTTTCACATCATCATTGAAAGATCGGATAAGATATATATATATATATATATATATATATATATAATATATATATATATATATATATATATATATACAAGAGGATACAAATTTTCAAAATCTCAGGAAAAGTTATACCACCTCATGTATATGATTGATATTAAGACATTTATGACACTGCACAAGGTCTTTGCAACAGAAAGATGACACAGATAGATACTATGAGCCAAGAAAAAGGAGAAAAAGGACGTGTCAGCATTGAAAATTGCGTAGAAGCGACAATTCAGGGACTCGAGGAATATACAAAAAAAAAAAGAAAAACAAAAACAAAAAACAAAAAACAAAACAAAACAAAAACGAAGATATTAGTAGATATTGCTAGTAATAGCAAAATAAATTACTTAGACAAAAAGTAAAACAAATCTAGATAATCAGAATGGGAAGAAAAACAACTGTATGGATACTTCAAGGTACTTCAAAGAAATTTTACACACGAGGTGACCTGGATATGACTAAGCAGGAGAAAGCTCAAGAGAAATTGAATCTATTTTAATAGCATCACAAACTAATGCCTTAAGGACCAATTATATCAAAGCGAAAATTGATAATGCGCAACAGAGTTGCAAGTGTAGATTATATGGTGACAGATATGAAACGGTTAATCACATAATAAGCGAACTGGCAAATAATACAAGACTAAGTACGACTGGGTGGGAAAGGCGATTTACTGGGAATGGTGCGAGGGACAAAAATTTGACAATACTAACAAATGGGATGTGTACAAACCAGAACATAAACTAGAAAATGAGACCCATATAATTCGCTGGGATTTTGAGACACAAACGGATAACCCAACCCCAGCCAGAAAGCCATACTTGGAGTTAATAAACAAGAAAAAAGAACGCGTCATCAAGCGGATTTGCCATTTCATCAGATCGCTGAGTGAAAAAAAAAAATAAAAAACATTTACAAATACTTGCATCTTGCTAAAGAGCCGAAAAAGCTGTGGAACATTAAGGTGGCAATGATACCGATTACAGTTGGTACACTTGCAACAGTTCTGAAAGAGACTGAAGGAAATAGATATCAGAGGAAAAACCGAGATCATATAGACCCTGTCACAATTAAGATCAGCTGGAAATCTTGGAAAAGTCCAGGAAATCTGAGGAAAGTTGCAATCACTCTAACCCGAAAAAGAGACCACCAGTTAGAATTGGTGAGAAAACACCACAAGGAGTGAATAGCAGATGTAGATTGTGAGGAGATAGAGACAAAATGATCAATCACATAATCAACAAATGCAGTAAATTAGCGCCAAAAGAGCATAAGACTAGGCATGACTGGGTGGGGAAGGTGGTCCATTGGGAATTGTGCAAGAAGTTTAAACTTGACCATACGAACAAATGGTATATACACAATCCAGAATCCGTTCAAGAAGTTGAGACGCTCAAAATTCTTTGGGGTTTTGAGATAGAAACGTATCATCTAATCTCAGCCAGAAGTCCAGACATAGTGACAGTTAAAAAAAAAAAAAAAAAAAAAAAAAAATTAAAAGAAAAAAAGAAAGAAAGAAAAGAGAACTTGCCGAATAGGGAACTTAGCCGTTCCGGCGGACCACTGGTTAAAACTGAAAGAAAGCGAAAAGAAAGATAAGTACCTAGACCTTGCTAAAAAAGAAAACTATGGAACATGAAAGCGACAGTGAAACCAATTGTCATTGATGCGCTCGGTACATTTACCAAAGGATTGGTAAAGGGACTAGAAGACTTGGAATAAGAGGACAAGTGGAGATCATCCAAACTACAGCACTATTAAAATTGAGGAGATTTGTTTTCGCTCAAATTCTAGGGGAAGGCCATCAGCTTACGCTAGTGTGAAAAACTCTCAAAAGGGCTTTGATAATAGTAATACCAATTGTAATTGGTGCACTTGAAACAATCCCCAAAGGCTTAGTAAAAGGTCTAAAGGAGTTGAAAATCGGAGGACAAGTGGAGATATCTAAACTACAGGATTGTTGAGGTTGGCAAGAACACTGGGAAGAGTCCTGGAGAACTGAGGAGACTTGCTGTCACTCAGACTCCAGTGAAAGACGTTGGTGTGAAAAACTCGCAAGGGGTAATATAATGATTATAAATATCATTTTGCTCTAGTTACAATATTCCGTTGTCGGTGAATTTACTGTATGAAAAAAGGATATAAATGGAGATAACTTTGCAAAGACACGAAGAAAGGGTGATGGTGAAACGCTATGAAGCTATATACATTTAATGTATAAATATAGGAAGGAACGGGGGAAAACTCTATGGATCTATATATTTAATGTATAAAGATAGGAAGTTGGGGAAAATGAAAGAAAAAAATTCGTACTCACCTACTTCTGCGCAAATAACAGTAAAAATGCTGTCCACAGCCAACAGATAGCAGCAGGAATAAAAACACAAAAGAAATATGACGGAATGCAATGTCCAAAACTTTGACAAAAGTATGTATTTTCAAAATTTCGTCTTTGCCTTGATCTGGAAAACGCCTTGTTTGCTCTTGTTACTATACTCTGTTGTCTGAAAATTTACAGAATAAAAAAGGATGTAAATGGAGTTAACTTAGCATAGACACGAAGATGGGGTGGTGGTGAAATATATTCAATGTATAGGAGTGGGGGGAAACGCGATGAATCTATAAAGATGAAAAGTTAATAAATGAACTTTAACTAAGATAAAACTTAAATCAAGAGGGGAAAAACACTGAACTGATTTCATAAGAAGCCATGGGAAGCAACATGGATATAAAGCAAGGCGGATGAATCCTAAGTTAGGTTAACGGTGAGCCTCACCAGATGCTAGGCGGAAGAACTTCATAGTTCAACGGCCGGGGTCAAATAGTTCAGTCAGGAAGTTTCTGCTACCCATCGATTAATGTGGCACCTACAGATAAGGGGAAAACAGCCACATTTTTTAAAACCCGCTTAGGTGTTATCTCATCTAAAAGGTACCAGGTCTCATCCTTGACAGATGCGTATATCTTAAACAATCTCTGGGTCTGTTATAGCCACAATATACTACACATGATAAAAATGTCAAATCGAATCATAAGGCAACGTGGGACCCAGGCAACTGGTCTGGGTGTTATGATGGACAGGCGCTCCTCTGAGAACCAACACAGTGACGTACTTGTCATCCTGCGAATGTTGGCAGTTCTCTTTTCAGGTACACGAACGAGGACTTGAGTAACCACATAAACCAGAGACATCAACACAGAAAATGGACAAGTGGGGAACTACAAACTTGCCCTTCTCTGTTATTTTCGGAGCAATGTGGGTATAAGAAAAGAATGATAGAGATCTGGGAAGAATGCGCTAGATTTCAGACAACAAACCAAAGACTTGCTGAATAAATTAGGACGATAATAAAGAAAGGTTGATTTTCTGACCTTGAAATATTAGAAATACACTAAAAAACAAATAGGGAATCAAGGCAACAAGATTCTTACACAATACATGACACACCAAACACTGAAAAAGAAGAACAATCTAACCCAAATGAACCGCAAAGTAATAACAATCACACACTCAAATCACACTGCACAAACACTAAAACCACAAGAAAAAACGAATATAAAAAAGTTAATGAGGATTATGTCTGCAAAGAAAACTAGATTACCATCACTAAGAAACCAAGACTAGAGAACAGTCAAGGCAGAAATGAAAAATAAATTAATTAGGAACACATATCTCAATATGTGTTAATAATTCGAACAGTATCATGGAATTAATGAACTAATCTATGCAGGAACAAAATTAGTCTGTGATAAAGTCGGTATTCCCCTAAAGAACGCGAAAAGAAACTCAAAATCTAGATGGAAAATTCGACAGGAAATGCAGATAAGAAATCTACGACAAGATGATAAGACAGAGGGAAAACACTGGAACATATTATGACGAAAAGGAAAAAGAAACAGGAGTAAAATAAACAATACTGCCCGAGGAAACAAATCAGAAGGTACTGGCGAAAGAAGGAAGATTAAAAATATATCGAGACAGGATTAAAAAAATACAGACAAAACAGGACATTCCAAAACAGTGAAAAAAAAAAACTTCTACCAGCATGTATTCACCAACACATACCAACAACCGGTTGACAAGGAAATAATGCAAATTTAGAGCAAAATATGGGAACGAAGAAACCATAACAAAAAAAGCAACATGGGAAATGAGTTAGAAGGATTCGAAGAAGCCCCGAAGGCAAAAATACACCTGGACTCACGCAGAGTAACACTCAAAAAGGGCCAAACTGGAAAATACTATGCCATGATAGCCTACTGGTTTAAAAAATTCACTCCCATCCACGACACACAGGCTATCGAAATGAATAGCTGCTTGCAAAAAAAGACATACTGGAATGGATAACAAAGGAAAGACCACCCTGATCCAAAAAGATATCCAAAAAGTAACCGCCCCCAACAACTATAGACCCAAAACGTGCCTACCGATGATGTGTCAAGAAAAGAAAGCGGAGCCCCAGCGTTCCAGATAGAATCGATACAACGACTAGATGACTACATAAATAAGCGCTGTAAAAGACTGCTTTTTGTTTCTACTATACAGAAAACACAAGCATCAATAGAACAAAAATAACCAGAAAACAAAAATAGAAAAAAACAAGAACAAAAACAAAAAACAAAGCAAAACAAAACAAAACAAAAAACAACTGTATGAGCATTTCAAGTGACAAACAAGCGAAATCTCACACGAGATGACTTGGACATAGCTAAGAAAGGGAAACCTTAAGAAAGAAACAGCTCAAAATAGCGCCACAAGGACTAACGATATCAAAGCAAGAATAGACAAGACGCAAAAAATTACAGATGTAGATTATATGGTAATAGAAACAAAGCGATCAATAACATAAGCAAATGAAGTAAATTAGCGCAAAGGGATTATAAGGCTAGACACGACAATGTAGAGAAAGCGATCCACTGAGAAATGTGCAAATTTGACCATACGAACAAATGGTATATGTACAACCCAGAGCCCGACTGATCACAGGGTAAAACTGAAAGAAAGTGAAAAGAGAGCTTGCTTGAGAATCGAAAAAACTATGAAACATAAAAGTGACGCTGATACCAATTGTTATTGGTGCGTACGGTACAGTCACCAAAGGATTGGTACAAGGACTGGAGGACTTGGAAACGAGTGGAAACTACCCAAAACATAATCTTGTTGAGATCGACCAGAATACTAAGAAGAGTTCTGGAAACTTGAGAAGGCTTGCTATCATTCAAACTCCAGAGAAAAAACATCAGCTGGTATGAAAAACTCTGAAAAGAGTAAGAATAATATTTTCATAGAAAACTTGAACTTTGCCGAAATACTGGAAAATATTACCGGTTAAAAAATATTTTGAAAAACTAAGTTTTCTTCTATATTATCAAAGAAAGTTGTATGTTTTTTTTTCTTTTGAATTGTTAGTATTCCTTTAGTATAAGTTGTTTGAAGCGGGGAAAAGTAGTGAAAAAGAATTGGGTACATAGTAATAGATTATAATTTTTTCCAGGATATGTGACTGAAACTATTTTTTATAGCAACTCTTTTCAGAGGATAAGAAAAACAGCAAACATGAAATTAAGATTTTCAAAGAAAAAGTGATGCTCCACGTTCAACTTTACCTTTGTCAAAATACTGAAAAATATTTCTGGTTTATAAGTATTTTCAAAAACAAAATTTTTCTGCCATATTATTGAAGTAAATTGTGTGCCTTTTTTTTAAATATTAAGTATCAGTTTAGCATATGCTATTTGGAGAGGGAAGTCGTGAAAAAGAATGTGGTACTTAGTAAGAGAAATAGCTGACTGAAGAGTCTTTCCATGTAAGGTAACTAGAACATTTTTGGCAAAAACTGGTAACCAGTAACAAATATGGATGATATAGCACACTCGAAACTTAAGAATATCAACCATAAAACAACGTTGCAGTTTAAACAAAAAGGAAAATAAAGATTTTTTTTTTACTTTAACTAAGTTAGAACTAGGAAAATTTAATGCGGATTTTGGTTTATATGTATATACATACATATTTTTAATTCCGAAAAAAATTTTTTGTAACCCGCTTATTTTTAAGAGTACCTTCTCATATCTGTGTCAAGAGCGCAGATAATTAACCCTTGGGTCTGGTATAGCCACAATATACAACCCATGAAATAATGACAAATTGAAAAATAATTCAACGTGGGAACCAGAAAACAGGTCTGGGTGTCATGATCGGCAGGTGCTCCCTTTGATAGCAACAATGGGGATCCGGTCATCATCCTGGGAATGTTGGCTGTTCAAATTTCAAGTTCTCAATCAATGACGATGCATATATCCTTACATGCGAGAGATGACATAGACTATACGTGTCGAGAAAAGAATGAGGAAGAGGACTCACCAACATTCAAAAGAGTGTCGATGCACCAATACAAGGTTTCGAAGACTACATAAAGAAGAGTAAACAAAGACTTATTATTGCGACCAGAAAGAGCACTGGCAGCATAATGATTTAGAAAACAGAAATGGAAGGAAGCAAAACTGTTTTGACATTTCAAGCGACAAACAAGCAAAATCTCACGTGAAAAACTTAGATATAGCGAAGAAAAGAATCTTTTACAGAGAAGCTGAATTTATTCTAATAGCAGAGCAAAACAACGCCGCACAGACACACTATATGAAAGCGAAAATAGATAAGATGCAACAGAATAGCAAGTGTAGGTTATGTGTTAATAGAGACAAAACACTTAATCACATAAGCGAATGCAGAAAATTAGCACAAAAGCAGTACAAGACCAGACATGAGTGGGTGGGGAAGGTGATCTACTGGGAGTTGTGCAAGAAATTGAAATTTGACCATACTGCCAGATGGTACATGCAAAAACCAGAATCTGTTCTGGAGAATGAGACGCACAAAATTCTCTGGGCTAGACGACCAGACCTAGTGATAGTTAACAACAAAAAAGAGAACCTGTCGAATATTGGACTTTCCCGTTCCGGCCAGAGTGAAAATCAAATAAAACGAAAAAAGAGACAGTTAGATCTTGCTAGAGAAGTAAAAAAGCTATGGAACATAAAAGTGACGGTGATGCTTATTGTAATTGGTGCCCTCAGAACGATCCCACAAGTTTCAATAAAAGTGCTGGAGGATTTGGAAATCGGAGGATGATGGGAGACGATCTAGACTACATCATTGTTGAGGTCGGCCAGAATTGCTGGAGATTTGAGGAGACTTAATGTCATTTAGACACCAGTGAAAAACCATCAGCTAACGCTGGTGTGAAAAACTCGCAAGAGATAGTAACAATTGAAAACTTTTAACTGTTTAGAAACAACAGCAATACTACTGTGCAAGCAAGTTTGTTCTGACTCGTTTAAGAGTGAAATTACCGACAAACTAATCTCTTACATTTCATGTATATCTCTTTAAATGTGTGAAAACAAATGACAAATGTTAAAGTATTGCTGTTACATAGAAATACTTGAAACCATTTATATGTGTGCAAAAAAAATGAGCTCAGGCTTGCGTAAGGATTTTATCAACAAACGTGCTTACAAATCATATATATATAATATATATGTATAAACAAGATTTAACATTAAATAACCAACAATAGTTGATATGCCATAAAACCAAACCAAACCAAACCAAACCAAAGTCTTGGAAAGAGGAGTGGAAAAATTGGAAATCGGGACTATCCAGACAACAGCATTGTTTCTATCGGCTAGAATATTGAGAAGAGTGCCGGAGATTTAAGGAGACTTGCTGTCACTTAGACTCCAGTGAAATACCACCAGCTTACGCCGGTGTGAAGAACTCAATAGGAGTATAATAATAATAATAATAATAATGAATTTTGATATAAAAATAGATCACCCCATCCCAGTAAGAAAATCAGACATTGTTTTAGTAAACAATGAGAAAATAACTTTTCAGTTAATGTTTTAGCAGACCACAGAATAAAAGTGAAATAAAACGAAAAACTAGATGAATACTTGGACCTTGCCTGAGAGCTGAAAATAAGGAACATGAAAGTGACAGTGATACTAATAGTTGAAGGCTTTGAAACAATAGTGGAGTACATGGAAAAGACATTGGACAACTGGAAATCCGAGGAAGAATTGAGACCACAGCACCGTTGTGATAGATGAGAATACTGAGAAAAATTCTGGAGAGTTAAGGAGACTCACTATTATTCGGACTTCAGTGAAGGCTATCAATTACAACTTGTATAAAAAACTTGCAAAGAGTAAAATAGTAACAAATATTTTTAAAATATAAAACTAAAAAAAATCTTGTATTTATCGTAAGTAGAAGAAAGTCGTACCCTGATACAGACAAATGTTATAAAATAAATCAGAGTAATGGAAAAAAAAAAACATTTCGTATAACTAGTATAAAGCATAGTACAGAACAAAGTTAGTTTTCCAATGGCATATCCAATATCTACAAGACAATTTGGAATGTATAAAGATGAACGATTTTACTAATAATGACTGGTGAAATTAGATCAGAGATGTGAAAAATCTCGCTACAATGCCAACAGGCTGGTTTTCTACCGGTGACAATCATCATCAGCCTGCGTCATTCCGAGTCCAACCAGTTGGGAATGGAGTTGAAGGTTTTTCCATCCAACATAATGTCGAATCACCATTCCCCACGCATATAAGTATGCAG